>JAUBNQ010000007.1:10974146-10986166 GCA_032353495.1 Ctenopoma kingsleyae | reverse complement strand
AAAGGATAGCAGCCAAGAAACCACTTTTTGTGTTTCTAGTAGTTCTAATGTACTAAGAAAACTAAGAAATAAACATATATAGTGACCAACAATAGTGGCCTAAAACTTTTGCACAGTACTGTATCTTCTAATGGTAAGGACAGTAAATATGAATGACTAGGTAAAGTTCTTAGGAGAAGAAGAAAATATTTGCTTTGACAACACTTTGTCAAGTAACTTTTGAACTTGTATTGACCCCAGGAACTCAAGGAAAATCGAGGTAGAAATGTGTTAGGGGAAGGTTTGAAACCCTGGCTTGAAGATGCTAAAATAACTGCTATGTTAAAATCAAAATGTGTTACATGCAGCCAAACTTTGAATTTATTTGCAAACATTCAGGTTTTTCTCTCCCATTACTCCTCAAAAATTCATAAATGTGAGAACATCACTTCTGAGGACTAATCCTCTTTGCTGGGCACATTGGGATCTGTGGCGTGTACTTGTTACCTTGTTCCTATAGTTTAGCCAAATAGTCAATTTGGCCTGATCAGACAGAAAATTCAATATTACATTCCAAGTGTTAAATGTACAGTCTAAGAGAAATGGAAGTGGTGGCTTGGTAAAGCTATCAAACAGAATTACCGTTGTGAGGGCTAACCTCACTGAATGTGTATTTTGTGTGATGTGCTGTATGTGTATGTGTCCATTTGTGTGTGTGTGTGCAAAGACGGTTATTCTGCTAATTCAATATCCATCATTTCCTGCAGTTTCCTTCTCTGGTTGTGGTGTGCTTCGCAAAGACATGTTCGACAGCTGTGCCAAGGCGATTCTCTCTGATGTGTGTTTATTTGTTTGGCCCTTGTTCAACAGGCTCAGGGTCAGGTAATTTATGTCTCCTAGGTGGACATGCGGTTAAGCACCCTAGGAAACATCAGATGATAGAAAAATCAGCAATGTAATTTTTTGAATGTAGCTTTAGTGATGTGTCCAAAGGAAAGACCTGACTTCCTAATACTGTACTGCACATGCATCACAGCTGCTGATAAGGAGCTGTTTGCTTAATTGCACCTGCAGATTATGCAGCAGACTGCTGACCACACCATCACGAGTGCTCTCAGATTGGCTGATGCTTTGTGTCCTGTTGCTTCACATCTGCCCCTCTGAGGCAATGTTTTATATAATGTAGCAGAAAGGCTGTCTGTATACTCTGAAGTTTCTTCTTACTGTGGGATCACTGTGGTGCAACTTAAGTAACAAGTTGATTACATAAAAACAGGAATTTTCAGATTGTGCCTGTTATCCTTTGTTTCACTGTATTGTATGTGTGTTCTCATGAATGTGTTTGTTTTCCCATGACTGGGTGGATATGCGCAAGTACATGGGCATTGGGACAAAGCAACATTTTGGAATAAGATGTTTAGCAGGACAGAGACGTGTCATCAGCAAGGGACAGGGAGGGGAGGAGATTTACATGTTGCCGACACAAGCCTCACTCATGTCACTAATGCTGATGTAGACTTGGAGATGAAGAATAATCATAAACACTTATGTCCAAGAACCTCCCAACACACACACACACACACACACACACACACACACACACACACACACACACACACACACACACACACACACACACAGAAACACATTTTTTTTTACATCAGTGTTTAGAGAGACAGTCTTGCCATTCTTCTGTCTACACAACAGTGACACATCCTAAATGAACAGACAGGGAAAGGGAGGATTTTAATATACTTCAGATTTGATTAATTTATTAGCTGCAAATGAACAATTAAATTGTTACCATTTACAGATTGAAATATGACTCTTCACCATGTCCTGTGCCTGCAAGAGTCCAGGTGCTTTAGCTGCAGCATGTGTTGACAATGACGGGCTGCACTCTGGCTCACTTCAGGCCTGGAGGCCTTGGTTAGTTCCAGATGTGGTCTTTAGACTCTGGATGATTAGGTATGTAATGGAGGGACTTGGCGAGTGCCTGCTCAAGAGACCCCACTCGAACAGAAGTGAGGGTAGACCAGGGTCATACCTCATACTGTACATATGTGTGATTTAGACAGACCAGGGTAGGATTGCTTTTTGGTGACGCAATGGGCAGTACTGCCATGCAAATCAAATGGTCCGATGGGTGTTCCAGGTATTTATGTGTCTGTAAAGTGCACTGAAGTGCTTAATGGAATGTTTTTAATACACAGAAGAAGCTAGTTAACTTCACTTTTTGCCTTTTTTTCTGTTGTCATTTGTATTTCTGACATAAAAAGAAAATTGTAAAGGCAGCTTTATCATCATGCCTGTACTGATTCTGCTGACGTTTTTAAATTATGTAATTTTCATACGAGTTTAAATATGGCTGGCAGAAGGACAGGAACTGGGGAAGTTGAGCAGATTAACAGATCTAAAATGAAAAGTTTGCGGTAGGCCACTCAGAATTGAAGAATATTAGGTGAATCCTTGAAATTTGGCAAAATGCGTTTATACTGCAACATCACAAATTAGCTAAATTAAAAGACCTTAAAAAAAGACTAGAGACATTTTTGTTTTCACAGTTCTGAGTTCCATTAATCCCTGTAATATATACAGTAAATTCTGTAACAAAGCCAGTAAATGTGTGCACCACACAAACACACACTTAAGTATAAGTGCATAAAGCAATGCCAACTAAAACAGGAATACATCACGAACCCTCAGTAAGATTTACTGCTGGACTATGTGATATGCAACCAGTGGGGTTGAGTGGTAGCAGGAGGGTCTGCAGGTTACAGTATGTTGTCCAAGTCTGAAATTGAAAAATGAGAGCCGCAGTGGACTTTGGACAAGTAAGGACTAAACTTTCACTTAGTCCTACATTCTTTCATTCATGTCTCTCATCAGTGTCTAATTGGTGTTTAGCCACTTCAGTGGTGCTCTTTGTGTGAGAAAGAGTGTGTGTGCATGATCTTTAATGTCTATCCTTTGTGAGTACCAGTTACAGAGTTTTTTTCTACATTTATCTTAATGGGGGATCACATGGATATACGTATAAATGTTTGCTTATATATGGATGTGTCTCTGTGTGCACATTGATGCACTACTCTACCCTCATGGTAATTTAATGTGCTTAGAATCATCTGAAATTTCACCATCAGTGGCTCAGTGTGGACATGTGTGCCTGCAGCATGTGTCTTAGTTTAGATGCACTGTAATTAGTCATTACCTGGCACTGACTCATAACCTGTTTTGGAGCAGCTGGATTCTCCAAGCTTCTCTTTGTTTTACATAATGTAGCATTTTGAGGAAAATTAAAGGGAGGCTAATGAACCACACTAAAAATGCTTTAACTGTGTGTTTGCATGTTTGTCAGACTAAACACAATCAGGTGTGAGAGGCAGTAGATGTGGTTTATTTCATATGTACAAGTAGCCATTCTGTAAACAAACTAGTGCTGGGCAATGATTAAAAATTTTAATCGCGATTAATCACATGATTTTTGTGTCATTGTCTGTCATGATCTTATGTCATTTCTGTCTCTACATGGTCGTGTTTATTTATTCTCCTCTGATCTCACGTCAGAGCTCCGCTCTGATGTGCATAGCGAACACACACAGAGTGCACGTCGAATAATCTGACACGTCAACCACCTGAAAAGCGTTTTTTAAACAGTTGTTGCTTTCATTAAATGAAACACATGAGCGTCACGATTTCTTTAAGTGTTTGTGTCGTTGTTTGGGTGATTTGCTGCATCAACGGTGTGTACTGTATTTAAGTGATACATCAGATTCCAAGTTCTCTTGTGATAGAAAAATTCAACTTTGCAGTGGTTACAAACAAGTGTGGTCTATCAACTCCACTTTGTGGAAGAGATTTAAAATGAAAATGTCCTTGTAAAAGTTTGGTAGCTCCAGTTCTTTTCTGTTGCAGAAAGCTGCAGCAGTCTTAGGCCCACCTCTCATTGGTTGAGACGCACGACGCCGCCAATCCAAAGCCAGTACTGATCAACATCCCGCCCCTCCTGTGACCCATTGTTTGTCTGTATGTGTATTCAGACCCAGTAAGCGGCGGACTTTCATCGTCATAATAATAATAATAAAACTGCATTAATGTGCGATAAACGGGATAATAATGCGTTTACGTGCCCAGCCCTAAAACAAACATGAGGAATTACGTAATTAGAATTATGTGCACATGTGACTCAACTACAGCGGCCTGTGTGGAATCTGCACAACACTGATGCCATCATTTTTGGTGGACAAAATATGCTTGTTTACATAAATATCTGTTTGTGCATGTTTGTGGGTGGCAGGACTGACTGAAATCAAAATGTCAGTGTGTGTTTGCACAGACTCTAATGATTCTGCCAGGCAACTCTCCCATGAGGGCACTACTGTGGCAAAGACAGACAGACACACACACACACACACACACACACCATTGCCCCCTACCACATTCAACACTCTCTTCCTCTAAGTGCACTATTCCCCCTTTCTTATTTACTCAGGCCAGTAGCACTGCCATAGCAACCAGCAGTGTTTTGGAGAGTGCTTGTTTAGGAAATGTGTGTCAAGGGACAGATGAGTGAACACATGGGTTTCTCTCTGCTTCTTCAGGTACCTGAGTGGGGAGGAAGTCAAATGAGGCGGGTCTAGAGGGGAACCAAAGAGCAACAAGTTCACAAGCAGAAGACACATCTTTTATTTATTTATTCCCAAAATGTTGCTATTGTATAACAAACACTAGTTACTAGCCAGCTTATATCATCCCCATATGTATCTCTGTACTGTGTAAAGCAGCAGCTGCATTGTCTTTTTCTTACTTAGTATTCAAAAGTGCTAGAGCCTACTGAGTTGTGTTATTGTAATAAAAATAAGTTTTTTCTGGACAACCACCAAATCAACTCTGTGCCCTCTGATGATACAGCAGAGAAATTTAAATAACTTGCTGCTAGGGCTTTTGGAACCACTGAGTTGTAGTAGTAGGCCTGAAGAAGATGAAGTCGGCTCGTGTCTTTTCTCCCATAAAACCTATGATCACAATTAGACAAACACAGTTTGAACCTGTTTTCCTTAACCTGCAACCAAACCTTCAAATAAAGAAATCCTAATGTAATAATGACAGATATACCTTCTGGCATTGAATATATCTTATCCATTCAAATCAACCTCAATTAAATGGTACACTTTAGAATTTGGTGCAGTGGACTAAGAGGCAGTCACATGCAATATAAATAAATATTGGCTGACACCTGTGTATATCTTCAGATAAGGTTTTTATATTTAGGCCATATGCAAACTTGATAACACCCTCAAAAAACAGCACGAACTGATTTACTAAGGGTGGGTGCTGAGGACTGCATCTTTAAAATTAGTGCACACTATGGTTTTTGCACTTTTGCCTTCAGAAATATGCAAAGTGCACAAGTGTGCAAAATGCAGAGAGGAGAAAATGCAAATACACACGCAGTGTAATTTATTAAGCCTGAAAGTTATCTGCGGTGGCTGGGATTGTATCTGAATTTACTACCTTTGAAGGCAGGTGCAGTCTGCTTGCAGACAGATGTGTTATTTGATGGATTAGGATGCAAATAAGTCCAAAATGTGTGTTAAAATATTTTAAATTATTTTAGCTATTTGGGATCTTCAGAGCCTTAGTTTCTTATTTTGTGTACTAGTATGACGAGTCTGTCCAGCAAAGAAACTGATAAAAACATGTATGGTGGTGGTGAGAGAACTTAAAAATCAATCAGGTGATGATTTAAATCCTTTCATCAGACACTTTCTGTAAAACAAGCAGATTGAACTATTTTTGCTCATTGCTGTTGAACAGACTCCATTGCTTGGAATGAGAGATATGTATGGCTACTTCACATAGTAACAGATTAGCAGTAGTTAGACATCCTGCAGATACGGTAGACGTGCAGTTAGCAGGAACACAAAGCCAGTGCTGTCTATAAATTCAGCTTCAAAAGGAGCAGCTGCTTAGTGTGGTTGGAGTGATAAAACTACTCTTCAGTGTAAGAATGTTAATGATTGGGGCTGCACTGCCTTTGACAGAAAAATGAATATATGGAGCCAGGTGTAGGCATGTGAGAAAACCTAAGTGGGTGTATTGGTGTCTATTGTGTTTCACAATCAGGTCTCATAAAACAGTACTCAAACATAATTATTAACACAGTAATACATGACAGACTCACAGAGATGAATGGCACTGTTAGAGCTTAATGAAGTATCAGTAGAGACAGTCCAGTGTGGGGCTATGCTCTGGTTGTGGGACAAACTTTGAGGTTACTGCAGGTTTAATGTGTGTGACTACAGACACTGATGAATAGAGACCGTGTGAAACTGAGGCCTGCTAAGCTGTGTGGCGGGCTAATTCACAGAGCCACCCGGGAAATTATGATTCAGATTGTTTTTGACACTATAACTAGAAAGATGGGGAAAGAGAAAGGGGCATGGAAAGAATCACAGAGGATTTATGATGTCTGAGCCCTCCTGTGAGAGGGCCTTTCCTCTGACAGGCTAGGGAGTACTTCTCCAATCTGTGTCCCTGCTGACACCAATGTGTAACAGACACATACATGTGCCCCTTAACGCCATACCCATTTACTTTGCTGCTGTCATCTGCCCTGTGTTTGAATCTGCTGGTAATGGTGCAGGTCACTGCAAGTGGTGAGAGCAGGGGGAAAGGGAGATTGAGAGGGAAAAAGTGGGATGCATCCAGTCCTCAGAGCCTCTGGGATTCGCATGCTGTGGAAAATATGTGCTTGTCATCTCTTCATCCTCCTCTAGAGAGCACAGTTTCCAGGAAGTGTAAGGGTTAAGCACACACCATTTGGCGCTGACCTCTCACCTGTGATTAGCCTAGCGTAGTCGCTAAGTGGTTTCCTGTGACTCCTCCATTGAGCTTTCCAGCTTTTCAGCCCATTTTCACACAGTAGCACTGCCATGATGTATTTCATATGTCACGTGGCCCCAGTTATTGTGGTGAATGGATAACCAGGAAAGCATGTTACACTTCAGTGTACCTTAGTTTCATTTAGAGTGCAAATATGCATGTCCACTCTGCTGCTGATGTACACCCAATCCAGTGTATGCTGAGATGCTAACAGTCTTTGGTTTTGTTGCTGAGCGCCTGCAGGCAGTAAGCTTAGTTTGTTTGTGGCTTTACGTTGTGTGATTTTAAAGCAGTGCTGCTCTGAGCACGGCTTTTGGTCTTGTTTTTTCCTCGTCTCCCGCAGCTGACCTATTTATGACCTGTTTTTTTTTTTCGTCATGCCTGATATTGGAAAAGTTTAATCATTGCTGGGAGACACACAAAGAGGATTAACATTCCTGGGTCTCCTACACTCAGACGTTGCCCTTCTCCCTCCCATTTCTCCTCTGTTTGGTCTCTCACCCCTTCTCTTTCTTACTTGCTTCTCTGCACTTTTGCTCACTTCCATTCCTTTGCTTGTTACTTCAGTCTACTGCTCACACCATAATTCTACTAATTGTAAGTCCCCTTCATAGAAATCATGGATACAAGGTGTTTTCTTGCTTGTAGGCATTTATAACACATATATGTCTTCTTCACACCGTGAGAACTACATTAAATAAAATTAAATACATAGACACATCATAAATAGGTAATATGATACAAGCATTCTCATAAGAAATAATCAATAAAATAAATATACATATCTTATTGGCTGCTTTACCTTAAAGGGAGAAAAAACCCTTCAAACTTTAAGGGTCTATTCAAGTCTTCAGAAAACAGTACCAGTAGCTTAAAACATTAACCTCTGTCAAACACAGCAAAAACCTCTGTCTCACATGGGAACCATACGGTGATGGCCGCAATAAATCCGTGACTCCCTCTTGACCGATGAACATTGCTTCCACTATGAAAATACAATACAGGTCCCATTATCATGCCCTTAAAATATATGTCTTAGTGTTCTTAATCATATTCCTGTTAAACAAAAAGGTTCTTTTTATTAACAATATTACTAACTTAAATGATTAATTGAACTGAAACAGTATAACAGATTCTGACTCAAGTTATCTTTGTGTAATGTGTAAAATTTGTTCTGAATCATTTAAGTCATTTAAGACAAACGTGTAAAAAACTAAAAAATAACAAAATTAGGAAGGGGACAAATCATTTTTCACAGCACTGTTTTCTACTGTAAATGTTTGATGACTAGTGGACTGGTGTAGTGCTGTTACAGGAAAGCTGTAGTCATAAAGACAGCAGCAGATATTTAATGTTTCTTTTGCCTTTTTTTTTTTTTTGCATTTCCTTTGTTTGTTTGCATTTGTGCAGGAAATGACCAAATTGTTTGTGTTTGTACTGGACAGCTAAGATACAATTACAGCATCTCACCATGGAGGCTTCTTTTGCTCTGAGCCTAAAGGCTGAACACTGCGGTTTGTGGGCTTCGTGGTGCCATGTCATCTATAATACATACAGGATGTGTCTGCTGTCTGTGTATCCAGCATCCGCAGAGCATCTGTATGCACCTCCTGTAAACAGTGCCCTCTGTATGGACAGTAAAATGGCACTGTATTTCACTTAGCAATGAGCTTGAAGAGAAATTATGTGGTTAGAGGGTATGGCTCTGTGTCTCCCAGCTGCTCCATGTCTCTACTATCTATAGCTCATCATGTGTACATGTTTCTGACCTCACTACCCCCACACAGAGAACACACACTGCAGAATTTTATGTTTTTATAACATTAGATAAGGTTTGACAGATCAGCAGCAAACAGCTCCTATCAGGTGTAATTGAGTAAGAGGGTGATCACCTCCTACTTTTTGGGTGTAAGAACTACTCCCTTTTCAAACAATCTCTAAATATTCTTAAATGGAATTAGGGGAAAATTACATATCTAGATAGGGAAGTATCAACTGTTTTACATGTTATTAAATGTCAAGCAGCAGCATGTGCTCATTTTGACCCTTAGTGAAAGACGATCACCTTCCAAATTAAATTATATTTTACAGTAAAAGTACTTTAAAAAACTATGTAACTTTAGTGTGTTAGTGATGAAGTGACATTGCAGAACATGGATTTGGATTCTGAAGGTCTACATAAAAAAATAACATCAAATTATTAGTATAGTTAAGCACTCTACATTCATGTTTTCCATGTAAGGTCGTATGTGGTAAGACTAGATAGTTTTCTGTTGCAACTGAACAGGGTAGTATTTCCAGAGTTTGTTTGATGTATGATATTATCTACTGGATGTATAGCACCAACTCACTACTGTCTCCAGGTTGATGAGTAGTCTGCCTGAGGCTATACAGTAGAGACACGGCTGGTCTTTAAAGTTCTTTGTTGATGAAGTCAGCCATGATCACTCACAAACTTACTTCACCTTTCTTACATCATACTTCAAGGCTTTAACTATTTTCTGGTTTGCAGTTGTAGATCCAACTAATTTGGACCTTCAAATAAATATTTTATAAGCTAGACTATTAAAACTAAGTGTTCTACAGGTAGCCAAACACAAAGTTCAACAGAAATTAAGCTTTATTGCTGTGCTGGACCTCTGCTGAGCCATAAGAACAGTTTGAACTATGGCATCATATTTTGTGAGTGTCTGGGAGGATATAAGAGATTACATTGTTGAGATTTTAATTGCTGTTCGTAGTTGATGGAAAGTGTTGCCTCAGGAGCTAATCCAAAAATATTTATTTAAAAAAAAATGTTAATATGTGACTGATGTGGCCATGGCACATGGTTCATATCATTTCTATGCTCATCAGAACATTTTAATGACCACTAGAGACCAATGGATACAGCTAGCGTCATCTTTCAGGCAACCACACCTGTTAAATCATGGCATGAAGAGAATCACCCATTCTGGCTTTGCATTTATTGACATTACACATGACAAGTAGCTTCTGAAACTGCCTTTAAAGCCAGAGTGCTATTAACATAGGTTTTAATGTTAATAAATAAAACCTAATTTAAAAACCTAATTTGAATTACATTTATTTAACAGTCAAAACTTGCCAATAAAATAATTTTCAGAGCCTACAGGCCAGTCAGGTGCAACTTTTATTTTAGCTGTCACCCTCATTGTTAAATGGTGAAATAGCTGTGCTATTAGTGTTATCTGGTGTATGCTGTGTTCCACCCTGCCACACTCTGACCCTTCTCTCTGCCACAGAGTCGTAACTTTCATCTGTCACAGAGCTGTTCTTCTCATCTTATCATCAGCTGTCATTAATGTCCTAAGAGACCCCTGCTTTTCCTCACACACACATACACACAGGTGGCACAACACAGGCAATCATTCAAGGTTAGGCCTTTATGCTTCACCACATGGGAGTCTTGATAATATTTCAGCCACAATCTTCATAGAATGAGAGGTGTTTCATCCTTTACCTGTTTATTTATTGCAAAGTCCATCACTATCTAAAGCTTTGTGACGCCTGCCTTGTGTTTGTCTGATGTTTTTGACCTTGTCTGGGAGGTGGAGCCTTTACCCAGCCCTCAGCACACACCCTAATTGATATAGCTATTTGTCATTGACCATGACCGGTCATATCGCACAAACACACATACACATATTCATGCACAAATGCCCCCTTCTGATATGGTATCTTCTCCAGAGGCATTGCTTGTTGACGGGTAGCCAATAAAGCCATCATTTTCTGGAAAGACAGGATGAAATATTGCAATCATTCTGTCTGTGTCTCACTGAATACACACATCTGTCTCCACTGTAGTTACTTTGACAAAGACATGACCCAGTTTTTATCGTGCAGCAGGCCTTTATCATTACTGGCTTTTTCATAGTACATGCATATCCCTTCCACCCTATTAGCAGACACTGGAAGCATACTATTCCATTTCTTATACTCTTATGTAAGTATTTTTAATCCTTGGAAAAAATCTACTTGGGAGTTCTCTTTAAACATTTTGCTTGGCTAATAAAACATGAGCGGTTACATGCGCTGCCCGCTGATTAAATACATCAGACTTTTTACATGTGACATTATAGAAGAGATGCTTTGTGGGAGTAGGCTGCTGCTTTTCCATTGGCCTTATTTCTGGCAGTGAAATGATAACGGACGATAAGGAGAAGTATATTAATATTTGTATACACAGTAGGAATCTCCCTGCTTGCTTCTAGAAACAAATTCATTTAGCTTAGGCCCCTTACAGGGCCCTGTCTTCAGCTGATCTGACCACCTCTCAGAGCCCCTGTGTTGGGAAAATGTGTTAGTGTTTGTTTTGGCATGAGGAAACCTGTAAAAGTCTATTTCTAGTCTTTGAAAAATTAAATCAGGCAGCCGCCAAAGATGCTGGCTGTGAACTGTGTCATGTTAGAGCCTGGTAAACATAGATGAACACACACATCAGTGACAAACCCGGGTATTTCAAGTGTAACTATGAGGTTAATTACAGGTATGTACAAGTGCATATTTATTTGTGCAGCAGTTTTTTAACATGTATGTGTTCAAACGACTGTCTATGTGTGGATGAGCCAGTGCAGCACAGTTTGAGCGTTGTGTGATGAGTTTGGCATAGGAAACTGTTGATTTGTTGACTTGTCCCTCTACATCAACAGAGCTGCCAGAATTCTACATTCAGTGAAATAGCAGAGAGAAGAGTAGAGAAAGTGATGGTTCTCGAGGCTAGTCTGGACCACAAGGCTGTCCTTGCTCCAAGCTGATTATATCTTCTACAAAATGTATGCTCAGGATAAATACAGTACATGCACAATTAGTCTGACAACAGCAAAGGTTCTTACCAAGTGATTACCAACTATTTGTTTATACATAGAGAGATTTAAATACTTATATTACTAATATTAATATATCGTGCTACAATGTCAGAGTACACTGTGTAATCTTATGTTACCCAATTTTGCTGTGTTGCATATCTTTTCAATATTTACTTTATGTCCTAACATAGTCCAAATTAGTCCAGTAATGAGAGATTATTTAAACTCAGCATATTATTACATACATTGGACTTGTGTATAATAGTCTGCATAGAAATGTTTGTTGATATATTTTGTTAAGATAGAACTTTATTTCACTGAATCATAAAA
>JAUBNQ010000007.1:10945820-10968710 GCA_032353495.1 Ctenopoma kingsleyae | reverse complement strand
AAAAAAAAATTATTTATTGGCTGATGCTTGTCTTTCCAGAGGAGTGTAAATCTCTGCGCCAGCCATGTGTTTGTGTATGCACATGGATGTGTAAAAAGTATGATGTACTTTTGTTTCCGCCTATGTTTGTGCCAATATTTGTTTTGTCGGTGCATTCTGGTGCCTGTCTGTATAAATACACATGGATGCACATTTGGCTGTACTTATGACTATATCGTCTTTGATGTTTGTGTGTGAGCGAGTGTCTGTCCATGGGTGTGTGTTTGTTTGTGTGTGCTTTCTGGGTGGCTGTAAATCTCCAGACTGACATGTTGGTTCAGTAGAGAAACAGCAGGTTTGGGACACGCTGATGACCTTCACAGATACCTTCATGACCCTGCCCACAGGAGGCCTGCTCCACCTATTCATTTATTCATTTTCCACTGCACAGGAGACACTCAGGCCAGTGTGATTGTTTCCAAGAATTAAATTCTTTTGAGAGTAGCTTTGGTGTTTTCTTAGCCAGTCCCTTCTCTCCCCTCCATCTTTCTTCCTAGACTCTCTTGTCATTTCCACAGATCAGTGTTGTTGAGCATGATCAAAAGTTATCACCCAGCAGGTTGGCTGACTGGCTTTGAATGCTACTGTGTCACAATGTCATTGCATCAGTGAGTCAGGGTGTACAGCAATACCAAAAAGAGGAAAGGCTACAATTTGTCTGTCACCTCTTACTCCCCCAAGCCACTACATATGTGGATGTGAAAGCTATCTAATTTCAAAAGATTGTGAATGCAGACAAAAGAAGAAAGAAATTTGAAATTTTATCACCCCTAGTTACTTGGAGCATTTTGACTCTACCTCCGGAGGTGGTTTGAGATGCTTTCTAGACAGTATTTTAGCTTTACATAACCAAAGTGTAACTTTGTCATTAACAATTTGTTATAGCAGGAATTCACTACTCACATACTATGATAGAAGTAAAATGTACAATCTTCTTGAAGTCATTCAGTATTGTATTATCTGATAATATAATGTGAATTTTACCCGCACTTGGCCTAAAAACATGTAATTTACATTACTGTTGTGAATATAAATAGATTTTAGTCACTTCAATATAGTCACGGATTCTAAACAGTATGAGGGCAAAGCTATTGAAATAAAAATCCACTAAAGCCAGATGGAGATTTGTATAATAATAAATGTATCTATACCTCTGGAATGAAATAATTATACAACATAAACTGAGGAGTCACAGAAACACATTATGCCAATGATTTTAAATTTCACATGCACTGTGAAATGGTTCAGACCCCATGTTTCATCAGTTTAGAAATTACATTACTGAGATCAATCAAGCCTTATCATTCATATGCATCATGACCAAGAAGCTGACCCAGCTAGATGAAGCTGTTTTTTTTAGCTTGACCAAGTTTACATGAAAATGAGAACAGTGATGTGGAAATAAGCATTCTCACTTTGTGTGTGCAACATGTAGAAAGTTTCTCTGACTTTATTATAGGGAGAAAATGATTCTCTGGCTTGCTCTAGGCCTTTTAAAGAGAGTCTACACAGCACAGTTCCACACACACACACACACACACACACACACACACACACACACACACACACACACACAATAAAATGCAACATCTTTAATACATTTTACTGAGCAAGGCAGGCCAAGATCTGGCCAAACCAGTACAGTCCTTCCGCCTGTGTGCGGCTCATTCTGCCCTCTCTCATTCTTTTCTTCTAAATTAAGGTACATTTTTTGTCCTTCCTTCCTGCAGATAGGTGGTCTAGTGGTCTAGACCAGAAGGATGTTGGCTTACTGTCTAATGTCATTTTAATGGTACCTGGTGTGGTGGGTAGAGAGAAGAGATGAGAGCTGCAGCTATTAGAAATTTGTCTAACTATTCAGAACCTTATATAATGGTCTCTTTCTACTGAGCTAGATTCATCAAATCTGAGATGTTAAAAATCGAACCAAATGATGAGATTATCCAACATCTCCTGAAAAATATATATCATACATCAGATTTATAGTATACACATTCTGTTTTCATTAGCTCATTTCCCAAATGAACATTATCACTCTAGAAAACATTTTCTCTAATATTGGAAAATGTTGGTTGTAAGTCAATCACACCCATCTCTGGGTTTTGTCAAAAGAAAATATATCAAATCATCAACTTAGGTAGAACAGGTGGGTGGGTGAGGGAAAGTTGAAATGAAAAAGTGAATTACACTACTAACTCATGGAATGTACTCTGTATTATAATGTATTACTTGTTAAGATTAATATTGTCTTGTCATTGTGTGAGAGTGTGTGTGTGTGCGCAGGTGACATCCAGACAGATGGATGCTAGTCAGCTGTGAAAAATGTGTTGCTTATCAGCGCACTGCAGTAAAATAGACAATGCAGACATTTTTCTACCGTGTGTGGTGACGATGCCCTTTATTCACTCCTTTTCAGTACCTAGTCAGTGTCATAGTGTGTTTGATGGAACTGATATGTGAACTGAGGTATCCTAATGTGTGTTTGTATATGTGTCACTGGTCCCTCATCAGGTCTTTATTAACTACCCTATGTGACCTTTAAGGAGGTGCTGATGTGTGTCTGAGGAACTCAGCCAAATTTCTTTCCCGTCTTCCTTGTGATCTTCTCTTTTTTGGTCATCTTCCACTCCAGACTCAGTGATTTACCACATCTTGCTTATGAAAGCTGCTCATCACTTTCCTCTAAGGTAGATGTAACCTGCCCCATGAGAGCAGATTCATCTCTGAATGAAAGCTCAAATATCACCTTCTCCACTTCTATCGAATTTGAATTTGTACTTCGGTGTTCATTGTTTTCGAGCACTCACAGAGTATTTGTAGGTTTTACAAAAGCAGTTACGTATAATTCCTGTCCCCTCTTGTCATTTCACAGTCTATAGACAGAGTGTGCACTATCTACACAACAGCTGGAAATGGGTCATTACTACATTGGTGCTCAAACTGTCTCCATAAGTCTCCACATTCCAGGAAATGTGGACAGAAGACAGTAACGACTGTACTGTGTCACAATTGAGAACAAAAATGCCAGATCTTTTTATTGCTGTGAATTACTGTAAATATGTGCGTCTGGAATGATTAAGGTCTGGGTGGTTTGATAAAATTGGCCGACTATGCTGCAGCCTGCTTTCTGTTTGCGGCACCCCTTTATGCGGGCTCTGTGTAAATCTGAGGCCCCAGTTTGGATTTGGATGATGAGTTTGCACAGAGCATTATGAGCCTTTGCCTGTTCCTTACCTATGTAAAAAAAGATGCACTCTCACAATCCTTGCAATTTAGATTAGATTTAAAATAAACCAAGCATTACGAAGACCTGGGAGAATATCTAGCCCTAAGTGATAGCTAAATATCTTATCTGTGCAAATATGTAGTTATGTTTTCTGTCACCCAAGTGAGCATTTTGTCGAGGTGATAAAGTCAGATTTTTAAAATAATTTTTTAATGGATGAGTATGCATTGGTTGGTTCAATCATAGTGATAAAGAAATGGCACATGTCAAGGTATTCTTTATAAAAATTTCAAATATATTTTATTCATTTACTTTTTTGTAAAACAAAGATGTATTTCAGTAACAGAACTACTCACAGGTTAACTGATTAGAAAATATTGTCAAAGTTAAAATTTCATCTTTCATTGCTACAGCAACAGTGAATTCAGATGCTATGTCTGTATGTATGATTTCTGCGTTCATACCATAGAGTTTAACTGAAGCAAATTTATACATGTAAGTACAAAAAAGAAACATTTGAAGAGTGAAATATAGTGAGTACCAGAGACTTATCAATCCAACAGTGTTGGTTCTGTCCAGAGTCTCTTTTTCTCTTTCTTTCTCTTTTATTCTCCACTTCTTTTCAGGAAGATGAACTGCATTAACTTCCTTCTCTCTCCGATCCAAAGAGCAAAAACAAAACAAAAGATTCAAGTTTTCCTCCTTCAGGCCACAAGAATGGTGCTGTACAGCGTCAGTGGAAGCATCATCCAATCTGTCCATCTGCCTTGTTCCATCAGTTTTCTTTCCCAGCAGGGATGAAAGAAAAAAACCCAGTTTTCTAATCATCTACTTTCATTACCTACTTTTTACATAATTAAAACATACAGTTAAGTGGATCATCTACATTTCTCAGCTTTGATGTTGTTCCTTGGAGCTTGGTGCCAGCGTGCACACTGGCCCATTGCACGGCCCACACTTAAGTGTATCATTTGTTTCAGCTGTTTTTTAACTGAAACAAACCCTACCTTCTCACTTCATTGCAATTCTGTCTGTCTACAATCATTACATTATCAAACATGTTTTCTCGCCAATAGTTGCCTCAGATCTTTAGGTTCCCCTTTCTTAATGCTACTGTTTAACTGATAAAGGTTCTGTATCATATTGTGACTGGCTTTACTATATCAGGAGATGAAAGCGGAATAGTTGAGGAAGATCATATTTCAGTGAGCAGATCAACATTTCTGTTTTTGTTCAGGAAAAAAAAATAATATCGCCCTGATTGTTATAAAATCTGTGATTTATTTCAGACATTTATTATTTAGAGGGAACCGCTGCTTTTCACCTCTCCAACATTAATATTTTAAATTCATATTAGCGGATCTGAATGACCCCCTTGACTGCCTGATTCATGTTAAAGCTGAGAAAATAAAAGCTATGTTGTGTGCTGGTAACAGATTTAGCAGAATCTGGAGTTCAGGAATGCAGTATTTAAACGAGAATTGGTGTCGTTATGGATGACGGCGAAGTGATGGGAGCGATTGTGGAGGATTCTACAAGCTGGGTCACTGGAAGACGGTGTGGTAGGTGGGACACTGATGGGACTTCATGTACTTTATGGCATACTTGAGTTCCTTACTCTTCTTGTCCCACTTGTGAATGGACATGAGCAACAGTTGCTGGTCTACTTTGCGGCCCATAATAAGGAAGTTAGAGCCCAGGCTGTCCAGCTGAGAGCATGGGCAGTTGGCACCATTCTTGATGTACAGGGTCAGTTTCTTCAGGTCCTTCTTTCTTAGCACGCCCTGCTTCAACACTTTCTTCTTCTTTTGTGCTGCAATCAGCTTTCGGTCTCCCTTCTCTTTCTTCACCTCCTTGATTTTCATCTTGAGAGCTGAAGGAATAGAGGGAGAGACATTTTCATTCAGTTCAACTTTTTTTTAAATTAAAACACTGATATTTTCATATAGCAGCTGGTATTCTAGCTGGTATGTTTACTGCTACTTTGAGCTGCTTTGACATTTCATCTTTCTGTAAGACCAACACTGAGCTCTGTAAGATGCCAAAGAAGTAGCTATTTTACACCTCTCCTGAGTATCATTATTTAACCTTTCCTGTTGCATACTAACACTGCATCCCGTGCTTATGTCTATGACTGACTTGGGAAAAACCCATAAAAGGATGACAAGTTTTTTGTGTTGCAGCCAAATTTAGTTTTAAGTCTTTTGACTCAAATCAAATCAAGTGCAGAACATTAAATGATATGGCAATTAAAATAATTTATTTTTAATATATTTATTTATTTTCCTAGGTATTTTACTAGGTCTTCAAGTCTCAGAGTAATGTTTAAGTAAGAAATGTCACTTTAATTGTCCCTGTAATCAGATGCAATCTGTTTTTCTAAGTCTTACACTTCTCCAGTGACGTACTAGACATTATTTGTGCATATGTTGGGAAATTTTGAAGATGATGAACTATAGGTAACTTCATTGATGTGCAACTTGTTTTTCGGTTGTAGTTTAGGGAGTACATTTATAAGGATGTTATGGAGTTTCCCTCTCCATTTACTATGTTAAAAGTTCCTCTCCGGTTATAGCTAAAAAAAAAAAGAAAAAAAAAATCCTATATATTACTTTGTATGGAGGAGTTTTTCATTCCAGTTGATGTAATCTGGTGGAGTTCTTAAAGAAACTCATTACATCATCAGAGCTAAAAAAAAAAAAGAAAAAGTTTTTCAGCTAGAACCAAAGAGGTATTTTAATATAGGGAATACAGAGGGATGTATAATTCTATTCAGACAGTAAAAACCAGAATCATAGCAAGCTAGTTGAAACTCTGAATTTACTTTTTAAGCAAAAATGCAAAAACGGATCATCGTTGTGCAAAGTTTTCAGTATATATAGACGTTGGTTACAGCGAACGGTGGCATATTAACCTAGAGAAACACTAGCTCATATCTCCCGTTGAGCCTCATGTTTGTAAGTTCATGTTTTTTACATGTGAGAGATTAAAATTTAACTGCCAAGCTTCTGAGAGAGGAATTCTCTGGGTGAACATTTTGACAGGTGAAATTAATCATGGGCCAGGCAAAGGTGATGGTTCGGTATGAAGCGCTGCTATGTACCCAGGTCTGCTGGAAGACCGCCATTTCACTTCTCGCTCACTTGTCTACAGTTGGATAAACATCCCTTGGTACACTCTGATACGTATACAGTACATGCTACGTGATAGCATGTTCAAGAAGGAATGTGTGTGTTGAGTTGCCTCTCATCCGCGTCCTGATTCACATCCAGCTCTTTCACTGAGGGTGTGTGTTTATGTCTTGAACGTGCGTGCCGACATGCCTGAGTGTGTGCGTACTTTGTGAATGAATGCATTCATGTATATGTGTGTGTTTAGCGGAGATAGGAATGATAAAATAATTTCTCCTGCTGCTTCATTTCGAATTCCCCACCCATATTCTGTCATATTCTATCACAGTCAAGTGATTCAGTATGGCCCAATGTGCCGCCTGGCCAGTGTCCTTGTGACAAGTTGTGATCTTTAAACAAAGTCACTCTCTTTAAAGAGAGCAGGGAAAGCGTAACGGTAGGTAAAAGAGAAAAAGGAAAGTGTGCTGTCATTTTGAGGAGAAGCAGGTTTTCTTTAGGTTTGACAAGCAACATCCCCTACGGTACCAACCAGGTGTATGCTCGTGTCTCAGCCCTTTTTCTTTCTGTTCTTGTCATCTGTACTATGCTACTGGTTGGTACAACAAGGAATGTGGAGAGATCAGACATCTAAAGTAGCCTGTAACAAAACATGAAATTCAGAATGCTTTGAGAGCTAATGGTGTCTGAAGATGAATAGGTAACAACATTCATGAGGTGTGAGATCAAGCTGTAATCAGTTATCACCCTATAGAATAACACTGTGGAGTCATTCTTGCTTTGATCTTTGAATCCATACACCATGGTTATCTTGACGTCTATACTCTCTCATCCAGTCACATACATTCATAGCCAATAAAATGTCTGGCTGTCTGCTTTCATGTGTAGTCATGTTTCATTCTAATGAAGAGAAATAATCTGTGTGTTTGTCTCTGATCCCTGAAACACCCTCATGTTAAAAGATTGAGATATGTAATCCATCTATTATTCATACAAATGAATATCATAGAGGACGAGTCCATGTTGGCTGCAGCTCAGAGTGTGACCCATGCACAAAACGTATTTTGTTGTTGAAGTGTTGGGTGTTTTAAATTCATGATTTATAATGGGTCATGTTCTGTATATCCAGGACATTTTGTAGGTGTGGGTAATTGCCAGAAGACAGATTATGAAACTCAGCCTCCGATAAACTGCAGACATCTCCTCCGGGGGACACTACAGCAAAGAAATATGGTTTTCAGCACCGGTCTGGCCACATTTTATTTTCATACACTGCTCTCAGCAATCTGTTCTTCTTAAGTCTCCCAAGGTTATGAGTTATTTGTCACCATTTCTAGTTCAGTGCTCAGAATCTGACCAGAGAAAACAGAGAGCAGTATATCATTAACTCTAAAGTCTGGGGCAATAGTCCATGCAAGCTGAAATTCAGCTGTGTGATGGGCCAGAAGTCTCAATTAACAGAAATAATGGAATCATTATGTTTTGGCTTTGTGTACAGGTCATTACTGTGGTGAAACTGGAAAGTAGAAAGTTAAAAAATAATTGGTGTTGAAAGGACATTGGGAACTGGAAACTATTAACCTACCAATTTATAGGTTATGCTATTAGAGGGAAGAGTGCAAAATGACGAAGTCTCTTGAGCATTTAACAAAAATTCTGTACATGCAAATGTATGCGGTTTAACTAAAAGAAAGAAGATGAAAACTGAACTCTCTTTTTCATCTGGTCTTAGTGTCATTTTCTTTTTAAAAACTTTTTACATTTAAGATGTAGATTGCTTTTAATTATGAGACTGTGTATGAGAGGTTATTATTAGGTATTTTGCAGTTGTAGTCCAGCTATTATTTTTGTGAGCATACACAAGATAACACTATTATAAATCTATCTATAGATACAGTAGGTTTACAGTGTAAACAGCTTTTTGCATAATTTTCTCAAATCAAACCCAATTAAATAAAAATTTTCTTCAGTGTTCATGATGACACAAGACTGTATCTTAAAACATTGTCTGTAATTTTAGTAGTTTTAACTTTGCAGTTTTAACTTTTGTAATACTTGCAGACAATGTATGTTCCAGCTGGAGTTTTTTGGTTTAGGGACCCGACTCTCCTCAGCTGTGCTGCACCGTATGTGTCTATATGCAAGTCTTTATCTTTTTCTGGTACTTACCAAAATCACTAGCACAGAAGTGCTCCATGATGTTGTCTGCTTTCAGCTCGTTGTCACATGGAGGGCACACCTTCGGCACTGAAATGAGAAAAAAATCATTGTTAGCAGCCATATAAAACTAAATGTTCTTGGTGCTATTAAATTTCAGTCTAATATCTAACAGCAGAGTTTTAGCCATTGTTTGCCAAGTGTCTGCAAAACCAGAGTCATGTTGGTATGAAAATGTTAAGCCTCAGGCAGTCCCCCTCCTCTTGTCAGAGGCTATTTGCTGCAGAGCGAATATGTAGTCCAGCAGGCTGACTGATGTTTGCCCTGCAATTACACTGGAGAAAATGTTTTTATTCTGGCTGTTGTATATTTTGGTTGTGCGGGCGTGGTCTTGGCTGTGCAGAAAGGTAAATGCTGCACCGGGAGCTGTTCAATACTGTGAAAAGTGATTCAGTTTACAGACACCTCCAGCACTAAGGCCAGACAGCAAGCACACATTGTGAAACAGCAACGGGAAACCAAAGCAACAAGTTCAGTTTATTTTTAACTCCAAATGTATGGTCACGCCAGCTTTGCTTCAATGCATGTCTAGCCTCACTTTGATTTGGGACTGTTATTGTGTACTCACACAAAATCTATGTACAAAACCTGCTTCCAAATCACTCAGTCTTTTCTTTCTCATATGCACAAGCTCAAAAAAAAAAACACACACACACAGATGCTTCATTTTGCAATTTTCTCCAAAGGCTCCTCAATATAAAACTTTATTATGACAA
Organism: Ctenopoma kingsleyae; assembly: GCA_032353495.1. Taxonomy (NCBI): domain Eukaryota; kingdom Metazoa; phylum Chordata; class Actinopteri; order Anabantiformes; family Anabantidae; genus Ctenopoma; species Ctenopoma kingsleyae. The sequence goes on along the minus strand of JAUBNQ010000007.1, from coordinate 10,959,384 downwards.
TTACAGAATAAACCCCATGTAATCCCAGAGGGGCTGTACTAATATCAGTCCGCTCCTCCACAAAACAGTAGCCTTGGGCCAGTCAAGAGAACAGGGTATGGTATTAGAAAGGGCCACACCAGATGTATGTATCTCCAGGGCAGAGAAAACAGTTTAGAGGAATCTTATCATAAGGGAAAAGGCTCAGACCTTTTTCAGAGTAAGGAGTCATCCTAAAAAAGGTCAAATTTTGTTCATACACAATATTCAAAATATGTTCACATCTCTTCGTCCAAAAGCTCCTTGTTCTGTCCTTTCTGTGTCTAACGTACAAATGCACACACACAGTCCAGTGCAGCCCGGGCCCCTGGGTTAGAAGCCAGAGTTCAAAGGTTATCACCCCAGCCCAAACCTCAGCGTCTAGGCAGATAATGAGAGAGGTCAAAGGTTAGCACGCTTCGCTGCTTGGGTCATGGGGAGGTGAACCCCGTGTGTGTGTGTGTGTGTCAGAGGGAGTTGAACCATGTTCTTGTAGAGCAACTGCCAGTTTTTCTCCTCTGAGGGTTCCCATGCTTTCACAGGCAGGAGACCTGCGAGGCCTATGGGGTCAGGCCTCTAATTGTCTGGTGATGACATGAAGACTGGGACAAGAGCATGGAAACACATGCACACATACATACACACAACTCAAAACACGCCAAAACTCCTCTGGATCTGACTGTTTTGAATGATTCCCTTGAAGCTGTTATGACTTATTCAGACTCCACAGTTATTCATTCTGGTTTCACATGGGTGGTATCTTGGCTGGAGGCCCACTTGTGCTGATGCCAGAGCATGTGTCAGGAGAAAGCAGTCCCTCCATGAAACTTAGTTGAGCTTGGACTGAAAACTACCATTTGGATGGTGCTCGAAATCAATTAAGCGACGACTGCCCACATCATGGTCTGGTCTCTGTCGGGGAAATCACCGTCATATTCTGGTGGGAATCACTGCTGAATGAATTGGTGTGTTTTTTTTTCCTGGAAACATGTGTGCTCAGCAAATATTTTGACATTAGGTCATTGGGGTAGTTTTTGCCATCATCTCAAAGCATTTTAGGAATTTTTTATTTTCTATGTAATTAAACTATGGAAATTATGTTCTTGCTTGGATTGACTTTGGATTTGACAACATCTTGTGTGCTGCTTTTCATCATTTACATGGTAGTTTTTAAATTCTTAATCCTAACTGTGGAAACGCTAATGTTGCCAATCACAGTAAAGGTTAAAACATTGTCTCTCAGAGCTGTTGTTGGAGGATGATGAGATTGGGAGTTGAAGACTGATTATAAGAGGAAAAGGATGATGGGAGCAGGGTGAGTAGGGAGGTGGTGTGTTGGAAGGCACTGCTGTTAATCTTCAAGCCAGAATGGAAATGACATACGGCAAGAGTCCACTAATTTAACTGCACAACTCAGGTTAATTTAATTTTCTGTCCACAGCTGTTTTATTTGTCTTTTGTCCTCCTTTCCTTTCCATTTTTTTTTTGTTTTGTTTCTCTCTTGTCGGTTGTAAGGAAACACTGTAGGTCACATTTTTAATATAACAGTATAATATATTGCACACAAAGTTACATGCTTGTACTTTTGTTCTCTTCTTCTGTCTCTCTCACATGTACACACACATCTTCACACAAGATAACCACTGTCATCCCCTGAGCCTGAGCATCTCATTGACTTTTATGCGAACAAAGATCCATTTAAAGCATGCTGTGGTCACTGTCTTATGCCTCATTTGGACCCTTTAAGTTACGAGCAGCAACACTTACGACATAAAATGGTGCTGTGCCGGAGATGAAATGCAGCGTGTGATTTATGTTGGAGGGCCTAACATCTGTTTAAATGCAGCATGGAGACAGACAGACAGAGGACTTAAACATGGCCCACTGTCGAGCTCCCGGGGCCCCTAAAACACAGCACGCTCCTTGCATCTATAGGAATCCTATACAGAGGAGAAAATACATTCTGAAAAGACATAGGCAGTCCTCCACGCACGCAGTATTGGATCACATTTTTCCCTTTAATATACCAGCCAGGTCCACATGAGTAGCAGCCATTGTGCTGCTGGGGACCTGACAGTGCTGTCTGGCTCTTTTTGCACGGTTGTAACTTACACTAGCCACATCAATGAATAAGGCGAGGACAGACAGTATCTTTCACACCATGCAATTTCAACAACTTTTACTGGACAATGTGAATATTGTCTTGAAGAACATTTTCCGTGGAAATATGCAATTTGAGTTGCGTTGTTTACTTCATCTCCTACCTAAGTTTATTACACCTGGTGAATTACTGATGCTGAGTAACTATAAGTAGCATCACTGAATCCATAAGATGTAATGGATGGTGGCACAAACACTGCTCTGCCAGACAGCCTGAGCTCAGCTGGCCTTTTCTGCCCCCTGGATGCATGGGCCCTCTTTTGTTTTCCCTGCTAAAATATCAACATCAATGACTTGCGTTTCAGATATTCACACCCCATGGCCTCCTGTTACACACACGCGCGCACACACAAGCTACAGCACATATAAACACACACAATCTGAGCTTCCTCTTAGTTTTGGCTATGTCATAGAGGTGGAAAGTGAATCTAACACTGTACTGTTAGTTTCAACAGCAGTCCTCTAGCAATGCTATATCATGTAATGCAGAAAACTGTAGCTCAGATAACACTGGGGCCTCCTGGACAGGGAGAGCAGCAGGTGGAACAGTACTTAATTCCTATGAGTGATTCAACTCTCATAGATAATAATGATAATTACATACTTTATTCATCTCATTGGGGAAATTATTGTTGAACAGCTATCAGACAGTACATGTGAATTTCCCCATGGGTATGAATAAAGTGTCTGTCTGTCTGCTTGTCTATCTATCATGTCAGTGCTACTGCAGGGTTTTGTCTCTTGTCCAAGGACACCTCAACATGTAGCCTGGAGTAACCAGGAATCAACTGAACCACTGACTGTGGGGTTCATAGATGACTGCTCTACCAACTGGTCTACTGCTGCCCCTAAGATTTGCTTCACTACTAGAAGTGTCCTTGTATGATCCCGTGTGACGAGAACTATTCATGTGTTTTGTCAGAGAGGGTTCCCAAGAAACTCACTTCTAAGAGTTCTTTACTGAAATTCCTTTTTGTTATTGCTGGATATGTTTGCGTGTATATGTGCGCATGTTGCCGTGTGTGTGTGTGTGTGTATGTGTTTTAGAGCCAAAAGCTTGTCCTCAGGATGGCCTCGTCGGCACATCTGAGAATCTCTGTTTCTTAACAAAATGTCAGCCACTGACCCGTCGGGCTAGAAGTTCTATGGGTTTGCTCTCAGTTTCAAAAACACACCTTCTCATGTTCACACACATAAACTTATATGTAGTTTTTAAATGGAACTAATATACATTTTCTAATGTGTTCTTTCAAATTCAACACATTTCATCTTTTCTCTCTGCGCATAAAATTAGTCAATATTAGTCAAAGCAAAGATAAATCTACATATTTTTACTAATCTTGAACCCCTTTCCATAAACTAAGTGCCTCTGATCATTTTTAGAATAGATAGGATCAACAAACAGTTGCCTGTTTGAGGGGGTGACAGATTAAATTTAAGCTGCCTCCTTCTCAGGGAGCATGTAAAAGAATGAGTTACGGCTGTTCAAAGCCAAAATGTCGCATAGTTGGTTCCAGTCCTAAAAAAGCACAACAGCCATTTTTCCTAATGGAAAAAGTCATGTCAGCATTAATTCATCAGAGAATCTGCCAACAATCTTTTCCCACATTTTTTTTTAATTATGATGGATAGTTAGAAATCAGTATCTTATTGATAAAAAGCAAAGATAAGCCTAAACGCTTATGATTGACACAACTAAAATTCTTATTAATGACTCACTGTTTTAAAGTTCAGGGACTCATTCACTGTGTAAATCAAATGAAATATTAATGGGCAAACATTTCAAACAAAGTAAAATGTCAGTAAATGGTTAAAGGCAAGTGGAATAATATGAATAATAAACCTTTTTCTTCAAGTCCTTATTGAAAGCAGAGAGGCGGACACTTTTTCTGCTGCAGGAAGCAGCTTTTCTCCTCATCTGTCTGTCTGCCTCTCTTTACTCGACCGATTCCCTCTCCTTTCACTCTTTTCCATTCGGGCTCTCAGAGATAATCAGACTTTGGCCAATTCCATTCTTTGCCTGCTTTTCTTGTCCCGTCATGTCGACTAATTAGTGGGAACTCAGTAATTGGCCTTCTAGCTAATTGGCCTGCTGGCTGCCAGACCCAACAAAGACTGAGCGGACTGGGACACAATGGGGACTGTCCCCATCCACTGTCTAAAGACTCTCATCAGCTCCCTCTCTCAGCACTGACTGCTTTTGTGAAGACGCTGCTTAAGCAGTCACACACACAGTTTCTCTCTACTTAGTCTCCATTCTCCCTCTCACAGTTCTGCATGGACCCATCTGTCCTACTACTGATCATACTTTCAATTTTCTGTGAATTCAGTCTCTCTTAGAAAACCTAGTGTAGTCATTTTTCTCCTTATTTCCTCCGTCTGTACTTGTTCATTTATTGACACTCTGCAGAAAAGCTTGTTAGTTGTGTGCATGACTTTAAGTAACACATTCTCCATTTACTCAGTTGTTAGATTGATTGATTAGTTTTTGATGGATGTCTGCTGATAAAGGTGTGTGTGCGTGCATGTGTCACCTTGTCAGCTAAGATGTGTTTAACATCACAATGCATTTATCTTAACTCGGCGAGTGATCTGGCCACCAGAGTCTCTCAGTCTCCTAGGTCTCTTTTAGTCTGTCTCTGTACCTCCCTGAGGCATATGTAGATTGCACGGAGCCGTCCTGAACTGTCCACTTAAGAACTTTTCCCTTTAGCCTCTTCATGCTCCTGTTTCCTTCACCGACCTCCTCTGCATAGTCTCTCACTTAAATTTTCATCTGTCAGCACTGCAGTGCAGGGCAAACCGTATGAGCTTCCCAGCCATTTACAAGCTCTCACTGTTCCTGACTGAGGCTCTTAAACAGTCATCTGTCTTAGTAATGTTGTTAGTGACATGAATCGAAATCTGACATTTGCAATGGACGCACATCTATATATGTAGACAACTCTTCTAACTGATTTGTTTTTTTTTATTATAGTGCTGTAATTGTAGTGCAATCATAGTATAGTCATGATTTCATACTTTTTATATTTTTATTTATATTTTTTGAAGGAATGTATTTCTTAATAATACATTTTGTCACACAAGTCTTACAAACTAAAATATGTGATTATGTTTTGTGTAGAATATTAGCAATCACAGCAGTATGCTTTTTATGCTATAAAGATTTGTTAAAATTATATTTATTGTATTGTAGTTCTTTTTCTTTCTTCTGTGCTGATAGAAATATATAACAAATATAACAAGACAAAGCAGTTTCCCCTGGAATTAATAAAGTTCTTTGAATCTTTAATCTTGAATTTAAACTCATTGTAATATGGTTACTGAGCTCGTCACCTGACATGTTCTGTGAGGACATTAAAATTAGAGTTTGTCTAAATGTCATACCAAAATGTAGCACAATACATGTTTTACCTAACATAAAAAACAAGATTTTGACAAGTTACTGTGCATTTCTGTGTGTATAGACATCTCTGTGTTTGAGTCTGAATCCATACATGTCTTAGAATGGGTGTGTGTGCACATAGCTCCCCTACCTGGTGGCTGAGTCGCATGGTTCCCAGTGAACTGCATGGGGATGCACAGGTCATTATCAATGGGGAATTTATCGCAGGTCAGCATCTCTGGCCAAGGGAAGCCGTAGGTCTCCATCACTGGAGCACAACTGTCCCTCACAGCCTCACACAGCGAGCGGCAAGGATAGATGGGCCTGTCCAGGCACACTGGTGCAAACAGTGAACAGAGGAATACCTGGGTATCAGCATGGCACCGTTTGGCCAGGAGTGGTACCCAGCTGCCCGCCTGCTGCTTGACTTCTGGCATGGTCTCATGGTCCAGGAGGTTGGGCAGCCTCATCTTCTTGTAGCCTACATTGTGGCACAGGCGCAGGTCAGCTGGTATGTCTACACACTGGGGCTGCTTGGTGTAGAAGCGGCCATTGTGGAAGTTGTCTGACTGCCAGCTGTAGTAGTCGTACTCATCTGCAGCCGAGACAGTGAGGAGGAGGAGGTGGAGGGAGAAGAATGACAGGCTCAGTGCCAAGCTGAAGGAGCCCTGGGTTAATGCCCACCTGGGGCTCTTTTGTCCGTGTGGCATGCTTCTCTGAGTTCGGACCAACAAATCAAGAAGGTTGTATCCAAAGTCTCCAAAGCAACTCAGTGAAGACAAAATGCAGAGAGAGGAGAGGAAGAAGTGGGGCAGGCGTGCAAGCGTAATCCCTTTTTTTTCCTCCTGAGTATGGACGCGGCAGATTGAAAACAAAAGTGCTTAATTCCCTTCCTCCCTGGAGAGTTAGCCCTCTAAACCTCCCTGAAACACCTCCCTGTGTGTGTGTATGTGTGCCTCAGGTAGTTGAGTGGGGAGTCAGCAGTCAAGGAAGGGAGGACACAAGTAGGACTGCTTATTATCTAACTTTCCCTGTACACAATATCTAACTCTCCAGTCCTCCCCTGCTCTCTGTCTATCAGTCTGTAGCTATAATGAGGAGTACCTAGATTTTAAGAGGCAGTGGTAGCTGCTCTCTGCTGCTGCCTGCCCCCTAGTAGGTTCCCAGACCACTCACCTTCCTACTGGCCTCCCCTGGACTCACTCACAAGAGTCCCAGCCAATCACAACCCTGGGGGAGGATTCCACTGGCCTTCAGGACACTCCTTCTACCCCTTATCCCTAACACCTCCCCACCCACCCCCTCTCAAGTTAATGTGAGAGAGAGAGAGGACTAACTATGGCAAGTTTCTCCAGCAGTACTTTTATGTCTAATTTGAACAAGATTATCTGGTTAGAAATACACAGAGTATACATTATCCCCCTCCTAACCACAGTGTTTTTGTCATACATTTATAAACTCTCCCATCTTCTTACATTTACTCATCAGCAGCTCATTATGCTCCCTGCACACTGCTCGACAAAGCAAGTGATGTCTGCTTGTCATTCAAGTCTGCTAAGTGCATTAGCTCAAAACAATGTCTGGCATAACGGACTTCTGCTGGCATCAACAGTGAGAAAACCTCCTCACACAAGCACAATCCTAAATGTAAACACAAGAAATCGAGGAGTAGAAAGTGAGCAAAGTGGGCGTGAAAGTGTGCAGTGTGGGAAAAGCAAGATTGCAGAGTGTGGTTTGTGCAGCTACAGGTGGCTAGGTGATTTACTCACAATGTGAGTTATGCTAATGTGTGTGTTGGTTGTGAATAGAGGCACGCTGCCCTTCTGTCTCACTCTGTCAGTGCCACTGACACAGTGAGGGTCTTTGCCTTGGCAGCAACTTTGCTGGAAGGGTTGCATTCAGATTCAAAGGGCTGTAGCATTGTGAGCAGGATGTGGGATCAGTGGCTCACATGTGGAGTGTTCTTGCATCTTGCATTTGATCTGCGTCACACGTTAATGCTTTTCCTCATGTGAATGGGCTGTAAATGCAGGCTCATATAAATGATAAAGTGTGCGAGCTGACATTTTGTTAGAGCAGGATTGTCAGGACAACAACTGGATCATACTATGACTGGGAATTTCTTTACACTAACATGAAGTAAAAAAGGTGTGATTCTAGATTATTATTATTGTCTGTATGGGGCAGTACAAACAAAGAGACTAGGAAAGTGTGTGTTTTGCAAACAGTTGGGGGTGTTCTTGGATGAAAATCAGGGACAGTATTGTTTTTCGCCTGAAGCATAGAAGATAAAATTCCAGAAACAGCAGCGTGTCTATAAAATCTAATTCAACAAGATGAAGTCACATAAATAAAAATGTAGTTTAATATCAGATCATCAGGCACATCCGTAATATCCTCACATTTTTCAACCGCCCATAGGTTTGTAGTATCTTGACCACACTTTAAATTATTTCCAAAGTCATGGGATTATTAAAAACAACATATTACACCATTTAATCATTTTCTATTTGAGAATGCAGTTTCAACCTTATCTTCTTGAGCTACATTTAAAATCCCTGTTGACTTATTGGTGTGTGTGCAGACATTGCAGAGTGATTTTTCTGGGAATCAAACAAGCTCAGTCTTCTTTTGGAGTTTTCATAAACTGTAACGTGGAAAGATGAGATGGCAGTGAGCTGAAGTCACCCCTAGGTGTTGTCATAATTACTAAAAGCATGGTTGAGTGAACGTAAATGGTTGTTTTGTTTTTGATAAGTTTATAGCCAAGGCTGACTGAACATATTTCCTCACTTCTGCTTGTCCATCACTCTGCTCCTGCTTTTATTCTCCAAAATGTTGTTATTCAGATAGAAACTTCTCTGGTAACCTTTGCCCCACAGCTAATCAATATTACTCACAGCTAATAGACTGTGGACCTTAGTCTTTCATGCAGCCATGGTCAGATTGTCTTCACCTCACTTTCTCAGTGAAGTATCTTGTATACACATTAGTGCAATGGTGACCTATTTTAAGATTGCTAGCGTTTCCTCTTGATACAGGCACAGTGGTCCTGCCTTTAAGTCGGTAACAAAAGTGTCTTTCATGGTAATCAATAAACAATGGTTGTCTCCTGTTGTTCTCCTTCCCCTAACTGGCCCCTGTGGCCACCGGCCAATCAATTCCACTCTTCAGTTTCCAGCCCTGCGATTGGACGAGGACTATAAGATTAGGTCCAGCCTGCATTGTTGGGCCTAAAGGTTTAGCATGGTTTCAAAAGAGTGTCTCAGCAATTGTGTGTGTGCTGGGAGATGGTGGTGTTGGGTATGGGTCATTGTGTGTCAGGGGAGAAAGAGAAGGAAAGGCTGGAGGGTGTGGGTGAGGTGGCCAGCCGCCCACTTATGCCATCCAAGCAGAGTTTGAATTCCAAACCACACAAGAAGATGGAGGGGGTGATGTGAAAGACAACAGACACGTCAGTATGCTCTCTTTCTCTGCTTGAACTCTTATCAAAACTGTAGAAAGTAGTATCAGCTGCTCAGTCATCACTATTACTACTAAGTAAGCGAATATATGATGTTTACTTTTATTTAAGTCAGAGAAAATTAAACCTACAGTTTAATTAACTTGATATTAACAGTTTAATGCTATTTTTATGCAAATCACTTAATATTTCAGAAATTATTTGTAATATTTAGACATGTAAAGAGAATGTAAAGCAAGAAAATGCATTTGTTGTGAAGGCTGTGTGGAGACTTTATCCATGCAGTAACAGCTTTTATCTAAGAGTAAACCCCCACCTACTCATCACACATACACACCTACTTTTCCCACCCTCACAAGGCACAAATAGGGATTGGCCTGCAGAACTGTCAAAACATATGTAAGGTAAACAGACCAATGTCTTCTACAAATGTTTTTGTAAATGTCTTTCATTTTTTCTAGCTGTCTTTCTCACACACAATCACACACATTCATGTTTCTGTCACGTCCGAGGACTATACTTTGACTTCCAGTCATCTCCTGTAGACTTACCTAAACCATAATCACTACTTTCATAACCCTATACTAAACGTAATCTAAACCTATCCTTACATAATCTACCTTAATCTTAAATCGTCACCCCAAAACATTTTGATTTTCATTATTGAAGCTTGCTTATTGTCCTTAAAACGAAGGCAAATCACCACAATATGGCCATGTAAACAGATTTCTGTCTCCACTGCACGAGTAAAAAAAAGTACACACAAACACACACACAGCCTGAGACTGTGTCATGGCCACTTTAATAACAACATGAGAGGAAATATCTGTACTATGTTGATCTTTATACAGTTTTATAAGTCTGATTATTGTTCAGGCTACAAAAGCAGTTCTTTTATAGCCTCTAAGTGAGGCTTCTAGTGTTGAAGTCAACTGACACCTCCTTTAATCAATGCAAAGAAACAGAAGCAGCAACGCATATTGTCTGTACTATTTGGATTCACTGATAGTTCTAGTTTTCAAAATGAGCTGTATAATCTGTCAAATCCATTATCTGAACTATAGCATGGAATCCATGTGTGATTAAGGCTTGTTGGGTAATCCCCCCTTATCCCACTTGTTTGCAAATAATGCTAGCAGAGTCAGTCAGTCCATAGACCACAATAGCTAAAGATCCATAATCCTACACATGCACACGCACAAACAAACAAATAAATCAGCAGAGAGCTTTAGTTTCCCATGAATGCTGCAGATTTTCACAAAAACTGGCAGTTTGAGTGCCATCAGGAAATATCAGGCTTATGCTGTATGACCGATTTTGGCCTCTGTTCAGCTTGTTCACTGAGCCTTAGGCCAAGAACGACTTCATGACGGGGGACTATTACACGTAGTTGCTGAAATGTGATGAAATTATGTTGGAAGACTTTAGCACCACACAGTCACATAGTGCTAAACCCAAAAGTGCCTGTCACACCAGGCAGTGGTGAGGAGAAATGCTGACAGGTGTTTGCTCTTTCCTGTCTCTGGCCCTCTTGCACACAAATTCACTGTCACTCCAAGTATTTGTTGCTGGATCTTTTTCTCAGCCTGCCTGTTTCCATCTTCACTCCTCCTTCGGCCACTGTTGTTTTTGTTCCAGTGTTAGGTGCTTCTCCGTGAGACATCAGGGCTGACACATGGGGTCAGAAAGTACATTGAGTCAGGCAATCAGACAAACAATTTCTCCTCACTCGCTCTACCCACCCACCGCAGACACACACACACACACACACACACACACACACACACACACACACACACACACACACACACACACACACACACACCACTCCACTATCAACTTAAACCCTCACAACTGGCTTCAGCTTCCCCCAGCAGCAGTCTTTGTAAAAGGGCTTTGACCAGATCACCGTCATGGAGCTCAATATAAAGAGACAGAGAAGAGAAAAGATACGCACACTGGGGCAGGAGGTTTTCTTTTGGTATGTCTGTATGTGTGTGTGGTCAACATCTAGTCAGCTTCCAGTAACAAACATTTCACTGATGGGAGACTTCCTCTCAATCTTGTGACATACACACAGTATACATACACCTAGAAATACACGAACACCTGATGTGATGATGGCTCTCGTCAGCATTTTAGGAAAAAAAAAAAACTTGCTACGATAGTGCTAAAATTCACACAATCGGTACATGTCCATGTTAGCACGTTTGCATAGCCAGTTCAGTATCTCTGCCCAGAAAAAAATGTGTTTCCTTCAACTGGCGTATGTACTGTTAGAGTCTGCTTCAGTCTTGTTTCGATCAGCATATGTCGAATGTTTCATAATGGGAGCACGGTTTCGTCCACGTGTGGATGGATGCACCCAAGTGTTGTTTATTGTAATAACTGACGAGAAATGAGATGGGAAAGGAGGTGAAAAAGGCAAAAAGAATAATGCGTGCTTAAGTCACGTGAATATTTTTCACATGACTCAAGAACATTCGCAGCACGTTCTTTGTCAAAAACAGCAGCTGTTATTTACGGATTTCACTAACTTCATTACAAGCTGGACAAAGTTAAAAGTAACCTTTCATTCTTGACATTTTCCAACTTGATCTGTATATTTTTTAAGAAAATGGATGGGATCAGTTCAGAGTAGAAATTAGATTTGTTTTGATGATTAAACAGAGGCTCAGTGAGTTTCTTTTGGGGGAAATTACCTCAGAGCAACCCCAGGTCAGGTCAAGCTGCGGCAGTTCTACCTATATGTGAACATAATTTGATATGTAGTATAAATAACTGCTGGGATTTTTGAAATGCTGATGCATTTCAATAAAAATGGCAACAGTTTGAAGCTCCCCAGATTCCCATTTGACTCCAGACTATTTGACTCACAACCTGTATGTGAGCTACTGTACAGCTGAGTATTTTAGCACAAAGTGAGTCTCTGGTGTTGTGCCTAGTGTTACTGTCTGTAATGTGAACCCAAAATGTGAGAGAGTTGTTTGTTTAGGCCATTATTGCAAGATCTGCTGTGATTTATGAACTGCAGACTTCATTGTTAAACACTTCACTTGAGCCGTTTGCAGTTTGTGTGTGTGTGTATGTGTGTTTATCGCTCAATCTGCTTGTCTTTCAACATATGATCCCAAATATGCCAACGAGGCTAGTGAGAACCCATTTTTTCTCTTCACACTATCTCTTCATCTTTTGTTAGTGTGTGTCTGTGCATGTCTTTATTTCCTTGTGTGGACAAATTTTGTTCAAATACTATTCTCGTGAGGACTTTAGCTGCTCTTCACAAGTTCAAAGCATGTTTTCGGGGTTAAGACTAGGTTTTAGGGTTAGAATTAGGTGTTGGTTGGGGTTAGGATAAAGTTATAGTTAGGCATTTAGGGGTGTGTGTGCGTGTGTGCGTGTGTGTGTCCACATGCCCTCCCTGCTCGTCTCTTTAATGGTCGGGGTCATCAGTTAAGCATCAGAACTCACCTCTGTTGAGACATACAGAGATAGGAATTTCAGCAAACGAAGGAAGGATTTTCCTATATCTTAGTCAAAGATCACATGATGGCATTTTTGACTGATGGGAGAAAAGGTCTTGGCATTTCTGTCCACCTCCAGTGGTCATTATTTTAAAACCCTGTGAAAGATCTCTCTCTCTCTCACTGGCCAGCTGAAATCCAAACAGTCTGCCACAGTTTTGTTATATAGATTTGCTGATTATCCTGAGATTTATAGACTGTTTTGTGTACCTAGAGCCTGCTGTACCAAGAAAGTCCATAATGGGCTCTTTCTTAAATGAGCTGGAATAACTGAGAGACTACTAAATGTGTGTGATTTAACAAAGCTGATGGTTGTAATGAGTTTCATGTGGACATTGCCTTGGAAATTGTCTGATAAATTATCCAGGCCCGTGACATTGTGTAACTGCATAGTTCTACTTTCTTTTATGAGTAGTTTGTTATTTAAATTGTAGGTCCTCTGCCGAGAATCCCTCACGAGATTTTTTTCATAACCTTCCACATTTATCAACATCAACAATTTTGACACAAGGATAAAAACATGAGAGTAAAGGCCTTTTTATGTTGCCATCACAATAAAAATTCTGGATATCTTCCAGTAGTCAGTTTTATGGACACAGTGACAGCACTCAGGGTTATTCTAGTACAAGAACAAAATTAAATGAAGCTCAATTACATGGAAAATATTAACTAAATTGCCAACTAAATTTAAGTCATCCAGGCACGCTACTGAGGCAAAGAAAATAGTTCACTGATTATGTTCATGTTTTAATATAAAAGTGATTGGGAACATTAGTTTAACTCTCTCTTATTTAGCATTTATAATTAGGAGATAAATAGTGGATATAGTACATTGCATTATATTAACAGATGTTTTTGAACCCAACAATAATAAGTGTATTCACCAACACAAAAGCTGCATGTTGTCAAATATTTGAAGTGAAACCACTGAAAATAAACCTATGACCTATTTATAATGTATAAACAGTTTTCATAACACACTATAATAAAGTTTTGATGTACATCAAACGTTTT
>JAUBNQ010000007.1:10910287-10925336 GCA_032353495.1 Ctenopoma kingsleyae | reverse complement strand
TGGGTAGCTTTGTGGAGCCACTCCTCCTCCTCCTTTCTGCCCTCTCTTTCCAGCTCTTGCATCCTCTTAAAACCAGCCTCCTTCTCAGCTACCTCACATTTCAGCTGATCTTCCAGAGCTTTATATTTTGCCTGCCACTCCACCTCTCTCTGGGTGATTTCTGTTTCTTTGTCTTCTAGCTTGGCCGAGGTCTCTTTTAGCTCTGCTTCAAGAATATCCTGTTCATTGATTGTGTAGATGATCAAGTCATCATTTTCCAGAATAAACTGGTTCATCTTCCTGTTGATTTCCTGTAGACTTTGGTAGTCTGTGTTCCACTCAGCCTGGCTGTCCATGAACTCTTGTTCTTTTTCTCTCAGCTTGGCTGAGCTCTCTGCACATTGTGCTTCAAGAACCTTCTTTTCATTTGTTATCTTGGTGATCAGATCATCCTTTTCCAGGGTGACCTGGTTCACCTTCTTGTCCATCTCCTCCCGCAGAGCTTCCATCTGGGTGAAGACCTCCTCCTGTTGAACATGCCACCGCTGCTCCCACTCTGCACTCACGGCCAACAAGTCTTTGTCAGAGGCAGCTTTGATGACTTTAGTTTCATTCTCCCAGATCTCTGTGATCCTGCCGTTCTCTTCTTTGTGGAGCCCCTCTTCCTCTTTTCTGCCCTTTCTTTCCAGCTCTTGCACCCTCTTAAAACTGGCCTCCTTCTCAGCCACCTCACATTTCAGCTGATCTTCTAGAGCTTTATATTTTGCCTGCCACTCAGCCTCTCTCTGGATGATTTCTGCTGTTTTGTCTTTCGGCTCGGCTGAGGTCTCTTTCAGTTCTGATTTGTTTTCCTGCAGACTTTGGTGTTTTGTGTTCCACTCAGCCTGGCTGTCGATTAACTCTAGATTAACTCCAAGTTCTTTTTCTTTCAGCTTGGCTGAGCTCTCTGCACACTGTGCTTCAAGAACCTTTTTTTCATTTGTTAGTTTGGTGATCAGATCATCCTTTTCCAGGATGACCTGGTTCACCTTCTTGTCCATCTCCTCCCGCAGAGCTTCCATCTGGGTGAAGACCTCCTCCTGTTGAACATGCCACCGCTGCTCCCACTCTGCACTCATGGCCAACAAGTCTTTGTAAGAGGCAGCTTTGATGGCTTCAGTCTCATCCTCCCAGATCTTTGTGATCCTGTCGTTCTCTTCTTTCCAGAACGCAGTGACCCGGTCGTACTCTCCCTTCCAGTGCTGTGTGACCCTTTTGGTTTCCATCACTTGCTCTTGGAGATCTTTTTCAAGTGAGCGGATCTGTTGCTCTTTTTTCTTGACCATTCTCCACATGTGTGCTTGATTTGGATTGGTTCTTGGTGACTCCAGAGCCTTCATGAGTTTTTGTTTCTCCTTCTCCCAGCTCAGCTCCTTGGTGGCCATCTGTTCCTTCAGGGCAGCATTTTGTGAGGCCAGGTACTGGTTTTCTTCTTTTTCTTCCATCAGGGCTTCTTGAAGCTCCAGCTTGTTCTTGGAGCTGTCGTCTGTCTCCATGTTTCCCAAACAAAGCGGTACTGGAGTATTAGTGCTACAGTGGTTGCTGTAGTCCCGTTTCAGTATTGTAATCTTCTTCGTACTCATTCTGAGTGGTTTTTGGTTTGTTCTCACTAAGACACGTTTCTCTGTTGAGGGTCTGACAGTGAATGATTTGGTCTCAGGATTTAACAGCAGTAGAAGACTCTGCTTTGTGATGACAAGTTCCAGATTGTGACATCACAAACTCAGGCCTTTGATCTTAGAACAAAGATTCTATTTGATATGATTCTAATTATTTTTGCATGAATAATTTTTAATGGGAATGAGTGCTTCTACAATAATAATAAACAAGTGACCAAATTAGCTCTTCTTCAACCTAAAACCTTAATGAAAACTGTTGTGTACATCTGTCTTTAAAAAGAAAGAATTTCTTAATCTGTACATACTGTAAATATTATCTGAATACTTTATACTTTAATACATTATATTGATAATGGTGTTGTTTGTATGCAAAGTGTAAGTTTGTATGTTTTTCGGGGATTGGACATGCTTTTGCTGCTGTACTGCATTATTGTATTAAATTGCACTGTTTTGTTTTGTTTTAATGCATGCTATACACTACCAGTCAAAAGTTTGGACACATACAGAAATGACTATGTTTTTGAAATAGAAGCAGATTTTTTAACATCAAATTCTAATCTGAAATACAGTGTAGACATATTAAAAATTACTATTATATAATAGTATATATATATATATGTCTTTTAAAGGAATATTTACATGAACATACAGAGGACTATAATCATCAGACATTAGTATAGTCTTCCAATAGAACATTATGTTTGCTAATGGAAGTTTATTTAATTAAGAGGATTAATGATCATTACAAAAACTATTTTGCAATGATGGTAACACAGCTGAAGACAGTGGCCGATCTAGAAAATGGATCTAGATCTCTTCAGTGAAGTACGTGAAAATCAATATGTAAATGTAGTCAACAAAATATCCACAAAAACATTTTGTTTAACTAAAAACTATTTATTGTATCATTATCTCTTCTAAGATAGACCTAAAATTATATTTACAATTTTATATTTTTGATAAATTAGTATTTCATTTGAAGGCTATAAGGGGCTTTTGGACAAACAAGCAATTTGTTTTTACAAGTATGAT
This sequence comes from Ctenopoma kingsleyae, assembly GCA_032353495.1. Lineage (NCBI taxonomy): Eukaryota > Metazoa > Chordata > Actinopteri > Anabantiformes > Anabantidae > Ctenopoma > Ctenopoma kingsleyae. The sequence goes on along the minus strand of JAUBNQ010000007.1, from coordinate 10,922,667 downwards.
TTTAAAGACATAAAAGTTGGGGCGGCAGCTTGAGGGGCAAGGCTCTACAGCAGGGGGGCAGTTGCCCCCTCTTGCCCCCCTGTAGAGCCGCCCCTGCCCTGCAGTTCTCAATAGAAAGGTGGAAAGAATACAAGTCTCACAAATATATTAAAATTCATCTGTGTTTGTGTTCAGAATAAAGATAAAACTAAAAAGGAGAAGCTATAAAACTTTTGTTCTCACATGTGGGGCACTGGGAGAGTGTGCTTCTTACACACTCCATACACTTAATACCCTCACTGTATTGGCATCAGTGGACAGTGTTGTGTGGATCTGTCTAGCAATTAGCATCTGAAGCAGACAGACCTCACACATGCAGAGCAAGACAGAAACACAGTCAGGAAGAGAAACACAGAGGGAGTCAGTATAATGAGGCCATTGGTAAACATGCTTTTAAATTGGCATCATTTCCCTGCAAATGTTCTCTGTCAGATGCTCCTACCACTACCCATTGATGTCACACTTCTAATTTGTCATTTTAGCCTAACATTTCTTCATATTCTGCACGTGAGGTGTGTTTCTAACTTGTATCACAAAGTATGAGCACTTTGGGTTGAATAGAATGCAGCTAGTAAATTTTCACACATATGCCAGAACACTTTTACAGTCCTTATTGTGTACATGCCTTCATACTGTATCTCTACCTAGATATTTGTTTTTCTTTGTTAAGTAGATTGAGCGAACCTTACTTGAGGAGACTGTGAAGACCCTGAACTCTTATTATACAGAGGCTGAAAAAATTGGAGGTCAGTCGTACCTGGAAGGATGTTTGGCTTGTGCAACAGCATACATCATCTTCTTCTGCATGGAGACACGCTATGAGAAGGTAATAAATCTGTAGACAACTAAATGCTACTATTCTAAAAGGCTGGAAGAGCCTTTACTTTTATATGTAAAGAGGCCTTGTCTACGCAAAGATGGCTGCAGATTCCTACAGTTTTGAAAATATGCTTATTTACTTTCATTGTGAGAGTTTGCAGAACTCATGTTACTCTTGTGTTTGTGCATTTTAAAAGCAGACAGAGCTGGTAGGCTCTATCAGAGCTTTACATAAAATCTCAAACTGTCAGGAAGCAGCTAACAAATCTCTCCCTAAAGTTCAAAAACCATGTTTACTTATCAACTTTGTATCATACTTGTTACTCTGTGAGACTAGTACAACACTTTATGTTTTACATGGTTATAACAATAGATGGTTAAATTGTTCATCTGCAAAGTTAGACGCATAACCACAAATTGTTATTTTCACATTGCTGTTTATGTACAGATTAAAGAAACGCAATCACGTGTTAATTAGTCAGCTGTAGAGATGTTAGAAGGTTTATTTTCGAAGTTCGAACACAGCTGTGTTGTTTACAACGTTTAGTAAGATAGAACTAAACTAGTAAGATAGAACTAAAGGTGTTTTTCATGGGAGGTACATGTCACAGCAGGAAAATAAACAGGTAGCCTACATTGTAAATATCAAAATTTGTGATGGTCGACTTTCATGTAGTGCCTTTATTTTCAGGGCCCTGCTAATTTCACGAAGTCATGGTCTACTGGGATGCTGAACCATTCACACTTACATTTACACCTACAGGCAATTTAGAGTAACCAATTAACCTGCATGTCTTTGGATTGCGGGAGGAAGCCAAAGTACCCAGACACGTACAAACCCAGACTCTTCTTGCTGTGAGGCATTAACAACATTAACCACTGCACTGCTGTGCCATCCTATTCAAATATTAAATCAATTTAATAGTAAAATATTAACAATATGGAGGTAACTGAGTGCATCTAGATCTTCTTAACCTGCAGTAGAAAGCTAACATCTCTATGAATATTAAGGCCCCTACATTATTCATTAACTGAACAGCTGGATATTATAAATTCCACTGTCTATTCACAAGACTTATGTATCACCATGTTTGTCCACTGTTACAGAAGACAGCTCTCTCTCACACACACAGAAGCCTTCAGTTGTTTTAATGTACCCTGGCTCTCTAAGGTCAGAACACAATTGTTTGCCCTTGACCATTGACACAGGGCAGCAGAGCCAGAAAACATGAGATGTGATTCTCTCATGCACTTGTTGCCCTCAGCTGTCCATCCACTGCTTTTTAAAGCCTACACCTGTGTGCTAGTGGCAAGGCACAGCACAGCAACTATAACATAAGTTTTACCCTCAGAGCAACCAAGATGTCCATCTTTAGAAAGGTGCAGGTGATTAAACCTCTGCACCTCTTTGTTGCTGCTTGTCGCTCACTGAGATGGAACAAGAACACACGCATACATAAACACAATGCCTTTGATTAATCCTCTTGTGACTTTGTGCGTATCTACCAAGGTTTTAGCTGAAACTGGAGCGGCGTGAAGTCCCAGCATGCCTCGCTTTTCTGATCTCTGTCACCTATGACATTCATCACCTTAGTCTTCTTGCATTTTGTAAACATTTCTTTATCAAAGTAGTGCAGAGGTAGTGGGAGCTTGACCAAAAAGCACAAAAGGACTTATTGCTGTGTTGAAACCATAGAGTAATGGCCTGGTCTGAGGCTCCTTTCATCTCCCTGTCAGCTGGGCACCGCTTCATTGAGATGCTGAGATGATATCAACCCCACAGGAGAGTTGTTTATTTGCTTGTTTAACTTAATCATCTTGGCTGAATGACGTTATGACTGACGATGATCAGATATACCCACCCAAGTTGATGCAGCGTGTGCATGTATGTTCTTGTTTGCATGCATGTGTGTACTGATGAAGAGGCCACACACCACTGACTGTGGATCAGTGTGCAGATTCATTGGAGCAACGGGAGGCTTTAATGCTTACATCTCATCCTATCAAAGGCTCCTGATTGCTCCCAGCGTGTCAGAACAGATACATGTGTGCACAAGCATTCATAAAGCTTCCTTCACGCATAGATTGTGCCCTCCATGTCCTATTTTCTTTTTCTATTATTCAAAAGAATGTTGCTGTACACAGACATGTGTATACACAGGTAATGTCCTTTATATTGCATCTGGCGACATAAACAACTTTCATTCTAGCAGAGAAATACACGATCATGACATACATGTGAAACAGACTGTGACACCTTTGCTTCTTAGGCAAAACACGCATACTCACAAAGCTTTTCCCAGAAGGGCTGTCAAACCCATTCCAGTACACAGAGGCACAGCTTGGATACTGACTGTCATATTGTTACACTGAGGAGGACTGAGCTGCCCTGAGAGCTCGCTAGCACTGAACAGATTGGCCTTTTCCCTACACCACAATAAACCTGTTAGTCAGGGCTCCACTCTGTGTGTCTCAGCTTATTTCGTATGTTTCATTCTCTTTGATGGTATTTTGTACATAATATGTTAAATCATTGTTCCAAGCCAAATATTGATTTCTTTCTGCTTACGTGTTCTTAACTGACTGAATTAAAGTTGCACAATAAAACAAACTACTGCCTTTTGAGGGTCTCCTCTATGGCGTGGGATTTTATGTCCTTTATTATTTCCTCAGTTACAACATTTTCCAGACATTACATTAAAGACATTTGAAACGTATTCTCTTCCTCTAGAATTAGGAAATAATATTCTTCTATAGTTTAGTCTCCACTATCAGAGGTCACTGTACTAGCAGCTGTGCATGCAGCTGTATTAGGCCTTTGACATCCCAGAGGAGAGCTGCTCAGTGTGTTGCTCAGACTCTGTTGTTTTAATCTCTTAAGACTGAGTGCTGCAGTGACCTTTAGTGAATGTACAAAAGGGGATGAGAATATGTCATGTTCAATAAATGACTCAAGAAATACTCACAAATGGGTTACATCCCAACACAGCATATTTGTTATGTAAAGTTGTAGATATCTTGGCTGCAACTTGTCTGGTTTGTCTGACTGCTTATGTTTCTGACCCAGTTGCACTTTGTTTTAGCAGTGTCTCTGCAATTTAGTTGCTAAGCACAAGTAATTGCTAAACGGATAAATATAAGACCAGCGTTAAAAGTTTTCCTTTTATTTGGACAATATATTTTATTTAGTGCTGTATTTTTTTTTCTTTATGTTGTTTTTGCATAGCTACACAAAAGTGCTAAGATCATACCTTATATCTAGGAGCAGTGAAAGCTTTATCGGTGTACATGAGGCCCAGTGGAGAATGGTTTTGCCAAGTGACCTGGTAGGCAGCATTAAGAAGAGGCATGGCCCATCTGTAATGGTGCCATTTTAGCTAATACTGTAGCTGTCCAATAAGCATGACTGGCTAACAGTCAGCAGTCAATTGGGTGCTAAAAGTGGCAATCTGGGACTACAGTATATTACATTGCAGTGCTTAGGGTTTTATAAACTCCCCTAGTCTACAGGGAAAACAGTGCGTGCACTTTTAATGAGTAGGAGTATGTATACAGGCATGTTTATTTTAACTTCTGTGCCATTACATGGTTTGAACCCGCTGCTTAGCTTCACTCCATTGCTTCTTTGTATTTGTGCGGTTGATTCAATACTTAAAAAACTGAGAAATAAGTCTAGTGCCAGTGCAATTTAAATAAACTGCCCACCTCACATTTTAGTGTTTCCAAATTGCCCTGACAGCTAACCAATGCATGACATTTAGCCTGAGAGAGACATCCTTGGAATTAGGAACTGAAGCTTCCAAATGGAAAACTTCAAAAAGACAAACGCTCATGCTCATAAGTTTCGGTAATTGAATTCATACAGCCTTGCTTGACATGAGTGGCTTGGAACTATGTATAAAAATAATTGCAGTACTTAGAGCATAATGGAATTACTTTGAGTTTAGAGTATAATGTTCAGGAAAAATAAAGACGGGCAATGACCCAACAGTATCATAAGCTGTATGCTAACTATGTGCAGGACTACAAACTCACTCAAACTCATTTCTTCCATTTTTCATTTTTTCCATCCACGACACAGGAGGAGGTTAAAGTTGCTGAAGCCCTGCCCTATTTTTAGCCTGTTTTAGGCACATGTTATTGCATGTAACACAGAGTCCACTTTGAAAAGTAATATGTGAGTAATGGATCCCTGTTTGGAATGTCTTTTCAGATTGTTTTCAGCTACACCACATGTTCTACTGATGTTTTAGATTTTAATCATGTTTTAGGTTTTCTCGTCTAATCAAATCTGGATTATCTCCAAATGTACATCTGTCCTCTTTTAACCCCTCTCCACTCCGCTGTTATATTCCAGGTGCTGAGGAAGATATCAGGCTACATCCAGGAGCAGAATGAAAAGATCTATGCTCCTAGAGGTCTACTGCTCACAGACCCCATAGAGAGAGGAATGAGGGTTGTATCCTTCACTCATATACTGCTGTTCTTTATGTTTAAGCATGTAACAAATGGGTAGAAGTTAAAGGTTTGGACAGGATTGTCAGACACATAGATATCTTACAGGAAGTGGCAGCGGCAGTGTAGAGGTTGGAGAAACCAGGAAAAGTCAGACTCGGCAGTTCATACAAACATCTGGTTTGGATAAATCAATAAGAAACACCTCCTCCTTCTCACAATTTACCATCAAGATGCCCTTGAACAAGACACTCAAACTCTATCTGCTGCAGAGAAGCTGTCTAATGGCCAACTATTGTTCCAAGAAGTACATGTGAAGCAGGACGGTGCTGGGGAAAAAAAGAAAACAGGATGGTGTTGTGAATTGGCAGCCTAAGTTGTGTATTCATTTGTGATGTTGTGCTTTGTTTGCTTAAGCCATCTTGTACTATTATCATTTGTATATTTATCTTTTCATGTAGCACGTCGTATGTTCTTTTGCAATTGCTGTGTTAGAAGAGGCCAGAAGTTTGTCTCTAATTGTCAGTTAGAGTGATTCTGGCTTAGTTGCTCATATAGATGGAGAATGTGTCCAGTAGACCATCACACACACCGCACAGGCCCAAACTGCAGAACAAGGCTCCAAGTCACCGGGCCAACCTATTACCAACACTAATTAGTCACTACACCTCCATACAATATGGTCTCTGTTTGTGAAAGCTAGTTGAAAGCTTGAGATCTCATCCTCCCAAACAGCCACATAACATACACTAAGGCATAGTATGCACAAAATGATTTGCTTCTTCAAACAAGTTTTTGAAAAAACCCTTGAGTTGGGCAAACACATGAACTTTGAGTGGTTTCGAAACTGAGTACATATTTTCAATATGATTAATTTCCTTTTATTATTGCCAAGAAAAGGTGTGATTATATTTGGAGGTGAGTGAGAGAAGGATGAAAGACACTTATTGTGACTTGTGTGTTTGATGAAAATAGCAATCATTCACACCACCAGTATCTCCTGGTTGACAGCTGTACTCCTGTAAGTTCAACAACTGTTGCAGAGTTGTCACACTAAATGATGCTTCAGCACTTTCTCAACTCTTTATTTTAATACTTTCACTGTCATGATGATCCTTGACATAGTTCATGTTTTTAGCTAGAAATCAGTGTCTTTGAAGACCGGGGCTCCGGCAGCTCCAGTCCTAGCAGCAGTATGTCTTCTGCCGGCAGCGCTCGGTGACTGGAGGGGCAGCGCCAGGCTTACGGGTACCACCACAGGGGCAGCACAACGCTTACCAACATCCGCATGCTGAAACATGAGAGCACCAGGTTCTAAGACAAGTAGAGAGAAAAAGACGAGGAGGTGATCCACAGCATTCACACTCTCCCTGCAGCTGGGGTCTACAACGCACAACCTCGAGTACAGAAGACGGCTTACACAAACACATTGGATATGCAACAGAATCAACACAAGTGCAACAGAACCCACGCAATTAGTAGGCATATAGAAACCAATGTCCTTCAATATGTCCTTTATCCAAAGCAAAATAATGTTCAAATTTCTCCATTCACATTTTCTGTCATTCCATCTATTTCCATGATTCACACCATTCCTGTGGTATACTGTAGCTGATTTAGCAGGATTACTCATGATTAGACTGGACACTTGATTGTTTTCAGGGGGGCCATTGTCATTGTGTCTATCTGCTGATTTACTGGAAGAGTAGTCTTCAGCCTGTGCAGCAGCTCTGAAATGTGGAGGGAGGAAAAACTACCAGCCTCCTGGGAGACCCAGTTCTCCCCGTTCTCACTGAATGATTGCATTCATGTCAGGTGGTTGGGGTCAAGGTGCTTTGAATGCTGGCAAATTGGGACTGCTGTGGGACCGGTTCATTCTATGCTCTGTTCACATGCATTTGGCTTCAGTATCAAACTGCTAACAGAGAGCACCTTGAATTATTTATCCTTGTGATTCACAACAATGGATACTGGTGATCCACATCGCAGCTGTAGGTCACACTGCTATGCACACACACACACAGATAAAAATGCACACAACTGTGCCCATGTACTTATACAGACAGACATTAATGAGGGGGACATGCACACACTCATGGATAGTGGCCATGAATTCCTGCACATACACACACAGAGATTCTGGCAGTTGTGGTTAACCTAGTCAGTCTCTGTGGTCTTAGCTCATTGGGAAGGTAAGCAAACCCAGGCCCTGTAAGACCCTGCTAGGCTCTCTGTGTATGTGGTAGTCATGGGTGTGTATGTGTCTGTGCTATCAGTTTCATCTTTACCTAGAGCAAGATGAAAGCTTGCTAATCATTAAGGAGACATCAGAGAGCAAGGATCAGTGCAACAAATGAGAACCAAGCACACTATGACACATTTGGTTCAGAGAAAACTGAAAACTGTGTGGCTTGTTATCTCTCCGGTTGTATGCATGTTAATGACAGGGATGTGTTTGTATGTGAGCGTAGTTGCAAGAGAATCAACCTGCACAGAGCTCATTACCTGAACCCTTATTAATCTGTCTCTATATCTCTCAGTAAATGCACTAAATTTCACAGTTCTGTATTAACAGAGATTTGAGATCAGTTTAAAACCGTTTAAGGTCAGACACATAGAAAAATCACCTTAAAGACAAAGTTGGCATAATTTTCACCATTTGTAAGCTCTGTAATTAAACCTAATTGTTTTAACTTATTCATACTGTACTGCTCTGCGGTTACCTTCATGTTACTTGTTATCTTGTGCAGACTCAAGACAATGCAGCCGGAGGAGCATAAATTCTTTGTCTTTGAGAGGAATAGTACATCCTTTCTGACTAATGTGTATGTGCGAGTGGAGGCTGATGAGACAAAAGATGATCATTATGTAGCAATGTTGATCCCAGTAGACAGCACACCCACATAACATCTAACAAAAGACAGAACTTGGAAAAAAAAATGGAACCGTTTCACTGTCATGTATATTTTATTTCAGTTGGCACAATTTCTGTCTTTTTCTTTCTTTTACCTCTTTCAGTTTTGCTTTTTTTTACATTCACCTCATAACATGATTTTTTTTTAAAATTAACTCCAGGAGTTTAGCCACATAGTTGAAAACCATCAGCCAAGGCTGACTCAGCCAAACTTTTACCAGAGCGTTGTTGAGTTGAAGTTAAACAGCTCATATCCAGTGGATATTTTAATTTCAGCTCAACAGTTTACTACCCGGATGAATGAGATGAACCTACACGAAACATTTTACAACAGCAGAGCTGAGTTCAGTTGTGCTTGTGTTTACCCTCCGGTGCTTTTCGATGCCTTCATGTTTCACCACAGTGGAATGGATACCCAGCCTGGAGCTGATGGACTGACCAATTTAAAAATGACTTAACACTGCCAATAAGCAAAAGAGCTCATTGGACAATGTACAGTATACAAAACTATGAGCCTATATGAACAGGAGAAAAACTGTATATGCTTATACTGTAAATGTTTACCCAAACTGTCTTTTATTAAGTGAAAAGAAGTGGATGAAAATGCCATGATGCTATTTAATTCCAAAGCATCACTGTTGCCCATTATTAGTCCCGAAAAACATTTTTTATGTTTTGATATCCTCTCTGACTTGGGCATCAAGCGACAGAGCAGCTATGAAAGCAAATTATCTGTACAGCTGTGAGCTGTTGTGTAGTCTCCTCTATAAAGTGTTTAAAGTGTTGCTAGTATTGCTTACAATGTTATCAGTAAAAATAACAATGACAGTTATTATGATGTTAAACAGAGGGGTGGTCATGTTTCTCAGGGGAAGTCTAGGTACAGTAAATAAATGTAGATGCTGTAGTTTGTAAAGCATAGGTTCACCTTTTCAGCCAAGCAGCTCTGGGGATAACAATATTAGTCTGTGTATGTTAGTCCACTGCTCTGTGGACATGTCATTAAAACTATTGGATAGATTGTCAAAGAGGTGACAAGCTCTGGTTAATGACAAAATACCTGCAAACTCACCTTTTTAATAAAGATAGTGCAGTAGCAGGTTTGGCAATGTAAAAGGGGTGCCTGTCAGCCACATCTGACAAAAATTTGTATGTGTGAATTTGGTCAGCCCATTCAAAAACATACAACACAGTGATAATTCAAATAACTAAGGAACCATAAATAAAGTAGCACAAAAGATAAAACTTTTTTTTTCAAAAATATATTGAAAAAAAAACACTGCAGAGGAAGCATCAATTCAGTTTAACAAAAATTCATGTTGGGTTTTTTCTACAACTTTATTTAGTTCACATGAGACTTGACCAGCACCCGTACCTGATCCTGGCTGTGCGGGAGATGCCTGCTGCATGCTTCTGATACAGAGGAAAGAAAAGGTTTTAGTGTACAACCACCTTACCACGGCTTACAATGGAACCATACCACCTCCTCTGCTAAATAATACTGAAAGTTTGTGCTCCTCTATCAAAGGCTTGCTTCTGTCACAAGAGGCCTTTGTCAAATGGGCACTCACTGCACCAACAACTGGAGGCAAGGTATCCCTTAACTGAGATACAAACTCATTAACAGAGGAAAACTCCTCTTGCCTCCATTATATGTTGTGCAAATACAGCTTGATATGGTTTAAAACCCATACTTCAATAAACACTGTTCTTATGGGCCATCACAACATAAGGCAATAAGGTACCCCAATTAGACTGGTTGCCTGACACAAAAAGAGACAGAACAGTGTTCTGTTAAAATTCTCAGTCCACCCATCAGACTGGGGATTATATGGCAGGACTGCATCTTGTGAAAATTTAATAACTGTCTAAAAATAGTCTATTACTAAAAAAAATAATAATTTTACCAAATTTTATTTTTTCCCCCCAGAGTTTCAGGAAGTGGCCCTAGAATATTCAAAGCCACAAGTGCATGAGGCCTGGATGCCACTGTTGATTGAAGTGGAGTACAAAACCGCTGTGCAGCTCTCTTCTGTGACCCACAGTCTACGCACTGTTGACACCAATGTTTCACATCTCCAAACCACCCTAGCCAGTAAAAACAGTCTTGCAGGTGGACATCTCACCAGTCTACCATCATGTAACTTTAACTCTGAAGCATAGCTCTGCAAATCATTAGGAGGATGCACATATTGAGTTTCATGCCCTTTAAGAGAAATCCTTTCCTGTTACTCTTCATGGTTTCTCTGAGCTTGAACTATTTCATCCTCTCTCTCACTTTTCCAAAAGCTGGCTTTGCAGCACATATAGCTTGTATGGATGTGGGCTCGTCCCCCTGTTCTCCCTGGTCTGTCGAGTGAGTTGACAGGAAAGCAGGCAAACTAGAGAGGGCATCCACATTAGTATGCACTCGTCCTGGACGATGTAAAATTCTGTACTGAAAACTAGCCAGCTGTTCCAACCATCTGGCTAATTGTCCCTTTAGCCCCTGAATATTGTGCAGCCATCTCAATGAGTTATGATCTGTCCTCAGAATAAACATGTTACTTAACAGGTAATGTTTAATATGCTTTGTAAACGTGATCATACTCAGAAGCTCTTTTTGTCATTGCATATTTCCTTTCCTGCTTTGTCAAGGCTCCACTAGCATAAATTATATGATCAAGGCACACCTCTTCTTGCAACATAAGTGTCTAAAATAAATGTTTTATGGGGATTAGGATATGTGAAAATGGGGGCAAACATCAAACTATGCTGTTCAAATGCAGACTGGCACACTTCAGTGCATTTAAACCATCTGCCTTTTTCTATAATGGGAAGGATGGGTGATTTCAGCAAAACCTTTGACAGACCTTCTATAATATGACGTTAAGCCAACAAAGCATTTAACCTCTGTCTGATTCTCTGGTACTTGCCTGTGCTGCACTGCTTCAACCTTTGCAGGGTCCACTACTACACACCTTGCTGAGATGATGTAACCTAAGTAATGCACTCGAGTAGCAAACAAGTTGCATTTAGCTGGCTTTCCTTTCAAATTAACCTGGTGTAACTTAGTTAACACCTTACCAAGTCAGACCAGATGTCTGGTACATCCAGAGACAATAATAATAAGTACACCAGACATGTGGTCCACTGAAGATCTGCTAACTACATGCGTCTCTGAAACGTACTTGGACTATTACACAAGCCAAAGCTCAACCCATTGAATTTAAAAAGACCCTGACTTGTAATAAATGCCATCATATGCTTATCCTGGGTCTCCACCTCAACTTGTGAGTAACTACTGGCTAAATCAAGCGTGGAAAACGAACAAGCTTTACTGTGTCAAGTGCATCATCAATTCTTGGCAGTGGGTAACATGATTTAGTTTATGATTATCAGTATCAGAAGTGTTCCATCATGCTTCCCCACAAGAACCTCGGGTGCTGCCCAGGGACTACAAGGCGGTTGGATTATATCATTATCCAACATCTGTTTTGGGTGATCTGCTACCTCTTTTTGTAGATGGAGGGGAACACTTCAGGGTTGTAAATGTTTTGGCTCTGCATCCCCAGTATCAATTTGATGGAGAATAAGATGAGTCCTTCCCAAATAATTTTTCCCTGTACTAAACATAGACAAATTTTCCTATCAGATAATAAATTGCTGCTAAATCTGAGCTATCAAAACAATTTTCTTTTAACCCGAGCTGTCAACTCACTCCCTTTTGTTTTTGCCCCCAAATGTTCTACTTCAATATCTGTTTGAAGAGTCCCCACTTTCATTCCTCCCTTTAAAAACTAGTGTGTCATTACATTAATTACTCTAACTGGTACTATGCACTTATTAGAGGGCATCAGACCCACCTACTTTAGTTGCGATGTAACCAGACCTGCTGTAGTTCTTGGTAGGGATGTCCGATATTATCGGCATACCGATATTATCGGCCGATATCGGCATTAAAATGTCATGTCGGAAATTATTGGTATCGTTTTTTTATTTTTTTTTAATTTAATTATTCTTTTAATGACACAACTTTTACATACCATGCACATATTATACATCAAATATGGATATAAATATGGTATAGTTTTTGCGATATTTTTGTTTGTTTGGCACACCTTGCAATAATGTTTAAAGTTTAAGTATGCATGATAGGAGATATGTGATGTTA
>JAUBNQ010000007.1:10897173-10908647 GCA_032353495.1 Ctenopoma kingsleyae | reverse complement strand
ACTGATGATGGCTATTGACTGCAATTGCATAAAAAGATGGGCATTGAGATGTAATTTAAGTACATCATCCTGGAGCCGATAAAGCTAAGGTTTCTTCTCTATACCTTTATAGTGCTGACTATTAGGATAACCTCTGTGCCACAACATGTCTTTGGAAGAGAAGTAAAAGTAGTTGAAAAGTGATGATGTATAGTCCATTTCCTTGTGTCGTGTATTTATCCTGTATTTGAGAGTGCGGCAGTTCCGTTCAGACGTGCTCAGAAACTGTCATGCTGTTACAAATGAAAAATTATAGTGCAATATGATATCTTCCTAAAAATATAAAAGATGATGTGTAAAGTCTTTGTACCAGCCTCTCCGAGTTGCTTTGAGTTCTGAGCTGTTCTGGGAGAGTGAGACTGCATTGATGTTTAATGCTGCATGATGTGTGTGTAAACAAAGCGAGTACCAGATGACAAGAAGTCAAATCCCTGATCAACAAAGCTCCTGGGTTGTGTTGCTGAGAGAGATGAATTTTTATCTTATCTTGATACTATGTAGGTGTTGACATGAGATTATTTACATATTCATTGTAATAGATTCATGTATTTTTTCTCAAAGCTGATTATTATTCAAAGCTTGGGGAGAAGAGTTTCCAAGATGTTAATAAAATATCTTATTAAGCTGATGGAAACAAATTATTTTGACTGCAGGCTGCTATTAGTAACCAGAAAAATTCAGTCCATGCTGCTTATAAATTCCATGCTGTGTCTCTGCTCTGAGTTCATATAACATAAGTTAGGTCAAGTCACTGTCAGCTGAAGGCAGGATGTCCAGATAGTCGGGATTTGAATTCCTAGGCTGTGTGCCTCAGTTGCCTTGGACTTTGGTAGTGTCATTCTTTGCATCAATCTGCCACTCGTTGTTCAATATTACAGCAGTCTTTGCTGGGATCCAACGTGAAAAGTACAAACAAATATCCTTAACGTTTAATTATCAAATTGTTACTGTTAAAAATGTCTACTTTTGGCCACTTGGTGGCAGCGAAACAAAACAGCATGGACACACTGAATCACCTTTTAAGTTGGTGTGTCAATCATGTTGGCAAATAAGTTCTTATTTATGTAGCGCAAACATTAAAATTCATTTAGAGTTGTGTTTCAGCCTTCCTTAGCTGCTAAATGCTCCACTGCTCCACTTCCTGACTTGGTCTGGCTGCCATTTGTTACTGGGAGGGTACTTTTCAGTGTCTTTAGCAGAGATTTAAAATTCAGCTGGACATTCAGGTGGACATAAATACAATAATAATAATCTTGTTCCATGTCTGCTGCCGTACATGTAAATAGGCAACTGTTTGGAGGCAACACTATTGTCATATATATACCTTTATATATGTATATGTGGAAAATATGTCAATGTTTTGTTTGCAGCTTGTTGCACTCCCCCAGATGACTAACAAGTCTTCTAACAAAGGTTTAGAAGGAAGTACATGTTTGAGTTAAAGAAAGACATGTTTTCATTAAATGCTTCTTCAGCAGTAACAGTCTAGACTGTTTTTGTATTGGTGTGTATGTGTGAGTATGTGTGCATAAGACGTGTACAGCAGATCCATCATCGGCCTGCTCATAACACCACAAATTAGCAATAATATTTTGGCACATACTGAGGCTTAGTTAAGATCACAGGAATGGAGACAGAGGAGGAGCGGTGAGAGTGAACTGATAAAACGTCAGAGGAGAGAAGAAACGTCTCCACACCTGTGGGAAAGGTCACTCTCACGGTAACAAGCCACTCTCTCCTGCATCACAGACCTCCTTTATTCCTTTTTTTTCTACCTTCTGTTACAGCTTATTACTACAATTGTTTAGAGTTTCCAAGTTTTAAAATTATTCATTCTTTGGCTGAACAAAACTTTCTGTTCCTTCCTTCCTTCACGCCCTTCCTGTTCTTTCATTCCTTATTCTCTAAACAGGAAAAATGTGGTCTGCTTTACTTTTTCCACAATTTCTTTTCTGTCTGAGTCACGGACGTCAAGAAGGAAAAAAGTCACTTTCTGGTATTGATTGGTTAAAAATGTTTATGCCTAAAATCAGTATCCTTGCCAAAAGTATTTTGATTGGCAGCAGTACTTGGCAATTGCAGTGCAGTCATGTTTACAATTGTGTGTTGTACGTAATACATCAAACATGGAATTCCTCAGAAGAAGTCATCAGAAAAATGTCAGGCCTGTGGTGACCTTAGAAGAAGACTTTCATTCCTGCAATGTCCTCTTGACACTCCTATATGACTGGAATCATACATAAATAAATACGTATTTAGGTTCCCTCACCAGAAAGTAACAAAACAGGAATTCAGTCAAATAAAATAATGTCACAAGATCACTCTGTGTTATAATTAAGCAATAAACAGCTGTGGGGCAACCAACAAGGATTCAGAGCTACTGTATTGTACATTCTGTACACAAAATCTCCTACGTGTTGTTTTGAACATTTGTATGGATTTAGAATTTGATTTTGAATATTTGTTATGAAAGTCTGCTGTGAAAATGACAGCACGGAGACGGTCTTTGAACAGCAAAAGAGATAATACATGTTGGCAACTGTATCGGCCCAGTTTTAGAGATACTCCTCTCCAAAAAATCTATTTTTTTCTCCACTACCGTTGCCTTGCCTGTTGGCTTTGGCATGGATATTCACTCAGTTTATTTAACCTCATTATGATTGACAGCCCTTGTGTTATGTTTGCTGCTGGACACTCTCCAAGTGCAGCCCAGAATGCTACATAAAATCATTGTGTTAGGCGACTGAAGCTGGAAACGTGTGGTTCCAGTTAAAATGTCACTTCTGATCAGCTTGGTTAATTGTGAGATAGAGGTTGTTTTTTTCATTCGGCATAAATCTGTCGCTAGAGGTAAATGAACGGCACTGCCCTTCTAACGCCTTTTAAATGAAGCAGAGATGAGATCCTGCAGAGAGCAGGGGTGAAACAGGGATAAACGCTAACTTTGAAACATGTCTGTTTTCTACAGAAATTCAAAAAGATTATTTGTGTGTCTCTACAGTGAATATTGTGCGTGTCGTCACACGTGTATTGGAACGCATTTGTGTGTGGGCGTTCTCACATTACGTGATTCTGTAGAAAATTAATGAATTACAATACATTTGGTCGTGTTATTGCTTATTTAATTATGTTTATTGTTCAGGGCATTTTTATGTTGAAAAAAAGTTTTTAGCAATTAATTAATAATCTACAACTTGCTTACAGTAAGAGCTAGAGCTGTTGTGTGTTTATGTTCTCATTCAGGCTCAAGTAGTTGTTGCTTAATCTCTAATGTCCTTGTCAAGTTTTAGTGTTTAAAAATGGAAAAATTAGTCAAATAAACTGGAATCAAATGTTTTGTACTCAGACAAATGTAAGTCAAGATAATAAAGCATTCTCAGGCTCAGGATCTCAAGCTGCAATGAACCCCAGTGCACCCTTACTGGAACTAGGCCTATAATGACCTGAGGACACAGGAGACATGAGTTTGCACACAGCACTGCTCCTGTCGTGACACTCTGGAAAAAGCTGCTCAGCTGTTTGCATCAGGGACATGAGAAAATAAACATACATGTTCTCCTACTGCAGTTAAACAGAAATGACTGCTACAGTGTATATATCCACATTTATACAGTTTTTTCCTTGTCTCCTTCTGTTCCTTTTTTAAAGTTTGTTTTTTCCAAATATTTTCTTAACATATCCTTCCGTATCTGATCTTGTGTCATATTCGGTGAGTGTACATTGTGCAATTTCTGTTTGTGGGACATTTTGTGATTGGCGGTCGGAAGTACTTGGATTATTTTTCCACAAGCCCACACACAAATATGCTGAATGCTCTCACACACACTGCTCCAAACGTCCCCTGAAACACACACACTGAGCATTGTGTTCCAGGTTTTATTTTATACAGGGGGCATCTCCACTTGCGGTTCATTTCAGCAGTGAGAGACACAGCTGGAGCCACTGGGACGCAAACCACACTGTGGCAGTGACAATGCCAGACACACATATTCACGCACACGCACGCACACAATCCTTCCTGCAGGTCCTTCAACAACATTCAGTGACACTATTACACAGTTCTTTTTAGTTGTGTTACTGTAGTTACTGATATTATGTGTCTTTTCTCTACCTTACTGTGGTCATGTACTTTCACCCTTCCCCAAAAATATGTAATTCTACTTCCAGGTGTGTGACTTGGCAAAGTAATCCATCACTGAAAATATTTTGATTATATATATTGTGGTTTCATTTATTTTGTCAGCATTACCTCAATCTGAATAGTAAACACAAAAAAAGCTTCAAATCTCTACTGAGTTTTGTATGTTTAACCACCTACAATTCTAGAGACCACCTCCACGTTTGAATGGACAGAGCAGATACAGTAGATACTATGCACAGTATGTTCAGCTTCATATTGCTTGTACATATATCTAAGAGATGCCAAATAACCAAGTGATATCCCTTCTCTGTTTACAAACTTCAGAACTTGCTGAAATGCTACAACCCATTTCAACACATTTATAGGAAAAGATGCAAACTGGATTCACACAGCCACGTATTTGACAACATGTCACTACAATGTTATCAGGATTGTTTAGGTTAGGTGGAGGAATGTGAGCAATAGGGTTAAAAACACCACTATGTCCTGGTAAAGCGTGCGGATATAATAAACACTTGAGGATCTTATTGTTCATGCATTACTGTAAGCTTACATGTCAGTCCTTGGTGATACAGTTTGACCCAAGAGCGTGATTCAAAGTACAAAAAAGTGTTCACAAAGTGTCCTCACACAACATTTTACAGCATCCTCAGTTGAACCTCTTTGTCATATTTGTTGAAAAATTCTGTGCAAACATATTAAAATATTTGACTTAAATGGACATGATCTTATTGAACCTTCACATACAGCGCTCTCTCCCTTTACAGATTCTTTGGCTTAGAAAGAGACCCTGACAACATCGTCAATGTGGATCCAAGAGAGATCCATGGTGAGTTATTTTAATTGCTTTAACACATCCATCATCGTTTGTTTATTAGTTTTTCATGCTCTGATCCCTTCATTAAAAATGTCTCAGAGAGACATAAGTTCTAAATCTCAGTTGAAATGTTTGATATTTACAGGTGGCATCTGTGGTTTGGATCCAACTCATTAGCCGGCCGCAGTACTGATGTCAAGGGGCCTAGTTTGGTGCTGTATCGTCAGTGGAATGTGTGTGAGGTTTTCTGCTAAAAATTTCCCCAGGACATAACACTTCCCTCAGCAAGTGAATCATACGCACACACAGCCACTACTCTGAAGGAGTGTGTGGGCCAGTGCTTGGTAATGAATCTATCCTCTGTAAGGACAGTGATTGTGGTTAACACTGGATAAGATGGGAGTTGTGTTGCGCAGCTTCTGCACTGGGACTGCTGAGAGGAGAACTGATGCTCCCCTGTATGTAGCAGCAAAAATCAGTCAACATTAGCTGTCAGAGTCTTGTGGATGACAATGTTTTCACTTGTTGGCCATTTTTCCTGCTATAGTACTGTATGTATTAATTTCCTAAAAGGTTTAAAGAAAGATGTGGCAAATATGGAAAATAAACCAAAAATGAAGAGTTACATGTGCTTTATATATTTTACTGTAATAATATAGACATCTTCACCATGAATGCTATCTGAAACCAAATTACTTCACAGTAAATGGGCAAATATGGCTCATTTTAGTTTACTTCAAAAATGATATTTTACATTATTTGTTGCAACAAATCCCTTTAAATTGATAGAGCTCATTCCTTTGTGCCACAGACCTCCACTTGTTCAGACATTATTAAAACCTCAGTGCTACGAACATGGGTACTGTATATTATTTTGAGGTGGTTCAGTTGATCCATAAAGTAAAAAAATAGAGAATAATTCCCAACCAAAACAGAAGAAAAAAAGGAAGCATTATATTTTAAGTTTAATATTAATAGTAAGTATTGCGAGGGGATTCTGATTTAATATACAGCTTAAGAGTTCCACAATATGTGATTAAAAATTACTAAATAAATTATGATTGGTTCAAATACACCTTCCAGTTACTGTACTTGCTCACACACATACTTTTGTGTTTATCTTCCTCACTGTGCTGTTGTATTATTCATAGATAACAAAATGTAACCTACCATCAGAGACAGATGGTCTGGCATATGTTCCTCTATTCGAGTGCCCCTTTGGATGTACTGTAATACACACGCAAGCACCCACACTAAACCAAAAGCCTGGAAACCTGGTGTTCCTCAGCACACAGTAAAACCATAATAAGAATGAGAGTGACATTGTAAGGATTAACATAGTGGCATTGTAGAGATACAGATGGGGCCTCAGCGTGTCTCTAATGAATTTGGTTGATGGAGCCAGTAGATCTGTCGGCTGTATGTGCAGAGGTTTATACAAGTATGGTGAGACTCCACTTATTGACTTGGCCTCAGTTCAGGTCCAACAAAGATAAGTGCCAGGTGATGACGTGAGGGCTCTGCTGCTGTGACACAGTTAGTTCTGAACCCTGTAGCTCCCAGCGAGCATGCTCCCTTTGTGTTTCTTTATAGTCCAGAGGGGGCCGGGAGCCAAGAGGTGACACATAGCAGCTGTGAGGAGGTCTTTAAGTAACTCATGAAAAAAGATAGCAGAGATCCATAAAGGAGAAAAATAGTAGATGTTTCACAGAAAAGTCTGCACTGAGAGTTTTTGTACATCCCCATTCAGCAGTGGAGAGAGTTTGGAAGAGGAGAAGACAGTGACAGTTACAGTAGTCCAGTCTGGAGATGGCTAAAGAGGTGTGGTAGCACAGAGACTGAGAGCAGCCAGAAAGAAAGGCCCGACCACCTGCATTCCCCAGAAGACCGCGTCCCACCAAAGTAAGCTACCTGGGCTGCAGAGAAAGAGGCAAAAGAAGAGGGCAGGGAAAAGTTAGCTAACATGTGCATCTTTATGGCTGAAAAAGAGCTCATTCACATGGGGGAGTTAGTCATGCAAGACCGGGTGCAGAGAGGGGACACAGTCAGAGGAATGTTAGCACCTCCTTTACTCCAAAACCAGAGTAATTAAGGCAGCTTAAAGCATCTCTGGCAGTGCTTCCTTTGTTCTCCAGATCTTGGTAATCCAGCTAAGTCTACCCTGACTCTGCCAGGACCACTCACCCACACAGGCTGACCCATCATCGTTGGGCTCAAAGCCCTGGTTGCATCTCTTTCTGGCGCGGCACTTATAGCTGCCATAGGTGTTGGTGCAGACAGGGCGGTCAGAGGGGCACATAGAGGGGAACTGGGTACACTCATCTTTATCTGAGGGAGGGTTGAGGGAAGGAAAGACATTTGTTGTCTTCATTCATTAAACAAGGAAACAAGGATAGAGTGGCCATAAATCTTCATAAATCTTTTCAACTTACCAGTGCAGCGGCCATTTTCATTCAGGGCAAACCCATGACCACACTGCAAGAAACAGTTAATCTTTAATTTTCCGCACATCTGTAGTATCTTTTGGATGGCAAATACTTTTTTGTTTTGCTAAAAAAAAATACAAAACAGTCCCACTGCTGCTGCATTAACACCACATTTTTCTCATGGTCTTTCCACATTAGAATACTACTGTACCTGACCTCAAGTTTACTGTGTTGTCATTTGAGTAAACATACACAAGATTTGACACTGGGATTATCAAGAAGAAACTTTAAGATTAGGTAATAAATGCACTTATCTCAGTAAATATTGTGTTTTAGTGTTAACTTTTCAAATTATGCACATAGTGACTCTGCTGTTTCTACAGTGTTTTATTGTAGTTAATGAGATTTTAGGAGCATTATGAAGTACCGCTGTACCTCTATTTCCACTGTTGGGGTGACATCCTCCTCAATTCTAGGATAGTGGATCTCCAGTACTGAGTTCATCTCTGAAGGTTCCAGCGGCCGGGCCACTGAAAGACCATCTGGCCAGTACACCACAACACTGGTGGCCACATCTTTACCTGGGGAGACATACAACACAGACACAACACACAAAAATGAACATTCATGATCTTTAGTGACGGTAGGTTGTTCTAATGATGCCTCCCTCTCTTTTTTTCACTGACACACACACACCTGGAGAGACAGAATGGCACCTCTTCTTCTCTTTCCATTAACTATTTTAATCAGGCATAGAGAAAGCCCCTATCCAGCCTCTGAAGCCCTTAATTAAAGTGGCATTTTTAATGTAAACAGATCTTGAGTTACCTTGCCAGACAGCAGGTGTGCTGCCTGAGAGCCAAAGAATATTTCACCTGTTCTGCCCTCTCAGGACTTCGTCTCATTTAGTGCATCTCACATCTACCGGTATTGATGCATTCTGCTAAGTGTGGTGCTCTGTTATGAAGCCACAGTACTGTTGAAAGTTTTCTCTTCATGTGTTATGAATAATCAGGCATTAAAACCGAGGGCCTCCAGAGGTGATCTGTTCTTAAACACTGATACAGAACAGGCTCAGTGAGCAGGGCCAGGGAACAGCGCTGGGTGGTCTACAAGGCCTGGATGGCCACCAGCAGTCTGTCCTAGGAGGGCAGGAGGAGACAGGGTTCCTCACAAACTCGACTGGCTTCCAGCTGCAGCACCTGTCCCCCATCTCTAGCCCTTTTGTCCTCCCGCAAACTAACTTATTCTCCCATGGGTGTCTAATCAGGCTGGAAGTATTACGCCAATGCTATCAATACAGACCTTTCATTTTTCTTTTCACTGCTATTTCATATATTGCTCATTCTATCAATTTCTCTCTTTCTTTCTCAGAACCTGTCTGTACTGTAATGGAGAGTACAGATAAAACATTTTACTGAAGTGATACTTTATGAAATTTAGCTCAGCTCCTACAATGTGAGGATTGTAGTTTTATATTATCATAAATTAAATTCCTTTACGTTTTAGGCTATGTATCTTGAAACATTACCATGACCTTTTACAGATGTTGGTATTTTCAATATTTCTCTGAGATTTCATAGACAAAATCAATTAGTTAATTACTGATTAGTTGCAGGGCCATTAGAAAGCACTTCTTGTGTAGACTTTAAAGTTTAAATGCAGTATTACCAAGACCAAAGTGGGCAACAGGCTCCATCTCACACAGGTATCCTGAGCCTCCATCAATGATCCGTGTGTGCGCCCCGCTCTTTTTTGTGTATAGCACCACTTTCGCTCCTCTGGCAAAAGCACCAAACTTGGTCCGGGGAATCACTCGCAGCCACGAGTTAGTGGTGCCCTAAGACAGACAGAATGAGAAAAAGGGTAGGTTTCTGTCAAAAGTACATCACAGACTGGTATTGAGGCTTTTAAGACTTCTCACAAATGCGCACCTGATTGACTTTGTAGACAGAGAGTGGCTGTGCAGCACTTTCACCATGAGAAACTAGCAGTTCCAGATGCCCATCACCATCAAAGTCTGTCGCCACAGCTCCTTTTGATCCATCACAGTGCAGGGAAACATGGACATAATGTTTTAATATATAAATAATTATATGACAAGTCTTGGAAGCTCAGCTCCCCAGTGGAACTCTTGTGCCATCTAATGGTAAAGTCTTAGAACAGCAGATATGAGGCTCGGTCTTGCACAGTTTCTCATTGTTCATGCTGCCTGTTCTGCCACACTCACCCGTTCCTCGTCCTTCAGGCTCTGATGCCTCCCCAACATTTAATTCTTCAATCTGGGGGTCACCGTGCTCTCTCCTGCTCACCCTGGAAATGAAATGGAAATAACAGTAATTTATCCTGCAGATTACTAATCAATGCCATGACATACTTCAGTTCATCTTCAGCAACACGTTACTCCACTTCATCTGTTATATTGTACAGAAGCTGATCAGATAAATATGATCTGCTCTTAATAAACACAGTTATTTCTCATTAACCTTACCTTTTCTTTTGAATTAATGCCTACAAAATGTATTTTTAAATTTTTCATTATTTAGTTGTTTTATCTGTTTTTCTGTTGTTCTAATTATCGTCTTCCTGTAAAACACGTTGGTCAAAATGTGTTGGACTTCACTTGAATGTCTACAGAAAGACATTGTTTGGGAAAAATTATGAACATTACATGCCACCATGTAGCTTTAGTGACAAGGCTTTTCTAGAATACGACTTTCCTTAAGTTATCATTTCTTTTCAAATTGCAGTAATGTGCTGATTCTGGCTGTTTAATTCCTCAGCTCAGCTAATTATTGATTAGTTGTATTGAATTAATTAGCTTGAGCACAATAGTTGGAGCATGTTTTTTTTCTCCCTGTGCCAGGGAGCATTAAATTAGCTGATTCATCATCGTACTAGACAGTGGCAGAGCTGTAGACTGAGGAGCAGTGACCCCTCTCAGACCATCACCGTGTCCAGAAAGACAATATAATGTCCTCCAGTGACCCGATGTGCAAGAAAATTCTGACCCTGAAAATCTCTGAGGCTTGTATTGATAATTGATATTCAGTTTGGACTGACCCATCAATTCATCTTTTAGACGAATATGCCAGAACACGTTTATTCAGACAAGATGTGTTTATTCTACTATTAAGTCCTTACAATTGATGTGTATCATATTTTGCATTTTGAGACCTGAGTTCATTAATATTATCTAGAGCGGAAGCCAAACTGTGAGCCAAAAAGAAACCTAAAACTGTCTTAATGAAAGATTCATTCATGTGTAGAAGAGGGGGAGGGATGCCAGACTAGATAAGTACCCTTGGTTGGCAATTTTAAATTCTTCTCAGCTTCCAAGCCCAGTTTTAGAATATTAAATCAAGATGCAAGAGTAGTCCATTAAGCACATAATCAAAGTACTATTAAAACTTACTATCATACTTGTACAACATGTGTGTAATTACCTAAAAAGCCTGTTGGCGGACGGGCCCCTGTAGGCAATGTTATTGAAGAAGACCTCCAACTCGTTGTCATTGTCAAAGTCTGCAACGATAACAGTGCGAACTGGGGATGGCATAGAAAACTTCTGGGATGCTATGTCCTGAGAGAGAAAAAAAGCAAACACATGGTACAAATATACAGTAACTGATGTTTGAGTGATTGAAGTTGATACTTTTTTACAATCTAAATTGGGTAAGAACTGAATTTAGGGTTGTAACTTTTCTTACTGTATGTGCTTATGAAAGAATGATGTAAAATGTGCTTTGTCTTTAATTGCAAATATGTTTTTAATAGACATTTATCTGATCTATCAACTCCAGTGTCCACAAATCTACAGGAAAGATTATTGATATCATACCACAACATCTGTCATGTATCAGCGAAAGATTTTCAATTTTCTAGACCTGTTTTTATCTCAGCTTGCATCCTACATGTGTTCAGTCAACATGATGGGTGATGAGATGGAGTAAAAATATTATTCCAAATCCTGGAACATCAAGTCACAGGTTCACGTCATTGACTCAGACACTGATTTGTCATCTGTTAATGCATTTACTATAAGTGAGTT
>JAUBNQ010000007.1:10883365-10897073 GCA_032353495.1 Ctenopoma kingsleyae | reverse complement strand
AGTTTCACCTAAAGTTTAAAGATAAGAACAAAAGCCCTTTTTACATCCTCTGAAATCTGAAATGTAGACTGAAGCTCCTCCTGCCCCAAAAGTCTCTTTGGCAGAAGAATTTTTCTACGAGAAAGTAACGGATATCTCACTGCCTCAGTGACGCCGTGATAAGTCAGGGAAGAGTTATAGAGCAGCCCTTCACTCCCTTCAGTATTTACTCCCTGTTTTAATTATAAGGCTCATAAAGTTGCAGAGGGGGCTGCCCACAGTGACCTTCTGCTTTTCAGGTGAAGGAGAGGCGATGGCCAACTGAGGCCATGAGGGAAGGAGAGAGGGTTCTACATTTACTCTATTACTGAGATGGATAGTTGTGCCACAAGGGAAGAGAAATTCACTCTCACCAAAACAAATATGTAACATACAAATTTACTGGAATGACAAAGTTTGAGAAAAAAAAAAAACTTATGAAAGTTTGCTTTAAATAAAAATTTTAAAAAGTACTATATATTGCATATATGAATATTATTCTCCAATTATAATGAAAGCAATACTAACTTAACTTATTTTACACCTTCAAATTTTTAATAACAGTAATTAAAAAGGGTTCAAACTCTGCCTTCAGTACACAAACCAAGATAACTGAAATACTCTGGACTTATTAGGTAATATATAAGTTGTGCATATGTGGGTGTGTGTTCTTGCGTACGTTAAACCCATTGCAAGGAAAACCTAGGCAATAGATTTTAATTACAGAACAAACGGGCCTAATCTGCACTTTCCTCTAGCCAGGCAAGCTGCTGTTTCAGCCCAATTTAATTAGCAGTTTACTGGACCGATACAACAGCTTCATTATGCATGCCAAAGGTCAACATGACTCGTAGGGGTGTCGACCCGTGTGGGGGAAAGGGGTCTTAAATGTGTTGTGGGCTTGCGACAATCTTATTTTTAAAAATCATCAGCTAGCTAATCCAGTTTGTCTTC
Source organism: Ctenopoma kingsleyae (assembly GCA_032353495.1). Classification (NCBI taxonomy): domain Eukaryota; kingdom Metazoa; phylum Chordata; class Actinopteri; order Anabantiformes; family Anabantidae; genus Ctenopoma; species Ctenopoma kingsleyae. The sequence goes on along the minus strand of JAUBNQ010000007.1, from coordinate 10,896,101 downwards.
TTTGTATTTTTGTTTGCCATGGAAGTATCTCTAGACTAAGCATCACACATTAACCCCTTGTTTGACCCTTAGAAACATGTTTCCTGTGACGTTTATCTCTTTGGTAAAAGACTGGTAAAAGATTGGTTGCAGGTGCTGACAAATAGATCACTGAACAAACATCTCTGCAGATTTACACACCACAGAGGCCATCCCTATCTCTGATGCTTCTAGCCGTGCTGCACAAACACATGCACGCTGCTAGGCTGTCTCCCAAGAGTTATCTATAGAGTAATTTACTGAGTAAATCACCACTTGACAGTCTTTAAATTCCTCTCAATCCCAAAGTGAGCCAGCAGACAAGTGCTAATTCACTAGTGAGACATTAGCATTGATAACTCAGTGATTCACAGACTTAATGGGTGAGATTTGTTGTTTTTGTGCTGCCTGCTCATTAGACAGTAAATCTGGTTAGAAGAAAGAGAAGCAAGAAACTCTTTGAGAACTTCAAAACCATCTGATGGTGGAATAATAATAATAAACACTGAAATGTGATCACTTGTAACCACCTGTCTACATGGTGAGACACTGCTAGGGATGTGTGAAAACATGCTTCTGAAACCTGCTCCGTGTGATCTATATCCAAACTACTGTACTCTGCTTTACTACTGCAACTAGAACATAAAGTATTAAAATCAACTCCACCAGTTGCTACAACAAAGTAATTTAATGAATCAGTTATTATGATCTAATAATATATGTTACTTTTACTTTTGTTACTTTAATTGTATTTTGCTGATGATACATTTCTATTTTTACTTAAGTAACATTTTGAATGCAGGACCTTTACTAGTATTTCTACTCCATGGTATTGCTACTTTTGTTTTTATTTGTCCTGCTTGTCTCTGTGACATGTGCCTTTTCACTTTACCTTTAAGTGTGAATAGTTTGACCATGATACACTACTTAAACATGCAAGCTGATATTGACAAAGTATTTTTTGTGTAACTATTGTCACTATGTGCATAAATAGCTGTACCCAGAGAACACATGTGGACGCACTTTGAACTTCTGTTTGCGGTTGTTCATCTGCATGTATAGGCGATGGGGTCCGTTCCAGTTCCCATACACAATATCTGTCTTCCCGTCACGGTTGAAGTCAGCCAGAGCAACACCTCTTCCATGCTGCATGGGATCCTCCACACCTGCAGTTATGTGGTAATGTATTCTGTTATACAATACTTCCTGCCTTGCGTTTTGCACATTATATATTTAGAATTAACTAGGGCTGGGCACGTTAACGCGCTACATTATCGCAATTAATTAACGCTGAGCGATACAGAGATCAGAGGAGAATAGTAAATGCAATATAAGACATGACATAAGATAAATAATATGAGACTGTTTAGTTAGTTTAATAAAAGAACAAGGTGCAGACCTGTAGTTACACACAGGTGGTTCTGGACCCTGAGAACAACTAGTTTTTTTTATAACAAACTAGATAAACATTAATGTCCTGGCAAATAGCTTTGGTTTTCTATTTCATTTGATACATTAACATTAATGTTTAAGTTGAGATTTACAAGAAATATTTAATTGCTACTGTGTAAAGGGAATACTGCTGTTAAAAAACATCTTATTTGTTTAGTCTTTGCAGACTAAATATTATTGCAATTTTGTTCATATAGCAGTATTTAAAAAAAAACTACTTTTGAATTCATTATTAAATTTTGTCCGGAACAGTGCGATTAATCACGATTAAGCACAGAAAAATCATGCGATTAATCGCGATTAAAATTTTAATCGTTGCCCAGCACCAATTAACTGATCTACAAGGCTGTGATATGTTAAACTCTACACATTCCTCTCACCAGCCTGCTGTGCCACATCAGTGAAGGTTCCATCTCCGTTGTTCCTGAACAGGAAGTTTGGTCCGTACTCATTGTCACAAAACACATCGGACAGGATCTGACTGACAATGGGTCCGACCACGACACCTCTCCCTCCTGCACAGTTGGAGATAGAGGGACAAGGCTTGGAGGTAAGAAAATATCAGAAATGGTGACAAGAAGGAAAAATATCAAAATATGAGAGGCCAGAAGGAAGGGAGATCTGCTCCTTAACAAAAGCAAACAGTGAGGGCTCATTAATGTCTTTCCAGATCATTTACTCTGAGCAGGACAGAGCTTTCTGCTGACATAGAGACTGACTCTGATGAGCAACACACACAAACATAAATAAGCACAAAAATGCAAAGGTGTACCACATGCAGAGAATCTTTTGCATTAACCAAAAGCTAAAAGTAATTTTCTACCTTATGAAAAGATCTTTATGCAATTTCACCCCAGGATTTTCCAATGACATTCTCACTTAGTGTGTCATCTCAGAGCAGCAGAGTCTGATTATGGAGTTGAGAATGCTTTGATTGCCCTTCCAGTATGCAGAGTCAGTGCTGTGAGTCAGGACTTGCTCCTGATTTACTGGCCTGCTCCATCAGCCCAGACAAATATCACTCGTCCCCCACGGCCATAAACCACATGTCTCTCTAGAGATATGTAACCATTAGATATACAACTTCACTGACTGTCCCTCTGCTCTGATTAACGGCAGTTTGATGACAGAGCCGTCCACAGTATATCATTCACAGCAATTTTCTGGCCAGCTCACTCTGCCCCCCTGGTGGCTTAGATGACATACTGCATGTAAAAAGATGAAGATTTATTCTGTTTCGCTTAAATACAAAGTTGTCTCCCATTTCCAACACTTTCTTGGACATCACCTTCAAGGACATTTCTATGGTTACAAAATCATAGAAGCTCTGCTATTTATAAAAAAAAAAAGCCATGGTGAGAATGCTTAAGTTTATTCAAGACAGGATAGAAAGACAAGATGTTTTAAAAGTAAAAAATAAATTTGAAAGTCATCCATTCAGTTTCCAAACCATTTCAATAGTAGGTTACAGTTGTTGGTGTCCCACAGGACGGTATTCTTTTTGCACCAATACAAATTAATAATATTGCTGTAAACAATAAAACTGTAATTAAAAATGTGAATTATACTCTCCTCACAAGGTACAGTTAAAGGGCAATGTGATAAAAAAACAGCATGAAAAGAAAAAAGTCAAATAAAACACCAGCCTGTGACGGGAACGGAGAAGTAACGTGTGATATATTTCAATTAAAGGTGTTTATTGCACATAAAAACATGTACAGAATCCCTTTTCTCTGACTAGAGGTGATGCTGTAAATTCCTCAAAAAAAGATTAAAGGAAATATTATGGCTTAGCTTACGGGGAAGGGCATTTTATTTGACATTTTTCCTTTGGTTAATAGAAAGACTGGAAATGTGGGTGGAAAGAGAAGTATGACACACAACAATGTTCCTCAGCATAAATTAAAACTCTAGGAATTGCAGGTTTTAAGTATGTTCTGCATTTTACCACTTGTCCACCAGAACACCCTGCTTTATTGTTTCTATGTGATTTGTTAGGATCAGACTGAGTTTGGCTGAGCAGGTTACCCATAAAATGCACAGTGCTGTAGTTGCATCCACATGCTTGTATTCATACTTACAGAAGTCTGTAGGACCTACACTGGGCTCTGATTGATGTCATTTCTAGGCAGTTGAGCTGGTCTGATGTATGAGTGTGTTGCCCTTCCCTGTCACTTCCCTGTGACTTTGACTGGAGTAAACAGCTGACAGGGACAAAAGAACCTACTTAGACTTCTCTCGCTCCTTCTCCAGTCTTCTCTCTATTTTTCTACTTATACTCATCATGTTCTCTTTCTTTTTCCTCTGCCTGGCACCGCTCCAACTCTCTTTACTCACTTCCCATCTAGAACCCTCTCTGTACTGATGTCCTATATTTCAGAGTCTATGGGTAAAACAAGCACATGCTCCTCTGCAGATGTCTGTATAAATCAGACTGAAGGTCCAGTAGTGCTGGATGATTTGAAGGCACAGGTGTACGTCCCACAGTCATTTCTTCATACCTACCAGTGAACTTGTTGACTCCGGCCTGCTCTGCCACATTGGAGAGGGCAATGACGCCCTGTGAAAGATCACTCGCAGTCTCATCCATTTCTAAAAGTGCATGGGGACCCACGTTGCCACTGGCATAGTTAGCTATGTAGATAGCATAACGGCCTGTACCCTGGGGGAAAGAGTAATTATTTAATGACATGTTTTGCAGTTGATACAAATAATTTCATACTTTTGTTTGCCCACATTCTTTTTCCTTTAGGCTCAGAAATAGGTTTGGTGTTGCCAAAACATTGTTTTTAGATATACACATGTTGCTGATTTTAACTTTAACTAACTTTTCAATGATGTCAACATCAGTAAGACATTTTCAATGACCCCATTTGTACTTGGCTGTAGGCATAAATCTCTGAGACAAATATCTTAAGACACAGGTAAGTGGGGACATACAGTATGTTATTTGTAATTTAAATAAAGGATCTTTTAATGCAATAGACTGGCAATATTCCCAATTTTATATTCTTTGCATTGTCCACAAATCATACAATGAAGATCTCTACTGAAGATGTAATCTTTCAAAATGCAGATGTGTTATTCTCTTTTTAAAAAAAGGGCAAAATAAATTTGTAAAACAACTGTAAGCAACTATTCAAATGTTATATTTTTGTATAATTTGTTATATTTTCATTGATCCTAAATTGCTCAATGAAAAGTGTAGTTTTTGGAAAATAGAAATTAGTAGTGTATTCTGGGAGGACTGTGTTGAGATGTGGATTAATAAAAGAGCAGAGTAACAGTGTCTGTGGAGCCGACCTAAAATAAACTGCTTTGTTAAAGTAAACGTGTCTGTCAGTGCAACAGTTTACAACAGAGCTCTGTGGCACTGAGAAATAAGATATATCAGGCTTTGAATACACAGATAACACTTGTTATTAGATTGATTGTTGGTTTTGTTTTTCCATGGAATTTGTGAACAGTGTGAAAATTACAGAAAAACCTTATCATTTTATCATTTTCCTTATCCAAACTTAATATATAAAAAAAATATTTGTGTAAATCTGAATACTATGTATATTTCACCTTTTCCCAATCAAACCTTTTCTAGCCCCCTTACCCACTTTTCTACACTTTACCCCCTTTCTCAGCGTCTTCCCCCACTCCTTTCTCTGCCTCCCTTTAGAGATTAATTTCACACTCCATTATCAGTCAGAGTCCCTGCAGACACAAACTCACCAACGGAACCACACTAATAGACTACACACTGGATTCCAATGAGCTTTCCCACCAGGCCTAACATATTTCAATAAATACAAACACATGCTCATATGCAAACCCATACACATGCAAGCCTTTCCACCATTTGTGTTACCTCCACTATACCCCTACTATATATTTTTACCGACCAAGAAAAGTAAATGAGTCTGGTTGATGCAAATGTCATCAAGCGTCACACTGTGGCCTGCTGAGGCGGGGAGAGTGGCTTGCACTTACACTCACACTCAGAACTTGACAAAATGAACAAGAACGACAATGAAAGACCTCAAGGCCAGTGGAAGTTACTTAACAAACGTAAAAGTCAACGATTTTTCAATAAGTCTTTACCCAGGGCTAATTTCTGTCACTGGAATTGGCATTATGAATAGCGTGACATGCATGCCTGCAACGTGTATGTGTGGTGCAGGGAAATGTGGCTGCATGCCCTTTACATCAGTCTTTACAGTTACTGTATTACTCAGAAGCTACTTCTCTAGTGAAGTATTTTAATGTTATTTCTTAGAGGGAGCAAACGTCAAATGTATCTCAATTATTCTGGGTTTTAAAATCCACATATTTTCAAAAGCTCCATCCTGCCTGCCAGTGCAAAGTTTCCCAGTCCATTAGTTCAGTGTAAGACCACTCAGTGTGTCACCTGTCTCAGTTTGTATAAGACTAACAACGGGACAAAAAGACAAAGAGAGATTAAACAATTGGACTAATCCCTCTTTTTTCTGAATGGTAACACTTTATTTATGTGATAATGGTAACACTTTATTTACCCAATACCAAACATATTAGCCACCTAGTCGACTACGTACCATGCTCCGGTTTTGGCTTATATAGCCTTTTCCTGTTTTTCCAGATCTGTTCTAATAAAACTTGTTCAACAATAAGAAAATAATGACACACTTTATTTGTATTCTCTTTCTGTCTGCCTGTCTGCTGGAACTAGCATGGAAGAACACACATCAGGGTTTTAGCTTTCTCTGAAAGCATTATGCTATTAAAAGTAGATATCTTTCCAATCTGTTTGGCAGCTGCACAACCTATCAGTGCTCAGTGAGATGGGACTGTGGTTAAAGAAATCCATTGTAATCCCTACTGTCCTCTTCCCACTATTACCTTCTTTATTCCATCCCGTGATTGGAAGTGAGAACAGTACGCATGAGTGTGAGATAAGAGACAAAGAAGGAACGTGAGCGTGTCAGTCACAGAGTGAAGGAAAAAAGGGGTAACGAAGGAGGCGTAAAGAGAGAAGAAAACAATGGGGAAAAAGACATGGAGAAAAAAAAGAGAAAATGCTACAAGGAGAAAGCAATAGTGTGCAGTCATCAGTCCTTCCCTCGAACGATGTTCTATAAAACAAACGAGGCCTGGCTTCTGTAATTACACCGGTGCGATGGACAGAAGAGAGAAAATGGCACACCATTCCCCCAAATGAACTGTCATAGCACATGCTGAGAAGGGAGGCGTAGGCAGGGCATGAGTTATCACTGGTAAACAAACAGAAGCACCCATGCATGTACATAGAAGGCACTCTGGGGAGTTTGTGTGTGTGTGTAGTGTTGATCTGCATATCATCTACATTGTGTGTGTGTGTGCATAGTACCTTTCTGTCCACGCAGGCCACTGAGCGCCCAGCCATACGGTTGGCTACGTCTCTGTGTTCGTTAATGTCATCACTCAGCAGATCTTCAAAGCGTCCATTACGGAACTTAAAGAGCTTGTCAGAATATGTTGCCCGACCTTGATGTGGAGAGACACAGGAGTTTAGGAGTAAAAAGTTGTTATGCAACATAAGAATCAAGGGTGACTGGAAACAGGAGAACAGGATGCTGTGACTAAAAGTGAGAAATGTGCTACAGGAGTTGTTATAAAAATGATAGAGGTGAGCTGTTGCAGTTCTGGCAGTGTGCGCTCTATAGCACTCAGATTGATTAATAGCAGCACAAAGCTTTTTTGTTATCTGATGAAGACTCAGATGAGATAAGCTTAATATCTGCATACTGATTCTCTTTTGTCTCTGTACAAGACAACAGTTATAACCTGTGGAGGTGTAAGTGTGTGCACGTACTGTATGTATTTGTATTATTACAAAAGAGTTCTATTGTGTACTTTACCAGAGAAGGCGTTATTGGTGTTAAGGACATAAATCTCCTCTCGACCGTCTCCATCGATGTCACATGCTGTCACTCCAATGGCGTTGCCTTGACGGTCTCTCAGGGCATAGAAAGGGGAGCTACGGTTGTCAACAGCAATGTTGATAAGTCTCTTCATCTGCTTGTCATACTTGAGCACCAGGTTTGGGCCGTTGTAGCTGTGAACAGGCACGAGTGGCAAGCTGTTATATCCTCATTGCATGTGTGAGGGCCCAGTCACATGTATTGTAGGTGTGTGTCTTCCCTGTGCTTATTAATTTGATGTTTGATTTAGTTTATCAATCATGAGTTAATGTTTCATTCCCTAAATTAAATAAAGAGACTTTCTATACAAAATACATTTTAATTAACATTACTAATGAGGTGATATAGTTTACATTGCTATTGAGTTAAGATATTTTTGCTATTTAGATTGTGTTCCACTTTACCTTTTCCCATAGAGCATGGAGTTGATTAATGATTGATTAATTGGTAAGAACCAATCCTTAGGATTCAGGGAGGCAATCAGAAATGATCTCAAACATTATATGTATATTCTAAGCGAAAACACCTTAAAATGTGGAGAGTAAAGTAATATTGTGCTTTTAATTTAAACTAATTATATTCAGTGACTGTGTTAGTTTGTTAATTTGTGTATAGTGAATTGTTATTTATAGTGATGTCGTTTCCCTACCCTTTCTGTTTTTATTGTCTGGCCAGACAGCTATAAATGTTCCCCTTGTGTGTGTCTTGGAGGTTTTCTTTGTTTTGCAATGTCTCACTGCCTGTAGCTGTAGCTCACTTGGTCTTCTTGGCCTTTGAAGGCTAAGGAGAGTTGTACTACTCTGTCTTTTGTTTATAATTGATTCACACATGATTGTTTGGACACTGTCATTCGGGTGAATAAAACCCTTAAATTGCACTGTGTCTCCTGTACCTGACTACTCGGTCCCTCACAGCATGTGACTGTCTGCAGAAAGTCTGAAGCCTAAGTCAAACTTGCTGTACCATTTTTGTTCTAGTAACAACTGAAGCTGCCAAATATCCTGGAATTTCTGCAAGAATTTGCTCAACATTCTGTTCAGCAGAAATTTGGCAAAAGCTTTTAAAACTTGGGTTCAGTACCTGAGCATCGTAGTTTTTACATTTACATGCTGGTGTACTGTAGTACATGTGGAAGAAGTTGTAAAAGACTTTTGTGAAAGTCTGATTCTATAATAATATCATAAGAATATATTTTTTAAGCACAAGGTCAATATCGGTGCAAAATAAGCCTAAACACCCCGTTGTAAAGTTCTCATAAATTACATCTTCTATGAGGCTTTGTGACACCCTCCTGTCCAGGTGATGTCTTGGCTAAAAGACATTTATTAGACAGGTTCATTTGGTCTATCTATCCATCTATATTCCATTAAGCATTGAGAAATTCATTACCGATTCTCTGGACATAGGCAGACTTGCCAAACTGTTCCCATCAGTAGCACTCTATCAAATCACATTCATTTTCATCAGTTGAGTGAGCCTCAGGGCATCCTTATGATCTCTCCTCTTTTAGTGTTTTGCCTTTGCCTTCAACCTTAACACGAAAAACAACTGTGCACTTTTTTAAAGTCTCCAATTTAGAATTAGGTATCACTCAGCGGTTTATTAATTGATTTAATTTTAACACTGTGAGAAGAGAAAGAGACGCTGGGCATGTATGAGCAGTTCATGAAGATAGAATAAATCTAACTTTAAGGATGTTCACACACACACGCCCTCTCCCCACTTCTCACCCAGCTACAAACACCTCCAGGTCTCCGTCACCATCTACATCAGTGACAGCCACACCGTAGTTGAGCTGGGTGGGGTTGTTGTCGTAGTCCGGAGGAAGGACAGTCTTGGTTATAGCTGAGAACATGGGCTCGGACCGCTGAGCTGAAGAGAAGGCAGGCAGGAACAAAACCAGCCACAACATCCTCACCTAAAGAGAAGAACATGCCACTGTATGTACATCATATGTTGTAGGAACAGCACAATTCCAGTCCAGCAAATCCACAAACAACCCTCTTCAACAGAGCACATAAATGATTTTGTCCAGGCCAATGTTCATCAAACTAAAGTGTCATACACTTGAAAACTGCAACACATGCCGTTGTAGCTAATTCTCAGAATCCATTGTGAGGCAAATGTCAGCAGATCGTTGGCAGAGCGCCCTGCTATACTCAGACATAAAGATGAAGATATACCACTGCAATAAGCAGCAATCTGCAGGGTTAGATCTCAACAACCCATCACATGCAGACAGGTTGGGAATTTACAGGACAGAAAATCCATACATGGAGCAGGGCATTATCCAGAGGCCAAGAAAGCACAGAGAAAACCAATATGATCCGATATAACATACCTGAGGCATTGCTTTGGAAAAGTGACCAACTCTAAATTGGAAAAGCTTTTTTGGATGAAAGGGTTGTGCTATGTGTAAGTGTTCTTCTAGTTGGTGAACACAGAGGAATCTATCTAATTTAGAAGTACAGGTGGGGTTTCTCACTTTCTATGCTCAAACTGAAAAGAAGGAATAGAAACAAGGCTGAGGGGAGGAAACACATAGAGGAAGGTCACCTCCTTAAAGCTAAAATAAAACACTCATCATCAGCACTGCAAAACTTTACAGAGACAGCACATTCTCACTAAATGGCATTTACAAGCTGACAACTTGATTTGCTCTGCCTGAGGATTTATGAACGCAGCCTTGGTCATAATACTTATTCTATCTATACAGCCTTTCCCGTCTCTGCTTCCATACTGCTGCAGATTCTCCCTTTGTGCTCCAAGTGTCCAGGTGATGTATGGCTCTTTAACATCTCCTTCAACAATTTAATTTAAGATAAAACTACATAGCTGTTTGAGGAACACTCTCAGAAGCACACTGGCAGAGGGAGGAAGCACCTCTGCTGACACCTGCAGAAATATGGTCTGTGCTGCCAGCTCTCCTGGCAGGCAGCACAGTGATAACACTGGCTGGAGAGCCAGTAGCAATGCGGACTGTGGCTGTTAGTAAGAAGGGTTAATTAACAACACTGGGAGCTCAACTTGAGCACTTTCTCTCCATTAGAGCAGGATGTAATGACAAATGAGCTGATTTCAGTTCAGACTACAAAAGCAGCAGCTTTAAAGACTTGCTCATATGCTCCATGTTAGATACGGGGAGTTAGCTGGAAATTAAAAAAGTGGCGCAAAAGGAAACTTATAGAGTAAAAAGGAAATGGTTAAAGGTTTTTAAAATATATTTTTAAGTTAGGACGCACTTTGATAAGCATTTAAAACTAGACAGTTAGAGGACAAAGCAATTCATTTCTGATGATTCAGTTTCTACTACACACTCACAGCCAGGCACTTGACCTTTAATCTTCACTCCACACAAATGAGAATAAGATGTAAGCGTTTTTTTTTTTTTCAGCTCAACTGCATATTCTACACCTTTTAACCACCAAGCTCAACAAACCTGAGAAAAGTAAAGTATCCCCCAATAATTTAGCCATAAAAAAGTAATAATCAGAAATAATAATCAGGCAGAAAACTGACAGATGAGTGCTTGAAACCAGTAGGGACTGGTCTGATAAAGTGATGTGGTACTATATTACTCAGTCAAGGACATGCAGTCACTTTGCCACACTTCCACTGCAGTATAAACCAAGGCATCCAACTTGAGTCATGAAGTAGAGTTGCAACATGACTTTTTTGCAAGCAGTGATTCACAAAACATTTGATTCATTCTGGAGTCATACAATGTGACATCTGCAGTCAACAGTCCCACTTTGAGACTAGGAAGCATCAAATACAGTCATTTGTAATAAATCAGTCAAACACCATGAAATAGCCCTAGAAAACTTTTTTTTTAAGCAGAAATGTTTTCAATTTGGTTATTTATGTTGGCATTAAGAGGCTATTACCACAGCGTGCAACATCAGCATGTGTTTTCTGGAGCATTCAAGCCCAGCACTGATCCTGATAACACTGCGACAAAGAGCAAGCAACATCTTCAGTTTCAAACACACACTTTCAGAAGCATGGGAAGGACGCTCTCACTGCAGGACACACACACACACGCACGCACACGCACGCACGCATACACATACACACACACACACACACACACAAAGTGCTGTACCAGTCTAGTAAATTACTCTTATCAAGCAGTCACTCTGAGCTATCAACAATTACCATTAATGTTAAGCTCCAAGTCATCCATTACTTACCACAGTAAATATCAGACAATAAAACACCTCATTCCAGCAAAGAGACACAGCAACAACTCACTGTGACACCTCAGCTGTTTCACAACAAAACACTGAGCCAGTTTCAAACATTTCAGAACAAACCTCATGATCAAAATAATTTCTGTAAAAAGTTTAACTCTTGAATTTATCACATATATGATGAATTTTAATGAATCATGTACAAACCACAAAAACACAGTTTAAAACAAACAGAACTACTGCAATAAATAGTTTATGCAAAAGAAAACTGCAGCCATATTTTATTTTTCTGTCTACACGTCGGTAGGTTTTTTATGTGAAGCGTCACTTAATTAATAATGGATTATCTGACACTTACAAGCAAACATCGTAATCGGGATGATGATTTACAAGAAAGTTGCGTTCAAACCAAGACGGATATCAACGGAGAGCTACAGTTATCCTGGACACAGAGAAAAGCAGCAGCAGCTCTTACAGCAGCAAGAAAACTCAGGTACTCACAGATGTAGAGATGCTCAGAAACTCCGACAAATTCTCCAGTAAGTGACAGCAAGGAGAGGGAGGAAGACAGGGAGAACACTCAGCCAATTGTGCGGTAGATGCCGCAGTTATCTCAAGGGTTTTTCCCACTTATTCCCTTTACACAACTTCCTAAAGAGTTGCTTTATGAAATCGCTTGTGTGAAATTTGAGCCAATCGCCGGGCAGCTTGCGGAATATTTAAACGGACAGCCAATAATGGAGCCGGGAAGCAGATGGTGGGCGTGCCTCCAGGTGTTCATTATGACGCGAATGGCAAGAGCCGGGTGCAGCTGTAGCGGGATGCAGGGATGCAGAGCTCCCCGCGCTTCAGTCGGGTTGCTGCTGTCCCATCCATCCGCGTCCAACAGGAGAAAAAAGAGATCTACTTTTTTTGGCTTAAAATTTTCTTCGTGTTTAAATTTGAAGTTTTATACTTTTATTAGTTAATGTTAATGTAGTTATTTAATTTGTTTAATGCTCTTGTTCTAAAATGATGCTCAGATTGTTTTTTTGCTGTTGTTTTTAGCCATAAGGATTAATAGATGAGCGTGTCAGAGGTCTCTGCGTATACTGCATATGTGTGGTCTAAATGTGGTTTAGAGGGGTTAACGACATGAATGCC
>JAUBNQ010000007.1:10863014-10873261 GCA_032353495.1 Ctenopoma kingsleyae | reverse complement strand
CTCGGGTGGTTTCTTGTGCTTGTACGATGGTTATCGATTCTAAAAAAATAATAAAAAAACATCGTGGGACTGGGCTTGCGACCACAAAAATCGTTGCAGGTTGGAGGCTGCAGGCCAGGTGCAGCAGGAGCCTGAAAATGAGCCCAAATTTGCATGTTTAAACATGTTAAAACATGCAGTGTATCACAGCATAAGAAGTTTGTAACGATTGTTTTGAAAAAAACATGCAGTGTATCCCCAAATAATAAAATTTGCCTGATTCAATTTACGCGTTGCGTCTGACTGGAGGGTCAATAATGCTTCTACATGCAACACGGGCGCAAGGCGCCGCGCCCATCCGGGGAGCAGCAGCAGCAGGAACCGCCTGCCCGGCGCTCTTGAGGGTTCAGGAGTAGAGCTTGAAGTAATAAAATAGTAGATTTATTGCCAGCTGCGGGCAGGGCACGCGCACGTGCAAGAGCGCACGTGCAAGATACCTGAAAGAAACACCTCCGAACCTTGACCCACCCCCCATCCCCCTTGCTCTATGCACGCCCGCTTGCTCCCCCCCCCCCCCCCTTTGCTTCTGCTCCACCCTATAATCACGCTAGTTCATGGCTCTCATTTGGAGTGGTATATATAGCAGTAATTGTCAGGGTGCAGTACGGAGACTGGGCAGAGCATGTGTACTCTCTCACAGGGATGTTTTGCAGTAAATCTCATAGTGGTGGGGACTGAAGGGAGTGGGGGTTATGTACGTGTGCAGGCACATGTACACATAAAGGCACTCTAATTTATACACAATGCTCAAACAATACACTATACACACATAGAGAAATAGATGAAAATTTACACCCACCTAAGAAAATGCATTGTACTAAATTGCAAGTGTTCTCTTTGCTTCTGTAAGTCATTATGTCTCACTGCCTATTCATTTACTCTCTCAATGGGCCTGACATGCAAATTGAATATGTCTTATAATGTGTTTTTGTCTAAACAGCATAGGGGCAATTATGCAAATGTATTCATTATTCAAAAAAGCATCTCCTTATCAGTAAATATTAACAATCCCAGGTGATGGCCCATATATCAGGTGGTCTGCTTATAATCCATGAGCAAATGGAAAAAACAGCAACAACATGTACACACACAACACAGTGAAAACAGGTAAATCAGTTACAAGTGCAAGACAACACTAATGAACATCCTCATCAGCTTTTAGATTATACAGTAGCAACTCTTCAAGCCAAACATGATAGAAAGTAAGTCATCATGAAGGCAGCACAAAACTAGTCAGTTCTAATGGATCTTAGCATCAAAGCTGTAGCAAGATACTTCTGCTCAATAATCTGAACTTTTATCACAAAAATCACTCAATATGTCTGTCTATCCTATAAATCATGGAACACTGATTCTCAAAGAGATGACGGCAAAACCTGTTATGCAGTCTAGTCGTTTGCATGCGTGTATGACAGGGTGGGTTGCTTGTAGCTTGTATGGACAGGTCTGACATTCATTGAGTGCACACAGTCTCCATTGTGGAGCTGTCTGTGGTCCCCACTGGTTCAGGGTGGGGTGGCAAAGGGGGCCTCTTGAATAAAAACACGTGCTGCAAACAGGAAGTGTGCCTGTAAGGACAAAATGGGACTGCGTGGCTGAGTGTTTGTGAATGGAGTTTTCACATATTTGTTCAACGTTTCCCCTTCAATTTTCTTTCCTTCATGTATTCAGATTCACCTTGATGAAGTGATTCAGTTTGCTTGGGTTTCACTTTGGATGTAGGTCCACACATGTTCACAGTGCACAAGAATGAGCCTTCCTGGAGATGTAATCAAATTCTGACTTAAAACATTATATTTTCTTAAGGCAAGTTCTAGACACTAGTGCCTGCTGGTGTGATGAGATAATTGTAGATCTTTCCAAGGTAGTGACAGGTTTCTAGAGAATGGGTGAAACTGCTCAAAGAACACAGCATTTATCTTTAACTTCAATTTATGCTGCTTTCAATTTTAAACAGAAAAAAAATATAATTAGTGCAGTTCACTGTGCAATATGTGTACACTGTATGTTTAAAGAAATGCAGTATGCTGAAAATGCATGAAAGGATACTGAATGTGTACAAGTACACACCATGAACCCAGGTGCTCTGCTTTCAAGTATTCCTTTCCTGTTTGCCCAGCAGCTGTTTCATCTCAGCCAGTGACCACTTCACAGCTCCACTGTTTTCTTTCTGGGTGGACTTGTCAGCTGTGATCAAATCAGACTTTTGTTAAGAGTAAATTTCCTTTCCAGACATAGCTGATTACTCCACCCACTTATACCAGATTTGATATGCTTAAATTTAGCCAATAAATCCATGACATTTTGTGTATTTTTGTTACTGGAATGGCAAGGCAGCTTCCCGGTTCCCATGAAGGGCAGTATTTGTAAAGGATTAAGTCACAGAAAATCTAACAGCTGAAAGGGTTGTCTTTGGGCAGCCTAGTCATTTTAGGAGAACCTTGTAAAATAAAGTACCAGTATTCCACCAGCTGGTAAGTACCTTAAAAACCAAGAACCTTGAGTACTTAATCAGATCTTCCCACAAAATAATTCATATGTAGCAGGTGGAAGGAAAATGCTACATGCATGTATAAAACAGCATGTACTGTGTTCTTGATGCAGAGAAATTATTTAGATGATTTCTTATCAGCAAATATCCTGCTGTGTCATTCATTAACCACAAGAAAGAAGCAGCAGAGGACAGCTTAGTATGTGATGAAGTTTTATTGATTCACAGTAATGATGAATGGATGTATTATGATTTGTTCTTGAAGTGAAATTTGCCAGTGTCTATCCACAGTTATCATAACTCTCCTCAAGGAAAAAAAAAACCAAAATGCAACAAAGCTTATCACTTTCATACCTTACATTTTACCTAGAAAATAAACTTGTGGGTACAGATTACTTTTTGTAAGTATGTTGACAAAAAAAGGTCTGGATGATTTGATGTCATCATATATGTATCACAGCTATAAGCAACCTAAATCACATCACATGAAATGTTATTTTTACTCTTCAGATGAGGTCAAAGTCCCTGAGAGCAGAGCTTCCTATGAATATAATTGTAGATAAGCACCATATAACTCACACTCTCAGTTTTTAATAAAATAAAAGCATAACTGGCCATGGAAAACTATATCCTATTTCTATGCTGATAGCATGGGCACAAATACAGTAATATGTTGTGAGTAGTTAACATGAACCAACTTAAACTATGTAATGTCATATAGTTTTAAATAATACAGAACATAGTATGGTAATACGTCAATAGCAACTGTACAGAAGCACTAAACAACAGAAAAAACATGTCAGCAAACACTCATCTTAGACTTTTGTGCCCATATCTACTGACATCTGTATAAACAGTTATTAGTAATAGGGCTGGCTGCAGTGTGCATTATTGTAAATTATTCTATGAGCTACAAATTTCTAAGCCTTCTCTGTGGAGTTAAATCATGAACTCCCAGTGAGGAAGAAGACATGTCTGCCTAAGTGCACAGTCTACATGTGTCCTTTCCATAACGTGTCCTGGACACTGTCCATGAGAAAAACATCTTATAAAGTTTTACCACTGAGACAATAAGCCAAACACATCAGACACATATTGGGGTAAAAAGACATAATTAACACAAGTTCCATGTTGTAAAGAAAAGTGAGTTGCATCATTGTTTTGTGTAGAGCTAAAAGGTCCCTTATTCAGCTAAGTAAGTATAGAAATATATGGCACATTTTTGCAGGCCCAGCTTTAGTGAAAATAAGGCCAGTGTTTATTTTTTCTCACAGACAAACATGTTGTTCTTGTTGGGGAGCTGAAAATGCCAGTTTGTGGTTGCTGTACGGCTGCACACAAGAAGGCAACTGTATGTCTGCATAAGTCTTTGTCTAAACTTCCCATCTCTTTCTGTCTTACTTTCAGTTACTGTCTCCCTCACTAAATTTCTCAAAAATATCTTTCTTGTAGTTTGGATAAAGATAGAAATGCAGATTCTTGCTTTCCATGATTCCAAAAGTAACAATTCCATAGTAATTCTTTATAAAGCACATGCTATAGCCCTAATGTTAACCATAACCTTAAGTCTAACCCAAACAGACGTAATTAAAAGACATTTTATATGCTCTCAAAACCCAGCCTGCCTGCCTACCACAATACTGTGGTATTCTCAGGCCGTTTTTTTCCCCTTCCATCAGAGATGCTGGAAGAGAAAAACTGTACAGTTACAGTTGTTTTAATAACTAAAATAAATCAACAATCATTTATCTACATCATGGAAATGTTCTAATACTAAGTCCAGTACCTACTGTGTGATTTTCTTTCTCCCTGGTTAAATATGTAAAAAAAAAAAATCATTAAAAAAATAGGCTATACGTTGTTAATTAAAACCCAGCTTAACAGACTTCTTACTGTGTAAGTGTGAATTCTGTGAATAAATAAAGCTACAGCATAAATAGTACATTGAATATGAAAACACAAACCTTATATTTCACTTTCAGAAATGTAAAACACAGTAAGGTATTTTTATATATAAACACACTAAAAAGTAAACTGGCTTGCTGATTAAAAGCACGTGGAGGCAAAACTAGAATACTGATGTTTAAAAGGTAAAGTGCTTTGTTCCATAAAATCATTTTCCTGCCTATTCTAAATGAGAAGCAAAACTTTGGAGGATGTCTACACTTCTATAATGACTGTAACCAAAGCAATAATAAAATTCCTTATTACCTGTAAAAGAAACCTGTATCTGTACAACACTGTTCATGTAGTGAGGTTAATATAACGACATACAGTATTATCAAAGAGCACCAATGATGAAGTAAAGTAAAAACAATCACAAATGAGCCAATAGGTAAAGAAGCTGGGCGAAAAAAAGTTTGTTTGCATTAATTCAATCTTTTGTGAAAAAAATTATACAAACTCACAATAATATTCTCAGGTCTTTCCGATTTTTAGCTTGGGAATGAGAAGAGCTGACTTCCCTTTTGTCTTTGTAACAGATTAGTTATTAACATTAAGGTCTTTCATAGGTATACATTTTAAATAACTAACAAAAATCCACAAAAATCGATCAAGTTTTTATCAATATCCAATATTTTCTTACTTAACTAGAGTTAAAAACACATTAAGCCTTGTAGCACATGTTCCACTCTGGTTGTCAGTGCCTGTTTGAGTTAAGAATGGAGTCTCTGTGATGGTTGCTGCTGTGATAAGATGCTCTAATGAATACTTTATCCACATCTGTGAAAGAGAAGAACCGGCATCATTTTTGATGTCGTCTGTCATTGTGTTGATCCTACGGTCCCAAGGGCCTCGGGTCATTAACCTTAGACCACCCTGAGTCATCTCTGAGCCTTACTGAAAGGCTTTTGTACTGAGCCCTAGGGTGGGCTACACAAAGTTGCTGGTAATTTGCCTTTGGTGCTCGAACAGGTCTTCAGTCTCTGCACTGTAGGCATCACCTGTATAAGAGAAGAAAAGAGCATAAATAAAAAGTCATGGAGAAGGGGAGAAATTAAGATGAAGTGAGAAAGAGTCCTTACCTGCATGACATCCATACATGAAAATTCTGTGGCCATCATATTTACACCGACATCTCATGACATTATTCATAAAGTCAGACTCAGCCATGTCCATTGAGGGGTTGACTTCCACCTACAAAACCACACAATCACACATGACATGAGTTTACAACAAGTCTGATTCAGTATCATAAGAACAAATCTTTACAACCTTATGACTTGTGTGTGTGTGTGTGTGTGATAAACATTCACTGGTAAAGATGGAGAATTTATCACTCTGTTGCTTTCATTCTGACACTGTAGCTCCACCTGACAAGGCTCATTGACAATCAGAGAAAGTCATTTAAAGCAAAGAGCAGCTGGATGTAAAACCGTTAACAGGGCTTGTTATTAAAGAGCACTCATGACTGCTACTGTTGTTATAGTCAATCTCTTTCTTAACCATAAAAAAACTGGATGACTTTTCCACACAGTATTCCTATTCGTAAAGACAAATGTACTATATAGTGCTCTCTCATGGGCTTAAAATGGTAATGATAGTCTACAACTGAGCAACCGAACATATGGACTGAATAGCATGAGGCAGTAAAACACTTGTTTTTGCCATGAAAAGCATGGAGTGAATGGATAGATCTAGAAAAGCCTATTGTAAAATATTTTATAACTTGCATGAAAACATGTAACAAAGACACGTCTGCCCACACAAGGCATGGTACTGGCAGCGTAAGATGTTATGCAACTTTATAGCTGAGATTCATGAAATGTGGTTATACCACAGTTTAGACTGCAGTTCCTGCAAGGGAGAAATGTGCTCCTCCCACCAACACAGGTATGCAATAATATGGGGTGATTTAGCATGGAATTTAAATCTGCTGTACTAAAGTAGATATGCATAAACATGTTTGTACTGTATGTCTGAAATAGGTCTTATTCTGAGTGCTACCATGACCTGTGGTAGTTAGTTCGTTTTTCATTTGCAGAGCAGTTCAATAACTGCTGATACGACCATTCTCTTAATCTGGTCTGGTGATAATATTCAGAAGCCATTTACTCAAATAGCTGCTCTGTAAACTGCTACACCCACTTTAAGTACAGGCTACATCTACAGAAAGAACGTAGGCAAACTGCACTAAAAAAGAGAAGAGAAAACTTGAATGTGCAAAAATCGTTTCTTAATTTTTCAGGGTAAATTACAGCGTTGGACCAGAGTGTAGAGGCTTTTGCAGGGGGCTTGTTCAGTGACAGAATGTGTTGCTCAGTCAGACCGTGGCAATAAAAATAAAAACAGGGCAGGAGGAATTCCTTGGTGGCAAATTAGCCGTTTCTAATGGAAGGGAGACTAGGTGCTGTTTGATTGAAGGGAGGCAATAGTTAATTTGGATAATTGGTGTGTTTCATTAGCACTGGGTGGTTCAAGGGTAGGCCTGCTGAATCTCTGTGTAAAGCCGAGGATCGGAAAAGCCAGGCATCATCTGAACTTTACTAGATAAATGAAAGAACACAGCAGAGACAAGTAGAGCTGTAGTTAAAGCCGTTTGTATTTTTCCAGTTCTGCAGCCTTAGTAAATTACAAACTCCTTGCACGGCTGTTTCGTTCTTTTTAATCTCTGCTAAATTTGGTTATGTCCCTATAGTGCTGTTTTCTTTAAATGATCCAGACCTTTTCACCTTCGGTACTTCTTCCAATTTCCTTCTGTCATTTATCTTCACTCTATTTCTGTCCTCCCTCCTATCATTTATGCCTTCGCTGTTCCTCCACATCGTCCTGTAGCAATGCACTACTTCACAATTACAGTCTGCTCAACATGCTTAAAATACCTCAAGTCGACACATGTATTTATATGTGTCATGTCTACTATGAGTAAATTAAATAAATCCATCTTCAACAGAGAGTAGAGAAGTGTAATTACAAAGGCTGAGTGTGACCTCTCAGACAAACTGGGTAACAACAGTAATTATGAGACAGCAAGCTGCACCGTAACGGGTCTTCCACAGCTGGGAGGTAATTAGCAGCATGTTACAATCTGAGGACTGCTGCATACCATAGTGTGATCAGAAGTCTGAATTGGAAATGGAGGATAATGGGAGATGGAGTCCTTGATGTATTTTAGTCTAGTAGCCACAGTGACCAGACTGATGGACTCACATTAAAGTAATGACAGACAGGCGAATAACTGAGGTGATGATTGTGATAAGGGAGGTCGGGAGGATTTACTAAAATAGGTGGAAACTTATTCCACCTTGAGCTCCGGTGAACCTTTTATTATTAACTAAATCTTGGGCCTAAAAGGACTCATTAAACATTTTAGAATCTGCTATTCTGTGTTTTTTTTATTGTCACCGTGAGGTTGCTAGCAATTATTGTATTGTGGAGACGGAGCAAAATAAGTATACTTCCCTAAATGTTGAACTATTCTTAAAACACAAAGTTAATAGTATTTGATTTGAATTGTATTTTGTGGCCTAAAATACACCCAAACAAGATGGTATAAATTAGAGACATGAAATGACTTCTGACCTGGAAGATGTAGTCTCCTGGCCGTACATCTGTCATATCAACCCACTGACAATCAATATCATGGCGATAGGTATCCCAGCAGCCCACAGAAATGCCCTGGTCGCCCATGTTATAGCAAGAGAATCGCTTCTGGAGTCCTACCACACATACACACACCAACAACATTATCAATCACAACATCAAAGCTCATTTAATGCTTGGCATTCCCTGTTATTTTGAAGAGCCTTTAGCTTTCTGAATTGTGTTAGACTACATATGAATGCTGCTTTCTCATATGAGCTATTTCATCCATGATATAACAAGTAAATGAAGAGTGAACAAACAACAACAGCAGCGATCTAATACATTAACCACAAAGTAAAAATCTAAATAGCTGTAGCTGAAATATTGATATTAATTTCCTGTCACTAATGGGAAACAGTATTTTACTGGGAGTCATGAATAGTGGTGAACATTACCATCGGGGCAATACGTGTCCTCCAGACAGAAACTGGCCTTGTGTCCCTCTGCAACCCTCGTGCCGTTCAGAGTCAGCAGGTCGTAATGGGTGAACACCTCGATACTGTGGTAGTGCCTAAGATGGCAGAATGGAAAATGCATGTGTGTGTACTTCTATGAGTGTGTGCATTTACGCTAACTGAACACTGGCTCCCTATGGCTTGTAGCTTCATGACCTCACTGCTTGAACACGAGTGTGGGTGTCACTGCAACACCTCTCAAAGAGGCTTGTTTTAGCACCATCTTGCTTGAGCTGTTTATTCAATGTGAGTGAATGGACTGCTTTGAAAAATACATCCATAGCTCTGATGTGTTGTTGAAACCAACTGGGATTGACCTTACCATGAGCAGGCTAGTCGTTTGTACTACATCTGATGTGTGCTAACTTAACCGCCTTTCCACAGACGCATGGCTAATAATTTTGGAGAGATGGCATAACAGTTTCAAGTCACTAATTCACATAACTCACTTTCACAAAGCCGCTACACTAAAGCAACTACACTAAAACTTGCTGAGGGCAGCAAACAAAGAACTAGCGTGTAATGTGTTAAAAGTAGACCTGAGGACAATATGTCATATATTTACAACTAACACGGGCAAAAATACTGTTGAGTCTCAGTAACAGACAAAGGTTCTTATGTCTAATGCCAGTGTTGCATGCTACTTGCAGACCCCACAAATGCATTGGCACAGAGATCACGCTTCAGCATGTTTTCTTTCCTGGTTGCAATTGAATGCAATTAAATAAAATTTAACTCAAATTACTCAAATGGTGGAGCTATGTCATTAATGCACGTACAAGCAATTTTGTACTAGGAACAGGTGTTTGACAGCCCTGAAAAGCCACAATTCACATGTATCCAGGACACACTAAACCGCAGTTTTCCCAAAAAACACTAAGAATGACCACAAGGGCAACCACACTATTCCACATATATTAAGTATTCAAATAGTTCTTTCCATTCTAACAACATGCATACTGAAGCTATGTACCACTCCATTAAACTCTTTGGGGTGTTTTACCTGTGACACTGGTGCCACGTCCAGCTCTCTTTTGAAGCTTTTGGTCGAAAATCAGACCGACCCAGGTTCATGATGCGGGAGGAGAAGCGCAACAGCCGTCGGTGGCCATAAGGCCAGTTCATCCTGGCAGCAGATGAGGAGAGACAATTCTCCTCATTGGCACAGGTCAACAGGTGGAGGGGTCGGTCTTCTAGGTAAGCTGTTTCCTGGACCAGCTGGGCATCCAGAACAAGGTCAGGTGCCGCTGAGGTCAAATGTGAGATATTAAATTAGGATTCGAACAGGTTCATAATTAGTGAAGAAGATGGGGAGCTAGATGAAGATGGCTCGGCTTACTGTCTGAACAGCTGACCCCAGCAGCCTTAGTTCCACCTCCGCGAGGACAGTGGACATGGTTGTTGCGACGACACTGTTGTATTGAAAGCTCCGTGCCCACACAGTGAGTTCCACTAAGAATCACATTGGATGCACTTGGGTCACCGCTCCAGTACCAGGTCTCCTGTTAAAGAAAGGGCGTGTGGGTACCACAAGACATAGAGAGCTTGTCAGGTTTTCTATTAATGGGCAGTATCATAGCTCATTGTCCACCACAGTGAACAATGGATTGGCCTCCATGTGTTCATCTGTTTGTTTGTCCTTTCATCAATAACTTAAACTCTGATGATGGGATTTT
>JAUBNQ010000007.1:10851579-10862914 GCA_032353495.1 Ctenopoma kingsleyae | reverse complement strand
ACAATGGATTGGCCTCCATGTGTTCATCTGTTTGTTTGTCCTTTCATCAATAACTTAAACTCTGATGATGGGATTTTGATGAATGATGCCACTGACCACTCTAGTCTGAGAATAAATACTGATGATCAGGCTTTTGAGAAAAGTTTCTGCAATATGTAGTGGTAATTTTAAAATTACCCAGATCAAGGCGTGGCAGTGCAATCAGAGATCAAGATAAACTGCTTGCTGCTACGTTGTCAGTTATGGATGTTATGTTGGTCAGGGCGGTTGTTACCTGATGAGCACTGGCAGCGAAGCCCAGGCCAAGCTGTCTGCATACTACCATGGCTTCATTGATACCCCAGTTCTCACTACAGACAGAGCCCCAGCGCTTACGACCCCCAACCTCCATCAACACCTCCACACGTCCTTCTGATGGAACTCTTCCACCAGCAAGCCGCACCTGGAAATCCATCAGATAAAAGGGAATAAATTGATGATGTTTGATAAGCTGATAAGTGTTTGTATTGTTATTATGTAGTTTTTATACCGTGTTCTCTATGCCAGTCTTAGGGACGTTACAGCGCACTGAGGAATCCTGGCTGTGTTTGAATGTCCATGGTTGGACTTCCTGGAAGTAGCAGTCCAGGATGGAGCGCTCTGATCCCAGACACTGGACACTGTTCATATGGATAGGTCCTGTACCTGAAGAGGGAGGGGGAAACGTGGCGGAGTTACTATGCTGATAAATAAAGCAAGGAAATACAGAAATCAGAGGAGCATGGACAAACCTTAGAGGTTAAATTTTCTGTGTACTGTTTGAGGCCACCCAGTGTGGACACAATGGCATTATTAGACTTTATCATGCAATGGAACATCCAAACATACGTAAACATAAGTGAGGCTCTGTATTCCTTTCATGTGAATTAGCTTTCTTAACTTTAGCATCAGACCAACAATGAAAAGTTCCTATCTGTCATGACAAAATGCTCCTGCAAGCCAAGCAACAGCACCACTAACATCTACTTTGGGCATCTGTCACACCTCATTACCACCATTCTGTTGCTTTAGGCGCTACAGCAACAACAACATTGTGTATAGCACCACCCTGGGTGAACAAACAAGGCCAAATCGGTGTCAACAAAATAAAAGACTTTCACAAGTGTTCATTTGTTGTTCAAAACCATATAATCTCTAAACAACAAAAAGGCTTAAAATTTTGTAAACGTAAACAGCTGCTGCCATTATGGTAGCGGTATTTAAACACACAGAGCAAACTATGGCTTCAGTGTTTTCTTAAAAATAAAAGGCACAAGCTGCAAACTTAAAAATCTGGAAGCATTGAAATAAACACAACCAAAGCCACAAAAAATGGGAAAAGAGAGAAAAACTAACAACAGGGGAAACGGAAGATGACTAAAATGGTCATGACTAGATTGCAGCCTACCCCGATCTGTCTCTATGTTGGTTTTTGTAGATTGTAGGCCTGCTCCCATACATATGAAAAAGACAAATGTAAACCACTTCTGCCTCTATCTGCATGGTAAAGGCCACAAACTAGATCTAAACTCCCACTGTTTAAGTTATCAAGACAAACATAGGGTTCCCTCGATATGTGAGATTAGTATTTACAAGAAACAGACTGAGCTTGATTGCCATACACTTAGAATTGCAGATGCCACCAATCATTTGGACAGATTCTAAAATGCATTTTAGGGGACAGAAATAGGGAAACATTGGTCACATCCTAGTTGAGAATAGTATAAATAGTTGGTTAGTGGTTACAAGGGAAACACTGTTCTTTTCCTCTTTGAAACTATGCACCATTTAGTGTGTAATGTTTTTCTTTCCATGGAACATCTTCCTTTTTTGCCTCTAACAAAAAACCTTCTGTCATCAGATAGATTTGTTATTTGGTCAAATGCTAAATCATGTAGGTTTGTAAACAGTTGTGCCTGCCTGTGGGTTTTTAGAGGCACAAAACTCTTGTGTCTTTTGTCAGCAGGATTTTAAAGCTTGTTATATAGTTATAAGATGACACAGGAACATACATATGTGCAACAAATCTGATGAGTGAGACTGCATTTAAAGTCAGAATCTCCTTGAATCTTTGAACGCTTATCACACCATTATAATTGCTCATTCTAAATAATTCAACACTGTTTGTTACAGACTGCTGACTTAAAGATTTGAAGAGTTTTTTGGTTTGTTCTTTTCTCACATGTTGACATCCATTTACCACATCCACATATCATTACCATCTCTCTCAAAATCGTGATGTTCAGAAATAAATATTGCACAAATTATAAATTTGTCCAAAATTTACAATTTGCAACAATTCGTCCTTTCAGTACATCGTTTTCAGTGAGGGTTTCTTCTATCAAATTCTGAGTCTAATTTAGGCCTTTTCCAACATATAGGCCTGTGTTTATGTGGCCTTTGAACACATGGAAAATTACATGTCACAGTAAAATGTATAACAGATGACATCTTATACAAAGAAAGCAGTGAGAGGAAAGTCATCATCCTACAAAGTGTGTATATAAAGTGTAACACAGAGAGAGACAAAAAGGGAGAGTTCTATACTATGTGTGTGGGCAGCACATCAGTATATATGTGCACCTGTTTAATGACAGATGCAAAATGGTGGCTCTCCAAGCGCACCTGCTGTTTAGCTTCAGGCTGTTTAGGTGTCTAAATATTGACCACAGTGTGATTATAATACGTATCTTACTGGCATTCATTAGTACAATGATGATGGTAGCAACTGATAAAGTGGTTTGGTAAAGCAGAGCGAGGAAACAGATGAGAAAAATCAGTTCAGACCCCTCACACACAAACCTGATTCTGATAATGAATAAGTTGGATATGAGGCTTTTATACATAAGATTAATAACTTCAGCTAATCCAATGAGCCTCTCAGAAATAGGTAGAATCAAAGTTACAACTGAGCAGCAGAGATATGTGTAGAGGTACACAGCAGCCTGCTGTCATTTGCAAAGACTTTCAAATCTCATGAGCTATTGAGATATTTTATTCACAACAGAAAATAGACAACATAACAAATGTTTAAACTGAGAAATTTTACAATTTTATGCACAAAATGAGCTCATTTCAAATCTGATGCTTGCTACAGGTCTCGAAATAGTTGGGACAGGGGCATGTTTACCATGCTGCAGCATCTCCTCTTTTTTTCAAAACAGTTTGAAGACGTCTGGGCATTAAGGTTATGAGTGTCTGGAGTTTTTGTGTTGGAATTTGGTCCCATTCTTGCCTGATACAGGTTTCCAGCTGCTGAAGAGTTTGTGGTCGCCTTTGACATATTTTTCGTTTAATGCTGCACCAAATGTCCTCTACAGGTGAAAGATCTGGACTGCGGGCAGGCCAATTCAGCACCCGGACTCTTCTCTGCCAAAGCCATGCTGTTGTAATAGCTGCAGTATGTGGTTTTGCATTGTCCTGCTGAAATACACAAAGCTTTCCCTGAAACAGACGTTGTCTGGAGGGGAGCATATGTTGCTCTAAAACCTTTATTTATCATTCAGCATTCATTGTTCCTTCCAAAACATGCAAGCTTCCCATACCGTACGCACTTATGCACCCCCATACCATCAGAGATGCTGGCTTTTGAACTGAACGCTGATAACATGCTGGAAGGTCTCCCTCTTCTTTATCCCAGAGGACAGGGCGTCAGTGATTACCAACAAGAATGTCAAATTTGGACTCGTCTGATCATAGAACACTTTCCCACTTTGAAACAGTCTATTTCAAATGAATCTTGGCCCACAGGACATGACGGCACTTCTGGACCGTGTTCAAATATGGCTTCCTTTTTGCGTGATAGAGCTTTAGTTAGCATCTGCAGATGGCACGGTGGATTGTGTTTACAGACAGTGGTTTCTGGAAGTAATCCTGGGCCCATTTAGTAATGTCATTGACACAATAATGCCGATGAGCGATGCAATGTCGTCTGAGGGCTCGAAGACAATGGGCATCCAATAAAGGTCTTCGGCCTTGTCCCATACGCACAGAGATAT
This sequence comes from Ctenopoma kingsleyae, assembly GCA_032353495.1. Classification (NCBI taxonomy): domain Eukaryota; kingdom Metazoa; phylum Chordata; class Actinopteri; order Anabantiformes; family Anabantidae; genus Ctenopoma; species Ctenopoma kingsleyae. The sequence goes on along the minus strand of JAUBNQ010000007.1, from coordinate 10,858,898 downwards.
CTCCAGTTTCTCTGAATCTTTTGATTATGTTATGCACTGTAGATGATGAGATTTGCAAAGCCTTTGCAATTTGACGTTGAGGAACTTTGTTTTTAAAGTTTTCCACAATCTTTTTACGCACTCTTTAACAGATTGGAGAGCCTCTGCCCATCTTTTCTTCTGAGAGACTCTGCTTCTCTAAGACATCCCTTTCATAGCTAAGCATGTTACAGACCTGATATCAATTAACTTAATTAGCTGCTGTTCTCCCAGCTGAATATTTTTAAACTTTCTTGCATTTTCAGCCATTTGTTGTCCCTGTGCCAAATTTTTTGGTAATCAAATTTGAAATGAGCTCATTTTGTGCATCTCAGTTTGAACATTTGTTATGTTGTAAACTATTTTAGTTTTCATTTTCTTCAAATTTAAAGAACTTCCCAACTTTTCCTGAATTTGGGTTGCAATTCAATCATGGTATAATTATTCAATCTGTATAGTGGATGTTGTGTAATGACACTGCACTTCTACATGGAGTTAATGAAAGCTTTTCATATAGTATACATTGGCTGTGGACAGCAGATACCATAAGAATCACTCATACTGGTTTATGGATAAATATGGATAAATGGAGACTGTTGTTCCTACTTTAGCAACCTTAAATGCCTCCAATCTGCAAATCTGTTCAAATTTCAGCACATTTGCTCCAAGTGTTTAGTTTGCTCTTTTTGACAAAATCACCAGCTGGCAGTGGCAGCTGAGTGACTTTGTACTGAAAGCAGTTGTGGTTGTGAGACTTTTATTCTTAGCACAACATCTAAGATACAATTTTCACCAAACCCCCTACACAGGCAAAGCAAATTCCAAGGCTGGACAACACTAAAAGAGACACGCTTTGGGTGAATCTACTGCTGCAAAAATAGGGTTTGTGTGAGTGAATCACCAACTCAGGAAACATGATATAAGAAACCTGCATTTTCAGCAAGACAGGAGTAATGTGAGATAAAATGGAAGGTAAACCTGTCATTTGTCAAACAAAACTACAGCTCCAAAACTACATCTTAGATTGTCTGCTGATTTCCTTACACACACACACACACACACACACACACACACACACACACACATAAACAGACATAAAATATCTGATGTATGATAAACTGAATAGCTAAACTAGCAGACTGTCATCCCACATATCATCTTGATCAGCATGATTAGAGACCACACCCTACGCACAGGGAACCCGGTCTCATATCACGTAAGGGTGGAGACACCACTGGTGCAGCTGGATATTGACTGAACCTGTGTGTCACTTAAACTGGAAATTTGTAAAGACCACATCACTCAATGAGTAAATGAAAACCTTGCTTGCAGGCAGCAAGATTTGTCTGTGGCTTCAGTAACCAAATGCCAATGTAAAGTACATCAATAGTAGCACATTTTCTGTGTGAGTGTTCATGCGTGTACACGAGCATGGTGTTTGCACAACGGGTATCTTTGGCAAAGAACTCATGTAATCACAGCTGGAGATACTGCAGTCAACAAATTAGCAGCTTCCTGAGGTAACATATAAAGGCAGACAAACACACATGCCCTTACATGATCTGACCAGTCAGGGAAGACGGCTGCGGCCTTTGAGATAAGCAAAAAGTAAGCAGAATCCTCCCTGTCTTCCCTGGAATACCATGACGCATGATAAAATTGCAGCAGACTCAAAACAAATAGATTAAATGTGTGTTTTTAAAAGAATTTCCTGTCTAAGTTGTGTCTCTGGGCCTCACCTTGACCCATAAAGGCTCCTTGCAAGGCATCCTTGGCAGTACCAAAGCCCAGTTCCCTGCACACCACACTGGCTGCTGTTCGGTCCCACATGTGGTCCACAATAGTCCCCCATTTTCCATCTCGTAGCACCTCCACACGACCCTCACCCAACCTGGGGCCTGCTTTCAGACGCACAGGCTGTACAGGGCAGCAAATGGAACAGATAATAATTTAAGATTATGTGAAGTTTATCAACACGCTGTACGAGCTGGGCTTTTAAAGTTTTTATTAGTCTTACCACAACTGGATGGGGCGCCTGGGGTCTTCCCGAGGACATGCGAGAAAACTGGGGTCCTGGTAAACATTTGACGATTGCATGTCTTCCGTTCTTACAAGGGGTGGGACTACGGGGGATTGACAGCTGAGCATGGCACTCTGACAGGCTGTTCTCAGTGCCCAGACAGTGAACTTTTTCCACCCAGAATCCCTTCTTCTTTGCCATGATGCTCAATCTAGAAATATGAGAAAGTATTTTTTTGGTAATACATACTGATAAATTTAATCTAATTTCTTTCTTTTTCACTAACATGAAAGTTAATTAATGAACTTTAACTCTTTAGGTGCCAGCGTCTTAGAGTAATACAGAGTAATCAAATGGTCATACTGTATATGGCTAAGAAACGTGAGGAATAGTTGTCTTTTTATTACCTTGTTGAAGGATCTGCGACCTTGCTGTCCCATATTTTCCTGTAAAAGAGACAAATTTATGTTATCTCTTTGTACCAACACATGAACATATAAGCCTGTGACATGAGTAGGTAGCCAATTTATCAGCTAAATAGGTAAAGATAGTAATGTAGCAATGTAGCATCTACTGTTAGTTTCATATGTATATTTGCCACAGAGTAAAGATTTCAGGCACAGTGAGTATTGACAAACACACGGTGACTTGTTTTTTACTAGAAATGCAGATTTACTGAGTTAGGATTGTGCAATTGCTTTGTGTAATGATGAAAACATGTCTATCATTTCATATTATCTTCTTTTTTTCACTGTGTTACAAACCACACTCTTTACCGCATGGGGCAATATTTCTCATCATTTAAGCAATGCTTTGTGTTATTCTGGGTACTGGGAATGTGATACAAGATAAGCCACGAAAGTAGTACAAGTAGTAGTGGAAGTAGGCCTTTCCACGTAGTCATGTTATTTAAAGTATTATTCTATATACACATATGTTTTCCTTGTTTTATAGGTTCAGTAGCACATGTGAGCTGCTTGCTATTTAACATACTGTATTCATGTTTAGAGTAAGTGGTTAGTGTATAATATGTTCCGATGCTATAAAGGAGCACTACTTCCTGTACCCACAAACACAAGGATAGGTGTTATACAGCAATGTGCTGAATAATTATATCCAAATTGTCAATGTTTACATTACAAAAACATATAGAGGCCGTTTGAAAATAAGACTTTCACATTACTTGTCGCAAACAGAGATTTGTACATAACTACAGGATGTAAGAACTATAAAAGGACGAAAAAAAACATAAAGATATTTTGAACTACGCTGTTAACCTCCAAAGCCACATGCAGTCCAAAAAAAAAAAATCATGACATTCAACATCAGTGATCTACAACATTTCTGGGAAAACAGGGTTTGACCAAGCACGCTATACAAACAAAAACTCTGGCACCACACTGTGCTGCACGTCCAAGAAAGGACAGAATCAAATAGAGATTTATACACCAAGCAAGTTGGCTGACTTGCGAGAGCAGTGGAGAGGAAAGCCTTCTGTTCTCTTGGCAGATGCATAGAGCAGACATGCCACACAGACCTTGCCAGGACATCGTCAAACCACTGCAAAGTGAATGCACCATCACCAACATTCATGTAAACAATACCAAAACATTCAAAGACATGCTTCACAGCCTGACTGATTTTTTTAAAGGGCCTTTATCAGCCACATTGGTATATCATTAATAACCTGATAGTGATATAAATGCTGGTAGAGGGGCAAGACAAATATAGTTCATGATGCATGAAAAATGCATTAGGCAGTTTACAGATGAACGTAAAATTCTTTGTCCATGATATAAGCCCTATTTATTGGGATGTAACAAGTACATACATAGAGCTGGCTTTTGTCATTATAAGATGGTGAGGATTCATACAGTGAAACACACATACACATCTTTGTGCGTCGCTTACATGATCTTCAGTCTCTGTTTCTGGCTACTGACATAGTGAAGAAGTGTTAAATAAACATTCTCCAATGCTGATTTCAGTGGCATTCCCATTTACAGAAGCAAACAGGTCTAAAGATATTTGTATGAAACCTCAGTCAGGTCAATATTTGTAATACTGACATGAATTCTAGACATTCCCATTAGGTTAAAGCAAAAAACCTTAAAAACAAACGGAGAATGCCAGAATAAAGAGGAACATTGTTATTATGTTATTATGTAGATGTTTATTTCATGGGCTGTTGATTGAATACTTTTCAAAATCAGGTAAACCAAGTAGTCAGTAAGTCAGTCAAAAAAATAGCATCTGATGAGGAAAAATACATTTTTGAGAACAAGTACACTATAATTTCAACTATCATTTATCAAATAAAGTTTGCAAATTGCAGATGCTATTCCTGAATAACTCTTCAAATGATAATTTCTCAGGTTAATTGGAAGAAAGAAGAGCATGCACATACATATACACAAATATTTTCCCACAAGACAAACATGTCTGTGACTTGTTTGTGACCTCACCACAAACCAGTCAACTAACCACCACCCTCCCAACAGGACTGCTACACAGGCTATAAAAGATACCTCCAGGTCTTTCTAGGTCTTTTATTTAACCAAATTACAGCACTGGTTGTTAATGTTATACTTTATTCAATAACAATATAGTATAATACTGTACATAGATGTCACATTTTTAATATGTCAAAGCATTTATTAAAAATAAGGTGGCTCCTATCGTTATACTTGTTAGAAGTAATTCCATTAAATTGAATGTAACTGTAATAGGCAGCATGAGTTTCTTTACAAGCAGTTCATAGCTGATGCAATGAACAGAGTGCTTCAGTATTTGTTTTCCACTTCCACAGTGTTCATCAGCCTCGCTTAACCAAAAAGTGTATCCAGCACTTGTTATGGAGGCAAGAAAACAGAGCCTAATCAGTGACTAATAACACACAGTCCCACCCACCTGTTAAAAGACAAGCATTACACTACTGTTTGGGTTTTATTACCCTCACACTACTCACTGCCTTTTCTTTAGTTATTTTAATGTCAAACCCATATCAGTGTATCTTTTTCAATTTACTTATTTTTATTTTAAAAATCCCGTTGAATATTACATACTTACATCTTACATGTCTAATAGTTGCTAAATATTTCCATGCAGACCAGAGTGAGCTGATAAAAATCACTTAAGGTCAGTTCTCAAAGACAGCTTCCACGTTCTGTTCCAAACCACAGAAACAGCCTCTGACATACACTCAGAAAATGAAAGATGGGAAAATAAATTAGAGAGAAGGTCACTGAGGAAGATCACATAGACATCAGACAGGAAAACCAGACTTGGTCATATAAAATGTCACCAAAAATCCTGAAAATGACACCCTCATCATAACAAAAATTTCAGCTGGAACATAATTAAACATAAAATGCTAGTTAAGTCCCCAAATCACTACAGTGACAGAGGAAGACAGACAGCTGCTGACACAGCGGGCCGCACTGCAAACTGCAGCTGTAATTGAACATATTTCACAGGAGCAAGCAAAAATCTGGCTCGTCTGACTGCTGCTCTTGTTCCTGCTCCATCTCCTCTTTCTCTTCTTACCCTCTTCCTGCTCCTTCACCAGCTCTGTCTTACGCTCTCTCTCACACACACAGCTATAATTGGGGGTGTTTTTTCACCCTCAGCAGAAACCCCGGAGAGCCTTGGGCCTGACCAACCTGTAATTACAGCATCTTCAGAGTCTCATCCAAGAGACACATGGAGTTGAGAGACATGGCATAGTCTGGGATTTCTAAGAATGGACTGAGAGACTTGGATAGTAACCCTGTCACACCCCCGGTAGCACCGGGCAGCAAAATCTGATCAAACCAAGCAATACAATTCATGCATTACAAAGTTAGCTTAAAGCAGTGGATATTACATGAAAACGGAGCATCGTGCTGTCTGGAACCCAATTATTTCTGTCACCCTGATCACATTTTGTAATCATAATTACAGGGAAATTTTAGTCAGAGTGCAAACCTTACAACTACCACTTAAGTCCTGGCTGAAGCTGAAATAACTGTTCATTGCATATTCTTCTGGTTGTTACTGTCGATTATACAGCATATATAATCACCACACCCCATTTCATCAACAAAGAAAAGGTCCCATCCTAATTTTAAAAATCAACTACTGTAAAAATAACTGGTGTATATCAGTAGCAGCAGCAAGGTTGCTTGCATGTGTCATGTGTACACCTTGAACCAATTTGAAGCCATAAACACGTAGTATCTGTGGAGATGGATAGGAAAAAATGGGTACTGATTTGGAAACAAACACATCATCGTGGTTCAGACCAATATGGTGCCTGAAGCTTTGGCAAAACACTCGGTCATACTCGGGACAGGCATACTAAGATTTATCAAGTCAGGACCGCTTCCATGCAAGATCCTTATATTTTACAGTCACGCAAAACTGCTCATTTAATTCCTCACTCATCTATTACCTCTCATTTCCTGTTTTTGCATTAAGTATTGAAGACCTGAAGCTGTACTGTGATAGAAAATCAAGGAGCATGAAAAGCATCACACCTGCAATGCAGAAAAGCTGCGCTCTAATAAATGATCCAGTATAGACTATGTACTGACTCAGGCCAGGCTGTTCAACAACATCTCATTCTGAGGACCTTTTATTATTGAAGATATGATGCCTGATGATGCTCTCGTCCAACAATAGAATCCAGTTATAGCTTTACTGTCTTCGCAATAACACAGAATTCAAGGGCGATAACTAAATTGAAGGACAAAGCAGAAATACTTTTAGTGAGTGAGTGTGCTTCAACAGGGGCACTGTGTAAAGTAGACAAAAAGTAAAAAAATAAATATCTATAGAACAAATAAGTCACCTCCTCAACAGTTATAGCCTTTCAGTAGCAAAATAAACCTAGCACTTACTGTGCACAGTAGATGTTGCGGTCTGTTGCCAGTTGAGTCAGAATGACTCAGGCCAAGAGAGGTAAGTAATACCTAAACTGTGAATCACCTACAAGAGGCAGCTTTCCAAGAGCAAGATTCAACTGGGCCCTCTTCCACTCAGGACAGTGAATGGTCAGACACAATTTATCCTTATAATAGGAATGGAGTAATTCTCTACTAATGTGTGGCCCTCCTGTGGTTTAAGAGCAGAACCTTCCCAAAACCACTGTCAATGTTTTTTTTCTTTTCCAGCAGAGGAAAGGAAGTGTAAATCTGAGGCAAAGGGGCAAAATAAGCCACTGAAATACAGCACAATTCATCTAAGCACATGTCTCACTGGAACAGAGTTTGCTCAGTATTCACATCTACTGTACATGCTG
>JAUBNQ010000007.1:10822067-10834744 GCA_032353495.1 Ctenopoma kingsleyae | reverse complement strand
TGACAACTCAGAAAACCTGTTGTTAAAAAAATCCGCTGATTTTCTATAAAGTTGCATCCCAATGGACTGAACACACACACACACACACACACACACACACACACACACACACACACACACACACACACACAAAATAAAAAGCTTGAAAGACAATTTTATTATCTATTTTCTGTCATATCAGTTGTATTAAATCAGCCATTATCATTTTTTCCTTTGTGGTTATACCTAAAAAAAGATTATACAGCATAATATCAAATAGATAGTTGGAGTGACTTTTAAATGTATTGCTTAAACCAGTAAAATTCCCAAAAAATCAGACAAAAGAGGAATTCAACAGGGGTTTCAGTGATGTTTCAGGTCAGCCATGACAGTAAGTGCAGCATTCCAGCCAGGGGAACCCATTACTCCACCACCTAAAAATGCATTACAGATGGAAGATGTAGGGAAATCAGAGACAGTTTGCACAGCCACGTTACATCACCTAGTGACTTCATTCCTTTATCATCACCAGTGAGGATATGATTTAATCCAAACTCAACTGTGCTCTTCTAACACCTGACAACTTAGCCTCAATGACTGCACTTAATTGATACTACACTACACACACAAGTCACATTTTTATTTCAAGATTCTTCTGAGAGTTAAGCATTAAAAGCAAACCTGGATGACTTCCACTGCCACACAGATACAGCCCTTTAATTGGTGAGCGATAGTCTGAGAGAAAGGGCAAAGGTCGTGCTAGGTAGAGTTGGTCCAGCGACATTGATCCATGGAAGATATTCTGTAAAGCCAGAGCACAATGTTTGCATTTGTTTTTGTTTCCTGATATAACTATGTTGGTGAGAAAGAAAGCCTGTAATTTTTAATGGCTGCCTCATAAAGTCCCTCACAGTAAATTAAAGGAAAAATAAATGACTTAACATATGTGAACTTTGACTTTGACTCATGGGTTGTTGTAAAACTGTATGTAACCATTAACTACTTGAACAGCAGGTCTATCCCTGGGTGGATGGTGAATGAATGAACAGCTGATTGTTAATAAGCTCTGTATCAACATTTAATTGCGAAATTTCAGCTCAGCTTTATGATGTGTACAGTGTACATACCCCTCCAGTGAGCCCAAAGATCCTCTCCAGGTCAGGCGGTGTAAGGACATCCCTTCCCACAACTGACTTTTTAAACCCAGGGGCATATTGCTCCACACAGTCAAAAGCTAAAGATACAGAAACAAAACATGCTTTACACAGAAACAGATGACTCAATACAAATTTAAATTAAAATTAAAATTTAATGTGTTTAATTCATTTAAATACTGTGTATTCATTCTGGAAATATATCTTCCGAAATTTAAAAGAGATGGTAAAATATGACTTGTAAACTGGACAGAAAGGTTTGTAAATTCCTATTTTTTACAATGGTGTATTGTTTTCTGATTTAACTTAATTTAACTTAATATAATTCAAAAACATCTATCAGCTTTAAGCACACCATGTTAGATCTTGTGCATCTGTCTAATAAATGCACATTTTCAGCACACTCAGTCAAACTAAAGTCCTGAATTGTTTTCTACGTCTCACCAGTGTCAGCGAAGGCCTCTCGCTCCTGTTCAGTCCACTCCTTGCCTTCTATGTGGTAGGGGGTGAATTGGGTGAACAATGACACCACATGGCAGCCAGGGGGAGCCAGAGTAGGGTCCAACACAGAGGGGATGGTCATCTCAATCATGGGTCTGCAGGAATGTGGGATCACGATGAAACAAGATGGTGGAAAGTTAAGAGTATGTGAGTTGTTGTTGAAAATTCCAAATAAAAGAATATAAGACTTTAATTTTCTAAAAAATACATGAATACAAAAATACAGTTGCTACTACTTTTGGTTAAAGGTTATATAGCCAGAAATCTGCAAGCAAAAACATTTAATCCCATTAACATTATATAGAAAACACTTGTTATTTTGTTATAAGTTTTGCTTTACTTACTGTTATAAGCACTTTTGGCAGGTGCCAGGTTAAAACTCTAATCTAGAGTCAACACCTTTTGTTGTATTCTTTGTTGTGTATTGTCTGCAGATGGAAATATATGTATGTATGTTGATCTAAATGTATGATGAGTCAGATGAAATGCTGATCTAGAACATTAATTTAAAACTTGTTTGTCATGAACATATATGTACCTGCTATAATTTATGAACTAACCACTGAGATGATTTGGCTACTAAATGTAAATTATTGAGTCTTGTATGAGGAATTAGGACAGCATTTTATGTATTAATGCTCACTTGTCTAGGACTGTGAAGATACCTTACAGAGGGGCGTCCATTCATGGCCTCTTTATATGCAATCTCCAGCATTTCTACACTTTCACAGTTGAGATGAATGGAGCACTGATGGTGGGGTCCAGGTTTATTATCTGGTGTGGGAGAAGCTAGGAAGTTTGGTAGCTTGTCCACCGCCACTGTAAAAACAGATATTATGTAACATCAGCATGTAAATTTATATTTTTGGAAAAGCAAAGTGTGTGCTGCTTAACTTTTACATTTCACTTGATGCAGTATGCTGTGTATACAGTGCTCAATCCTTTCTGCTTAAAACTAACTGCTTAAAAATAAATTCAAGAGTACACTGTCATTAAGTCTTAAAAGTAATACACTGTAAAGGATCAGTTAGGATTAAAGATTTGAGCAATAACTTCCTACGGTTCAGGCTCTAAGTCATTAACTACAAGTGGCACCATACAGGAAGCTAAAGCTGTGTGTGCTTTACACAATTTTATAATCCCACAAACTTTGAAAGTTGTGTTTACGGTACCAATAGTTTACACTGTATAGGCTACACTTTACACTGTAATAACATACAGTACTCAATAGTGAAAGACTATGAGCTGATCCCTCCTAATACATTTATTTATGCATTATTGTCAAGTCTTCTTTGTCTTTCCCCTTACCACTTCTTCACAGCTTTGACATGATTATAAATACTGGCTCACACACACATACACACAACCAAAATTGACCAATAGTATAAGTATGACTAAAGAATGACGGGTTTCATCTAAATATGTTATATGATAATATAAGATGGCTGGGAAAACTACACTTATAAGACAATGAACCACCAGCTAGTAGTGGCTGCTGTGATGCTAAAAATTATCATGCATGCTGTAAGGAGAAAAAGGTCTCTCTACTCTATGTCAGGAGTGGTTAAAATTTTGTAGAGAGTCACCACCTTTGGATAGAATTTATAAAATCTCCCCTTACTTTCTGTTATTAAAAAACAACACAAGCTAAAGAAACCTTTGCAAAAGATCATTACTTGCAAATAGCATGACAGAAACAGAACAGATTTACCATTGATCTTTGTAACTGGCGAAGTGTAGTTTATCTGATCTATGGCTTTGATGAACTCTGGAGAAAGTGCAGCCTACAGTGAAAACAGAAACCTTGAACAAATTATGTTGTTTGGTGCCATGGTTACATGTAATGTACTGTATATTGTTCTTCATTACCTGTGGCACAATGTGCTTGAATGTGACATGTGGGGTAGCGTTTGATAAAACAACTTTACTGTGGATCTCTGTGCCATCCTTTAGCACCACTCCTTTAGCAGCACCATCTGAACCAACCAGAACTTGTCCTACATCCTGCCGAGGATACATGTTATATGTGCAGAAAGATGGGAATACAGGTGCTGAAATATAATTTACATTACCACACAAAATAAGCCAAATCAAATGAATGTAATTAATCAAAACCACATTACCTTGTCTGTGAAAATGTCTGCACCATAGGATTGAGCAGCATTAGCAATAGCCTGAGATACACCTCCCATGCCTCCCTCCACATAACCCCATGCTCCTTTCTCCTTCTCCAGTTCTCCCATCACATGGTGTAAAAGCACATAACTTTAAGGCAAGAACATGGAATCAGTGTTTAGACAGGGCAGTGTTTAAATCTATTTGCAGCTAAACCTATGGTATGACTGTTTGTGTGCTCTAAAATGTGTCTCACCCACTACCAGGATTATTCGGACTGGTCATGGCTCCTATTACAGCATCAGTAGCCAGTGTCGCTTTCAGTGGTTCCGACTCGAACCACGGATTGAGGATCTACAAAACAGAAAAGATCTGTTAGTCGTCATGCAATAAACAGAAACAAGTATTAATGCCAAACATACGCTATAACCAACCTTCATTATTGGTGCAGTTATAATCTCATAAAAGTCTGGAATATTTCTGCCCAGTTTTACACCTTAAAATAAAAACATTAGTCATTGTGGCTCACCATCCCCAGAACACAAAATGAGTACATGGTGAATAATTTGTTATTTTGACATCCAAAATATCAAAGCACACATCCGCCAACACACCACATTTGACAATAGGCATCAGTGTTTTAGCTGCAGCCAGCCTCTTCCTCAGTGACCCAGTGGTAACACCTGGAATATTTACTGGAGGAGCATCCAAGAGAGGGTGAATTGCTTCTGCTAGCTTCTCAAGGTGTGCGAGAAAATCTGGAAAAGCCTGTGAACATGTCAGAGAAAGGGTGGATATGATGGTGAGTGTGAATATGCAGGACTGCATTAGAACTTTTTCACTCCGTACTGTGACAATGCACTGCAGTGTAAAGTACAGGGACATGCACAAACTCTTAGCCATATACTATAGCTTTCATATTCCCTAAATAACCTTGGCATCCTTCTGTGAGAACTTGCTGATCTCCATCTGGTTCATGGTTAGATCGGAACCCAAGGTGAGAGACCTTGGTGGAGCACCTCGCACCCCCTCCTCCAACATGGGAGTGAAAGCATATGGGTCTCTCATATACACCTTCAGCCCATGTTTCTGAATGCAAATATAAAAAACCTAATTAACTGTGAAAATGAGACAATGAATGGATACAAACGAGGCACATCAGCTAAATCTGTAAAGCACGTAATGCTGTAAAGGCAGGGTTTACCTTGAGCTCTAGGTCTTTGTATATGTGTGGTCGTAACAAACTGAGCAAATAGGAGCACCTGGAGAACCGGAAACCTGTATACAGAAGTATTTTACTCTCACAAGGATATATTAATCCTGTATTACCATAATTACATTTAACAATGTATTACATAACAACATTTTATTCCCTGTTGGATTTTGTTTGGTTTTTAAATGTTGGGTTGAGACACGTTTGTCATCCTACCAGGGAAAATCTCCTCTGAAACAGCTGCTCCTCCCAGCACATGTCTTCTCTCCAACACTGCTGTCTTCAGACCTCCCTTCTGAAGATAGGCAGCCTACACACACACACACACACACATACATTTGGCCTTTATCCCGTTGTTGCTCAACTGCAGAATGTATTACCTATTATGTATCATACATTAGACTACAGCATAGTGTATGTGTGAAACAAATGCACGAACTCACTGCGACAAGTCCATTGTGTCCTGCAAATGAACGAAAAACATTTCAGTTTCCCTAAACATTTGAATTCACAATTTTTGTTTTGTCCCCAGTTTTGCGCAAGTTGTAACAGTCAAGTTCACAGTCAAGCTGAATGAGTCCAAAGTAGAACTCTGATTTTGCAAACGATTAATGGCAACAGACAAAGTCAAGTCTCTTCTTTCAGAAGTATACCGGAGTTTTAAAGAAATGAAAAAGACACTGTATCAGGGCATTGTTTACAAACATTTTACAACATAACTGAAGCGTAAATCTGGTAAAGGTTGGTGCAGTGTTGAAACACAGTTGCTATGCTTTCTGCGCGTTTTTTCCAACAGTTCGCGCAGATCTCACCTCCTCCGATGACCAGCGCATCATATTGGGATTTTAAAACGGTGTGACTGGATCTGGATCTGATCCCTGTCCTCACGAGAAACACAGACCTCCGTCCTCGATCCCTCCACACCGCTGCAGCCATGGCTGGAGAAGTAATATAATTACCCTCTCTCCCTTTTCCTCTTGAGTCACGTATATTAGATCCGGGTTTTACCGAGTACTGCGACCCATGCGCTGCCAAGAGGCGGGATACTGATCCATGGATGAGACCAAATGAGACCCCTTTATGTAACTGTAACATAGTGAATATGTGATGTGTGTGTGAAATGTTTCCCAAATCCAATATTTTTTAGTTGGACTATTTATGACATATTTCTGGCGTGTCCATCCATCACATTATTATATATACATTGCTAAATGTATGTTTATTATTAATGAGAATGGCCAGGCGGGCGATCTGCTTTAAATCACTCAGGATATTTATATTGATCTAACCATCAATAACGTGATGAATAATCAGATCTCACTTTTTATTAACCTTGAACCGCATTTTCTAAATTTAGTCTATGGTCGTCGTGCTTGTCATTATGCAGTTGTACATTTGGTGGCACACTTGATCCATTAAATCCAGCTTCATGAGCTGCTGTGTGATGGTTTTATATACCAGCTCGAACAACAACCTATCCATACCATGGATGCATCACATGTGAAAACTCATTAATTCCATTTGCATTATATATCGTGCCTGAATGGTGATATATGTGCAAAAACTTAGGATAATAACTAGTTTATTAATCAATAATTTAATGCATATGTGCATTTTCAAATTCTAGACCTCTTGTCCAGACTCATTCTGGATCTTGGGAACCTGGCCTACAAGTATAATAATATATAAAACATATTTGCACATGAAAAACATTTTCTGCAGAGAATATGTATTTTCACACATGGAAAAGCAGATTTCAAAATAGTGATAATGATCAAAAAAATGCAGCTCAACATATCTTAGCTGGTCAGGATTTGGACTCAAGTCATCTCACACTAAGGGTCTACCTTAAGAGTCATAAGATGGGCTCTTAACACAGAAGTATTTCTTAGTGCTCCTGCTGAATATGTCATATTGGTTCTCTTACCATGCATTAATAAGATAAGAGGCCATAGATCATGGCCCTAAGCATCAGACCAGGGAGTAAAACTGCTAGAGAAAGAAACAGTCTCCTGGCATCTAAAGAAGTGAGAGTTTTAAATTGTAATGGTAAAAAACAACCAAACACAGCAGAACCTAAACAAATTATCATCTCATCTTGTCTTTATAATGTGTATTTTTGACTATGTTTTGCTTAGACAGTGTAAAATAATTCCTGGGGCTTATATAGATTATGCACTCTCTTAGTAGAGAGAATGAAATGAGGTGTCACAGTGATCTAGAGTTTCCCGCTAGACCTACCATGCCCCTCCCTTGGTGTATTAGAGAAGCATTAGTTTCAGGGGAAGAGAAATGATCCTCATATGGTGTCTGCTTGACTTTCCTTTAAGGAACATCTGCAGACAACAGCCAATCAACCGTAACTAGATCAGAAGCAGGAGATTTTGTTCTTGTAAGCAGAAATTAACACTTCATTCCCCTTTGTCGGCAGAAATTCTACACTACAGCTCTTGAAGGCTCTCCCAGGCAATAAAGGAGAAAATTCAATTATGTTATAACAGCGCCACTCCAAAATACAATTACCTAATTTTCTGAAGAAAAAAAAAGTGATCCTTTGCCTGCAGGCATGATGTTCACTGGTGAAGATAGTAGGCCTCACAACATTCATAATTATTAATGTCTCACTGCAGTCCATAAAAGGTGTTGTATGAAATATGTATTTATCCTTTATCCATAGTGAGTAAGTACATTGTTAGTCACAAAACCAACTTTGGATAATGAAGAAAAACAAAATTAACTTGGAGTCAAAATCTGGTTCCAGCTGGTAAGTAAGTTTCCTCTACTATACCAGTGTGAAGTGAAAATCTGCTGGTGCCATATGTGTATCTGGAATCTGATGAGATTTTAACTGAAAGCCTAAATGACAGATTCATTAATAATGAAAATAATTGCTAGCTGCAGCCAAACCACATTATATTTTATTGTGATACTAATATTCTGACCTGCAAACATGATACACTGTTTAATAAAATACCTTTACATACAAATGCTGTTTTACTTGATGTGTGCTAGAAAATGGAAATGAGATTTAAAATGTAAACAATACACAATTGTATCAAGTTAATTGAGTGCATACAACTTCAGAAGATGATATATTTTAATAAAATGTAAAGTAAATGAAAAAGTATTTTGTATCTGTTCGAATAATGTGCCCAATAATAACAGCAAATAATAACAACAACAAAATACACTTGAGGGGAGATGCACTGATTCCACTCTGGTTTCTTAAATTGCTTTATGTAGACAAGAAGTGGTAAGTTAGAATCATATTAAGTAAAAGCCCAGCAGCAGAAATAAGAACAAGAATCAGCCTAAGTAACTTCTAAAACGTAAACAAATTAAACTGAAGCAATACTTAAAATAAATTATCTTTACTGATTGTTTCCTGCACCCCACCAATTATTTTTAAACTGACCTTCAGTGACTTACAAGTGTGTCTTATGATAACTTTCACAGATGCACACCCCATGCCAAATACCACATGACAAGATTTGAAGCCTTCGCCAAAATACAGTCGTGACGGACGTGTCTATTAGCCAATGGAGAGAGTAGGACTTGGCTCTACAAACCAATCAGAGTCAATTTCCTCGTCGCGGCCTGCGGTGGCGCTCGGTGCGTGTTTGTCCGCCCCGGCCTCGGCAGTTTAGCTCTGGCTGGGAATGACAGAGACAGGGAGGGGGTGGAGCAGGAGGCAAGAAGCTGTGAGACCAAAACGACCCCAGGGGAATGTAATAGTTTAGGACTGAAAATCACCCACTGGACCCGGTGTGTGCGTGCAACAAGAGTTAACATATCACCTGGTTTCTCATGGAAGCAGATGGATTTGTGAGGAGGCGTCGGATGACAGCGGAGACTGCAGGCAATGATCCCGGGGTTGCTGGTGCCTCTGCCGGAGCAGAAGTTCGATGGCTGGGGGGCAGATTCTGGGGAGTTTCGGAAAGTATCGTTGGAAGCCTGACACCTCGGATCGGAAGCGAGGCAGAAGTACAGACTGTTGATTTTATTTGTAGCGCACAGGATGCAGAGACAGATCAATCTGAACCAGACTATGAGGGGCTGCCACAGGGAGCTTCCACTAGCACCCACATGTTGGCTGGAGCCGTGGCCGGGATCATGGAGCACTGCCTCATGTTCCCCATCGACTGTGTCAAGGTAGCATAGCTCAGTGGCTAACCAGCCGACCTGCTCGGTGCTTTCACGGCCTGGTCTCTGTTGCGTTTGTGGATAATTGTTCTCGTAGCCAACCTGCTCATTAGCATAGCTTAGCTTGCCTGCTAACCTAAACACGCTGTAGAGCTGATGGCTGTGTGGACAAGGTCAGTCAGCGTTTCACATACTAGCTAACTTGTTAGCATGCTATTTAAGTTAAGCGCGACTAAAGTTAGCTATTGGCTAATTATTACATTGGTCTTAAACAAGGTCAAACACCAGAGCCAATTGAGAGTCTGCGTAAAACTACTGAACATAATCAAACCAGTCTGCTGTCAACGCATCACCGGATTTAAAGTTACGTAACTAATGTGCACTTTTTAAGCTGTGTAAGGACACGCAGGGTAGCTGTTTAAGTTAAGTAACTGAAGTAAAGTCAGCTAATGAGGAATCGGCTGCAAAGATGAGCAGTTGAGAGGGACCAAACCTATGTCTGCAAAACCATGAGTCCAGTGAATGTTGTTTTTTTAACAACTCACACCCTGTCTGTAGTGATTATAAGACACAGAGGAGGTTTTGAGATAATTTGTCTCCATAAGTCCTCCTTAGTGGAACATATGTTGCGTCCTACCTTACACACACTGTGATAGTTTCATTGAGCAAGAGGCCTCCTGCTTCACACACCCTGACTAATTGTTTGCAGAAGTCTTGATCACATGTGAGTCTTGCAGCTTCACTGTGTCAGTTCTTATCATGTCATGTCTGAGTTCGTTTTATTCTGTCAACACGTAAAAGGAGACATGACCTATAGCCCCAAGAGGTTAGCGTATTGTAGCCGTGCAATTGTGTAACAGTCAGAGGACCAGTCAGAGAGATGGGGAAACTCACTACCTTAGTAAAGTCAGCTGTTCATGGCAGAGGAAAAGCTGCTCATGCACCCATGCTTCATCCATGTCTCTTCCACCTGTAGTCTACATCTGTTTCAGCCCTGAACCAGGACAAGACCAATGTTTACAGAGCCTTCATCGTGTACAAAGCGCTTGTTACTCTGCTAATGGAGTCCAGCATCGTGCCAAGGGAGATTTGGAGCATTGTGACTCAGCAAAATGAAATCTACTGCACATACACAACAAGACGGATCGATGCAGAGACACTGATATTCCGTTAAACTGAGATATATTTGCAAACATATCTCTATGTGTTTGCATACAGTAGATGCCTTCACATTTTGAGGTTTTCCCCTAAACCAAATAAAGACTATTACTCCCGTAGGATAAGCTTCTCACTTAAGAGATTGTGGCAGTTTAGAATGAACTGTCATATGCCCGTAAAGTATCTTAAATCCAAATAATTGGTTGTGGGATTAAAAAGTGTGTTCCATCTGGAGGTCTGTCAGTGTGCACAGTCCATATAAATGGTATTTCTAGTCATTGAAATGCTTCCTCAAATGAGGTTAGACATTGTTTACACTGAGCACAAAGATCACTGCTTTACATCACTGCACGTGCTATAAGTTAAACACAGCAGACCTATGGCTGCTGAGGGCTCCATGTCTGTTTTTTTATGGATAGTCATGAATGACAGAGGAGTGAAGAACTATAGTTTTTGTGTTAGATGTCAAGTAACTTGATTCATATATTTGTGTGCTAGGTCTCTTGGAGGAATGCATTGGCCTTGCATTACACAGCTGCAGAATAGAGGGACTTGTACATGTTACACTTTCTATTGCGCTACATGCACAAACACAGCAGGATGTAAGTTTGTCCGTTCAGCTGGAAGTTTGGTATTTAGGGATTATGTCGCAGTTTTTTCCACAGAGACAGACACGCCTGCCCAGTCCATCTGTAGGAAGCCCTCTTTAAATACTTAGTAGCAGTTGACAACACCCCCTTCACTTGTCCTTTAGATAATATTTATTTAACTTATTTATCTCAGAGTACATGTGTGTTAGGAGGAAGAGAGCAAGGTGTGCCCAAGGGTCATTGTGGCAAAAAGGGCTTATAGGAAGTTAGCTTATGTCCTCTTCTGACCTTGGAGTTTGTAACACATTTCCTTCAATTCAGTTATGCACATACACCGACACACACACACCACACACAATGTGACACCTCGCTTCCGTTGTATTTTACCCTTCATTCACACCGCACTGTATTTAAGACACTTTTCATTGCAATGCTGTTTTTCTTTCTACAATGGGCAGCCATATGACAAGACTTAAATTATGTATTACATTCTAACTATTTTAGATAAATAGTTAATAAAAATAAATAGTCTACATAATACCTATACCCACCTCTGTGGTGGGTGTGAGGAAAGCACACTGTGAACTTGGCTAACGTCCTCTTTTTCCTCTTTTGCAGACACGAATGCAGAGCCTCCAGCCTGAGCCAGCAGCCCGTTACAGGAACGTGATGGATGCACTTCGCCGTATTGTGGCCACAGAGGGAGTGTGGCGCCCAATGAGAGGGCTGAATGCAACAGCAGTTGGGGCAGGACCTGCCCATGCCCTGTATTTTGCCTGCTATGAGAAACTCAAAAAGACTCTAAGTGATGTCATTCAACCAGGGGCTAACAGTCATTTGGCCAATGGTATCATAAAACATACATATACACACATACATTTGTATGTTTAGAAAGATGGTAAAATAGCATAATATGTAGGGCTTGACCAACTCCATATTACTGACTCAGCTTAATCCTTGTATAAAGCAAAAGTCAAATTTCTGATGGCCCTTTCATAAAATAGCTACAGTAGTACTCTAGAAGGAAATGTCAGAGTCAACTGTGAATCTGTCACTGGCTTTTAGAAAAATTAGATTTTGGTCCAATTTATTTTATTCTATTTACCTCAGCTACAAAAGAAACAAAATTTGGAAATGTTGCTTTAAATGTCATTTCCTTATCCATCGCTCTCCTTACTCTCTCTTCCTTTTTCCAGTTTAGTGAGAGACTAGGTAAGTCTTCTTTCTCCCATTTCCTCTGCTCTGTGCCCTGTTGGTCCTTTCTTTTAAATCTTTTTGATTTGGTTAGAATTTCTCAAAAGAGCAGTGAACTGCCTTGTCCAGTAGGCGTCTCTCTTTGATCAGGTTAAGCCTCCTGATTTCAGGCAGGAGTCTAGTTTGCACATGTTCATATTCTGCTATGGTATATTATTTTGAGCATAACATTTCCAGCTTTTTGCCAATAGGGCCGTGAAGGATGTGACAATAGTTGACACGCAAGAGTAAAACCTTTCTTTTTCTTTGTATGCATCCATAGTGTAGTCTCTTTGTTTTTCCTTATGCATTCTTTATGTTTATGTCAGTGTGTAGTAGTGTGCAGTTTGAGGTGTGTTTGTTTCAGGTGCGGCTGGGTGTGTGGCCACACTGCTTCATGATGCAGCCATGAACCCAGCTGAGGGTAAGGGAAACATTTTACTTTATAATACCATTTGCCTTTCTTTGACATATTCTTTCTTGTCCTGTAGAGATTTTAGAGAAGGAACTTACAGGTGCCACATCTGTGGTATCTTTTTATTCACATGTTGGCCTTAACCTTGCAGTCTCTGGTAAAGTCTTTTACAGCTT
>JAUBNQ010000007.1:10792105-10805941 GCA_032353495.1 Ctenopoma kingsleyae | reverse complement strand
CTCCTGGTGCCGGTGTTCCCATCACGTCCGGTGAGGATGTCTTTGATGGAGAAGGACGAACAACTTAATGTCATCATTAAAATAAGAGCACGGCTATTTCCTCACACTCGGATGCGATTTCTAGATGGCATCAAGAGATCAAAAATCCTTAGTAATTCGATCTTTTCACGCCTACATTTAATTGCTCTAATTTAATTGCGGTGAAGTAAGTCCGGTCTGCTAGTAAACAGCCTACATCAGGACCTGTCAAGTCTATTACAATATTCTCAGCAGCTTCACTCAATCTCTGATAGGCTGTTTTCTCTGCCCGGTCCCTCCTCCGCACCGCCCAGGAGAAGAGCCACTGATAATAGCAGCAAAGGTATTTCACCTTGGTAAAGCGTTTTTGTATTACCTTGCGTCAGAGAAATCCGCAAATGATTTTAAATGATTTACATGATGAAGAACGGTTAGTACCTCTTTTTACAGCAGCTAAATGTGTCAGCGTCAAAGTTTGGAGACAAGGAGAGAAACTGTAGCGAGTTCAAATATTACTAAGACACTGATAATAGAGGTTGTCCGCTATCCTAGACACCACCTGTTTATCAAATATTCATTTTAAACAAATTATATAGTGAGGAAATGCGTAAATATGATGCGTAAAAATTGCTGGATGTGTTTCTTAATACCTTCAATAATACTGCAAATCCATCTTTACATTTGTGGTATAACTGTTCTTATACCATTTTGATTTTAGCTTCCACATAATTCTACGTGACTCTGAAATTATCATTCTAATTTAAAATTTAAATATTTTCTTCATTTCATTATTTAGTAGTTAGATTTATCATGCAGCCCTTCAGAATGTGGAATCGTATAAATGTTTGGTTTAATGGATAAAATTGTCGATTTTACAGTTGCGAAGTTTTTATTAAACCATAATGTTTGTTAGTAAAACTTTTTGACTGAAACTCTGCTGAACGACAGTGATGGAGTACTTGAGTGTGAAGTGGGGCTTCTAACCTAGTTGCTCAAACAGGTGAGTAGCGCCGCCCCGTGGGAATAGAGGGTTCCCAAAGTTAAACGCGCGTTAAAGTATGGCAACTGTGTGTAAACCCCCCTTCTCCCTCTCTGTCACACGCGCATTACACAATCAGCAGACCTATCCTTCAATGAGGAGACGTGATGACAGACGCGGCGATTGCCTCCTCCGCGTTGTTTTGTTTTCTTCCTCTGACTAAACAGAGAAATCTCCGTGTTTGCCACAGAGCGCAAACCAGCAGGGTGTTAAAACATGTCTGGATAGGAAACGCGGAAGTTGTAGCACACTTAACACTTGTGTTGTTCAAAGACGTCATCATCATAATTACAAAGTGTAAAGTTTTAATTCAGCAAAACCACGTGGGAATTTCTAACACATAAATTGCTTCCTATAGTAAAATGTTACGGTTTATTGTAGTTGCTGCATGTCTGAATCGCGTTAACGTAATTGTAACGCTGAATGTGCAGCTATTAAATCTATATAGACAAATGTAAGGCCACTATATGACTGGGATCTTATGAGACATTTATTTTACGCGTAAGGGAAATTTTGTACAGCATGCGCATGTATATAAATCAGATTTTGTGATGCATTCAAGTGTTATATTTTATTTTATGTATATTTTATATGTCTGCACTTTTTACAACATGCACATCATCTCTCCTTACATCGCTACAGCAGTGTTACGAGAAGCTGGAGTAGAAATTAATTTGATCTAACCTTAATCTTTCTAGACTTCTGCATATCTGTTTAAGAGCCACATTAGTAGGAGAACCTTTACTCCAACAGTTCCACGCACTTTTTCTTCTCTATATTTGGGTCCTGGTTCTTTTGTGAGCTCCTTGAGCGGTTGCCATTGGAGAGTTTGTTTTGGGAAACTCCACGCCTATAGCGCAGCGATGAGCCAAGCTTCTATCTTTGGAAGCACAAGATAGCGATCGCCGCGCCTGTCAAGGCAGCGGTGGTCTGGCCGCGTCCTCAGGCATCGCCGTCCTGTCGCCAGCTCTATTTACACTAGTGACTCTGCAGCACTTAGCGCTGACACCAGGTATGTCCTACCGGCAGTGCAGAAGTCAGGGGAAGTGGCCAGTGAGGCTATCAGAGGAGACAAACACTTTGTTTACGTTGCCATTTATCTCCATTAATAGTGTCTGCCTATTCGACCATGCCTAGGAGGTGAAGGTGTTTAAGTCCATCTCCAACCAGAGGAGTGTGTGTATGTGGCTTCCAAATGTAGGTTATTTCACCCAGTTGGGGAATTAGAAGATTATACAGCTTTCTGAATCTAATGTAGTTTAATAGTCAGCAGAACTCCTGCAATAAATTAATTTTCACGACGGTGACAATCAGTTGTATTACTACTGGAGAGGTGTTGGTTCAAGTGTGTGATCTTTTGGGTGGCTGCAGTATGTGCTGCATTATACAGAGAATTTGTTACATAGCCTAAGCCCTAGGAATATCAGCTAGAATAGAATAGAGCTAACTCACTAAAACATTTTACAATTATTATATAATATAGTTAGTATTCAAATGGTCGGCTGTGTCTTTGAACTTAACATTTTTCTTATTATTATTGACATCGATTTCAAAACCTCATCGATGAAAGAGTGTGTTATATGTTATGCTATGTATTATATTATATTGTATTGTATAGATGCTAAATGTTTTTTTGTTTTTTTTTCAATATATCATAATCCTTTCTTAAATTCGGAAATGTAGATTTCAGAGTCATGCATCAACAATGCCATTTTTTCCCCAACAATATTAATCATCCAGAGCTCTGTGAGTTTATTCGGTCTGTGGTTCCCGAGGATGCTGGCTGTCTGGTTAATGTCCATCTGCGAATCCTGACCGGACAATAGCTCGTCTCTAAATTCTCCCTGTTTCTGCTTCTTGTCTCAGACCAAACTCTACTATAAGCTTACACACAGCTAAAAAAAAAATGCTTGCTTGGCTTGAGAAACGATTTCAAACGATGAGAAATTACACACATGGACTATCCTTTAGGAATAATAAATCCAGCTCAACATACAGTATCAGTTTGTCAACATTCCTATCCGGAGTCACACGGATTTTCAAAAGCAAAAAGACCTGCTTGCACACGAGACAAGAAATCTTATCAGAAATAAAACTTACATTTTATATAAATATTGACTGTATTGTATTTGTATCATATATCATTTTATTACTTATACACCCACACCCACACAGAAAGCACAGTACAATACAATTACTTGTGTCACTGCGTTTGTTTTATCCTTTAATTTCGTTATCGGTGATAATTTTCATCGTTCTGTTCTTGGAACCTGTGCGTAAAAACAAGAAGTGTCCACTTTAATGATCTCTTGTGGGTTGCAATGTCACTTAGTATAATTAAAAACAGCAGCTAATGTGGCCAAATGAAAGTCACACTGTAAAAAACACGATATTTTATCAGATTTCTTTATTTGACAATTGTGGTCCATTGTGTGTATTTTTTCAATTGACTTCTTGCAATTAATCACAAAGCTCCAATTGAATGCGCATAGTTAGTCCAATACTTAGTTCATTTTGGGCTTCGCCTTATGAATAAAACGTTTATGTTTGAAAATGTCCTTACAATTTCTCCTTTTTGTCGCACATTACATCCACGTTGAAACTCTTCAGTGCTGTGTTAGTTTTAACACAGTTCCTCTTGCATTAGTTGCTTTACATGCTTGAGTCCATTCAGTCGTCCAAGAGGAATCTCTCCCAGTTGTTACTGTGCACAAAGGCCGAGTCACCATGCCCGGATGCCCTGCAGAGTTCCTTGGCAGGGTGTGACCACTGGTCCTTGGGGAGCCTGGCTCTGCGTCTGTGCGCCAAGGTTTCCTAAATTCATGTTCATAAATGCATTAGCACTACTGTTACTTGGAGGCAGAGTAGGCAAACTAGAATAAGTACAAGAGTATGTGTTAGTGTACCCCGAGGTGCTGTAGCTGTAGGGTGGATAACCATTGTAGTTGTACGGGTTTGGAGTTCCGACTCTGTAAGAAGTGTTATAGTTTTGAGATCCAGTCAGACAAGGCCTCCCGTCCCTGACCAGCACCGGCACAGCCACCCTTCTGGGAGGCGGTGGTGGTAGGTGGTGGTGGTGATGGTGATGACCTGCCATCTCTATAGTCTTGTCCTGCCGCTGCCTCTTGCATTTGTATCTCCTGTTTTGAAACCAGATTTTGACCTGGGTGGAGGTGAGTTTTAGGGAGGTGGCCAGGTGCTCTCTCTCCGGGGCGGACAGGTAACGCTGCTGCTTAAAGCGCCGCTCCAGCTCGAACACCTGAGCCTGAGAGAAGAGGACACGGGGTTTCCTCCTGGTCCTCTGCTGCTTGTTTGCAGGCTTCTCCGAGTCTGGATCCTCACACTCAACCTGCAACACACCGCAGCTTTCTGCGTGGACAGGACATGTTTAATTGTACATTAGGAAAAAAAAGAAGTGTCGATAATGATGCAGTATTTTAAAAACGTCCAACACTGCCTTTATTCAAAATCTCATCACACCAACTTGTTTAAAAGCCGTACTTTTCTTAAAACGCCAAGCAAAAGCGAACCAGCTTTACTGTATCATGTTTTTTTTTAGTTTTTCTTTCATATAAGTATCATTATTTTTCCACAATTTATTTTATTATGTATTTAATGAATTACGTTACCTTCTACTGTCTGCCAGGAAAGAAATCAAGGTTTCAAATATGACTGTGTTGAATGGATATATGAGGAGGAAATGTTGACGTATTTGTCTCTAAATCTTTGAACTTAAACTGATTATCATTATTGACATGTCAGAAATAAAATTTGAAGGTCAATATTTCATATGGAGTTTTATTTGACTTGACTTGAATTCAAATGTTGCTTTTGTACATTTCCGTTTATTGACTTTAGTGGATTTCTAAAAACAGCATTTAAACAACTGCAAGCTTCATGTAGAACAATAACATTTCTGCCAACTAAAGAATAGTAAAGAATTATAGGCATACCTCTGTTTTTAGGCATTAATTGTGCAAACCTACCGTAAATTGTTGTTATAAATTCTAGAAAAATAAGCAATTTAACGCGTAGATTGATTTGTTTATTTAAATTTAATCATGTTATCAGCAAAAATCACTCCAGTGGATTACTGAGGACCGCCCCCACCCTCTTTTTGTGTGCATTTGGTGATCGTTTTATAGCAGTAATTCTTTCTTCATAAATAGACTGTCTATTAAAACCCCAAATTTGCTGTAATTATTTTGGAGCTCATCTCATTGTCAATCATTGTCCGTGTTAAAATTAACAATGAAAACGACAGCTATCATCATCATCGCACCATATTTATCATTAAATTGTGAACTCACTGTTGTCTTTGTCCTTCCGCTCGCTTTCCAGTCCGAGTTCTGTGGAGTGGTTTTGCGCCTGGTTGGTGAACATCTCCACCGGCAGACTGGACTCCGTCAGCCGGTCTGGTATCGTCATTGTGTTGAGATACGACATCCTATCCTCGCTCTCCGAGAGGCCGGAGCTTATGGGACTTGGACTGTCCCTACCAGCCAACATGCAGGAAGGGGGCGAATGAGAGCGGAGCGATTTATTTGGGAAAGCTCCCGGCTGCGACAGCGCACCTGAGAGACCGAAGCAGGAGATAAACTGAAACTGGTGCTGCTGAGATTGTTGCTGCAACTCTAACTTCAGAATGTCCTTCACAGAAAAAGGTGTGGTGGAAGAGTTTATGACGGGACTGGGAAGCATAATTACCAATAAAACGATAAATGACAGGTAACAAATAATCAGCAGGCTCAAAATTAGACCAATTTGTCTCCGTAATGCGCGTAAAAGACGTAAATACCCCGTGCGTAAGCGTGAAGAATGATCACGCACTGCTTGTTTTTCATGCAGACCGAGAACGACTGGCTTTCTTTCAGCTGTGACATCCCTCTCCTTTGGCTGAGTGTCTGTGGCTGGAGGGCTGAGAGAGAAAGAGAGAGGTCGATCCTGTTTGGTTGGCTGAATTCAGTTATCTAGAGAAAGAGCTGGGTCAGCCAAGATGCTGTTCTCTCCCGTTCAGTGACGTCCTGAAGCGGGGGAGGGATTGATAGAGTCAGCTTCTCTCTCTCTCTGCGTGAGAGCGTGCTGAGTGTGTCAGTAAGACATATAGGCCTGATAGTTAAAACAAAAAAGCAGCGCAAACATTTCACATTTATAATTAAAAGGTTTATACAACAAAATTGGTAATTATGCGCGTTACTTAAAGCTGGGTGAGTAGCTTATTTTGTCTTTTTTGGATGGTCCCAAGACATCACAGCTTTCGCCATTAAGATAGGCATATCTTCGTTTCCTGTCCCGGCAATCCATGGATAAGATAATACATCGTGGCTGTGGGAAATAAGATAAAATTGGCAACCAAAGGAGGCATGAAGAATATAAATTTGTTGTTTATTTATGTCTTCTTACGTTGAGAAAATTGAAGGATTTTTTCCACCCAAATTTGGCCATGTAGATGCTTTCTCTTGACGTTGGGTCAGTATTTCCGAAAAAGACCGTGGGTAAAATATAACAAGACAGTTTGCTGAGTTGAAACTATCCGTTTCATGTGTGGCAGTGACCACAAGTATAGACAATCTTGACTAACACAACAAAATAGTTTTTTATTACAGTAAGTAAACAGTGCCTGGACACTGGTACTATTACTGCTACTCCTACTACTACTACTATTACTACTACTAATAATAATAATAATATGCCTGCCTGTTCTCAGTGTATTTATTTTTTTTTATTTACTTAATTAATTAGTTAAATAAAAAGTTTACCTATATGCTGAAGGGCAAGCACACGAAAAGAGACGCCTCCATCCTGGTCGAGTGTCTGTGGCCGCAGTTGCAGTTGTTTGGGTCTGAAGGCCCACTGCGTTTAACCATGTGGGAATAAAAGGGGAGCATGCCGACAAAATCTCATTCCCTACAACAAGGCGCTGTTTAGATTCTCCTCTTCTGGAGAACTATATTTTTAAAATGTTCCATTTAAGTGTGGTGGGAAAACAGGGAAAGAAATTAGGTCTGAGTAGAAAGTGGACATCAGAGAACAAGAGGCTTTAGTTATTTAAAAATGTACAAAAATTAAAGAACATTTAGTGAAAGTTGGACAGTGAAACAGCCTACACTAGAATTTCTTTTTAAATATTTTCTTTTTAGGACAACAGTAGATTCTTATCAAAATGCTGATTGCTGAAGGTGATTTTGCACGAGTTAGGTGGAATTTATGACTGATTCATAAATGCTCCAAGAGACAGTAAATATATTCAGTTTCTTTCCCAAATATTTAGCCATTACTCAAACAAAACAGAAATGCATCTACGCTGCTTTGACTAATTTGATGGTAATTGTTAATGTGCAAACTAGTATTAATAACTGTTATTTATAAACTATTCGAGCCTCATATAGACAATAGACTGGACAAAAATCTGCAGTTTTAGAGACTAATATTTGAAAATGTAGTCTTTATATTCGTGTCAGGTTAGTCAGCGTCACAGAGACGCAGGTTACTACTAGTGGCGCAATTAACTTTTCAACCCAAAACACACCCGAGTCGTGAACTGACCATCATCAGTGGTCTTCGCGTGCCACCGGCCTCCCAAAAGTGGCCAAGCAGAGAAGCGTGTTTACGCAGCGGAAGAGTCTGTTTCCTGCCTGTAACAAAACCCAGACTCACAGTTAGTGTCAAGAAGCTGCAGTGCTGAACGAATCCATCATCTTCATCTCGGAATCATCGTGATAAGCTGGGTAAGGTCAGGCCCACGGATAGGACTGGATACAGAATTAAAATGATTTGGAAAATGGCTTAATAGAAATCTTCTCTGCGGTGGTCAAATTTCAATCATTCCACTCAATTCACTTTCTGGTGAGTTCTTTAAGGTTGTTATAGCTTCCAAGGCAGCACTGAACATGTTTCTTCTTGTTCCTCCTGTTTCTGGCAGGCCAACCTGTTGAAGCAGTGTCTGTACTGCAGAGTGGCAGGTGTACAGTCATGTTAGTGGTTGCAGGCCCAGCAAACCAGTCCACTTGGAGATGTATAAGGTTGAATGTTCTCTAAAGACAACAGATCCCTGAGCTGAATGAATGGAAGTTTGATGTTTTGTTAATGGCTGCAATTATCTTTCCCTTGTGGTCTCTGCTTCTGTAAAGCTGAGAGGTGATTGGTATCTGATGGTTTTACCACAGTAGTAAACTCTGCGTAAAGAAAATATCAACACCTCCAGTGTGCACTGTGGGTGGGTGCACGGTACAGGCCTGCTGTACAGTACATGTGCATATTGAAAGAGATTATGTATGTTATTTTGACTCGCCAGAGCTTTGCAGAGTAGCACTTCAGATCTTTCTACAAAGGAGCTGGTTGTTTATAGGTGTTACTATAACAGTGTAGATGTGTGATGAGGAACTGAAGTATGATTATCCATTTGGCCTGCTGTGCTTGCAATAAGCCAACAGCAACAACAGATTGTTACATTAGGAAAATAGATTAGCTCAAGTGTGTCTGCACGATCTGTTTTCCATGTTGGGTGTGAGTCTAAGGGTAGGTTATCTAACGGGGCGTGATAAATTTTCCCCAGCATCTTACAGTAAGAGAGAGTGTTAGAATATGGAAGCGATGAGGTCCTAAAGATTGAAGGACCTTGAAATTTAGAAGAAAACACAATCACACGTAGAGTCTGTTTGCCTCATACAGTTCATAATGTACTTTCCTTTTTCCTTTTATTTCATGGTCATCAGTAAGAATGGCAAAAGACCAAACCCCAAACTGTTGTGTGACAGTAATGGCTCAGTTCTTCTGGGTCCCGGAAGGTGAGGCTTATCAGCAGTCCACGTGATCGTGTCAGTAGCCAGGACCCAGACCACGCTATTGTACCCCTGCCTGGGCCCGAGTGACGGATGACAGCGCCTTCTCACTGAAGGAAATGAGGAGGCCAGAGGCGATCCTGGGGTCATATTTTTTTACCAAAACCTTGTTCTTGCCCACTTACCTTCTGGTCTGAAAGTGCCAAATATTCCACAATGGTTGGCCTAATGTGAAAGCCAACTTGTGTGCTGCAGCAGTCCATCGGAGCTCATTGTTTTAACCAGGTTAGGAAAAAGATTCCCTAAGGTAGCTTGTTTGAAATACTGTGAGAAGGTGATGTGAAAAGCAAAGTCCTGTGTATCAAAGGTCTAACCTGGAGACCATGAGAGGAGGAAGTGAGGTCAGGCTAGTCTGGGTCCCCTACCCTTTGCTCTCCCTTGGGTCTCATAAATTAGCCTGCTGTAATTCTCTCCCAGACGGCCTTGCCCCAAGCAGGTGTGTGTTTGTATATATGAGCACTAACAGGGGATGTAAGGGCTGTAATGCCTGTGATCTACGGTGTTGGGAATCTAGTTTGGGAGGAAACATGCAACCTAAATATGCTTATCCTCTCTGCTGTCACACGGACCATGTAGATAAAGACGTTGTAGGGAGGCGGGCCTTAACTAAATAGGATGTGTGGGACTTCGGTGTTCCCTCTAGTAGAGTGTATGTTCCGTCCTACTTGGCCAGGGCTTTTGAAAAATCATCAAAAAAATCAAAAGGTTGAATCAAGTTCAGCCTGCTGCTGGAGGGACTTTCTCTAATTTGCTCAGGCAGTAAGGGCTCTCCTGGGAAAGACAATGTTGCTGTAAAATAAAAGCATGCATGCATCCTGGCTTCAAGATGTAAACATCCTTGAGAGAAAATGCTACTGTCTCTTCAGCCACTATGTTGGTGTTTAATCAAAGCTACAGTTTGCTTTGGTAAAACCTGACATTTATGAATAAAGCTTATTTTTTCAAAATAATTACTAAATGAAATATCAGGCAGCACAACAGTAAACTGTATTGATGTTGGTAATAATTGATTCAGTTCTGGTTAAATGTAAAGAACAGAGACAGTGTCCTTCAACTGGACTACTCAAACTACAGTAATAGGGACCCTACCTCATATAGATAATTAATCCCTGTTGTGTAGCTGACCCTGAACTCTGACCTCTCTGTATATACGAGAATGAGATAAAAATAATCTCTTAATGTAAATTAATATACTATCACATCATTACAGATCATCATAGGCTTAATTACATTTCTTGCTGTGTATCATTTTTGTGGCAATTTTCTTCACGCAGACAAAAGAAAAAACAAAAAAACGATCAGTGTAAAAATTCAGACATGAGTCTTCTACTTCCTGTCTTTGTTTCTTAGCATGCATATTTGTGTAAAGCTGAGGTCTGGCGAGTCCGATTTGGCCAAAAGACAACATTAATCAATTAGAATAGTAGACTGTAGACCTTGTGTTTGAGGTTCCACCCAGCCTTATGGGGTAGAGGCCATATCAATGAAAAGACAAGCATATTTGCAGACTTTTGTGGTCACAAGATTTATCAAAATCAAGTCATAGATAAAATATGTGAACAGGACTTATTTCTAAAAAAAAAAGGTACATTCCACTTTTTTCATTTTAGAAATTAGTGGTAGATGTTAAAGAAGACCATTTTTATGGTTTCACTGTGTTGTTTACTTTAAAGCATATTTAAATGTTTCTGGAAAGTCGTACATAAATTAAATTTATTACTGTTATTTAAAGGAAGTGTTCAACATTTTGTGAATATGCTGATTCACTTCTTCACCAAGTTTGGACAATAAATATATGGCTACCTGTATAGCCTGCAGCTGGTTAGTGGAGAGTACCCCCAGAGGACCAACAGCAATATTTCTAAAGCTCGCTATTTAACACTAACTCATTAATGAACTTACAGTTGCTGGTAGCTGGGTACAGGGCTCAGCTACCTGATTCCCCCTATTTTCTGTTGTTAAGTTAACTGGTTGCAGGCTGTAAATGTCTGTGTTATACAGACACAAGAGCATTATTGAGAAGAAAATAATAGAAGCAAATATATTTTGCACAGAGTTTAAGTATTCCTTTATTGTGTATGAAGTAACACTGTTTGGATTTCTCTGAGAAAACTACCTCAGTTGGCATAATTAGCTTCTTTCATATATTTCTATCAGAAAATCTAAAAAAAATGTTTATGTTTTATTCTGTAGCTGTGGAAACAATGTGGACACCCTCTGTCATTCACATGGTTATCTGTACTCATACAGGTACTAATACTTTAAGTGTGTGCATTCTTGGTGTTTTGTCAGATAGTGAGCTTGGGTTACATGTTTGTGTACACAAGAGAAAAGAGATTTCACTTCGTGATATCAATTTGAGTGCACAAAGGCACGTACACACATACGTGAACAGACACACACAAATACACTGGTCGGAATTTAGTCAGACGCTCAGAGCACCGATGTTGGTTATTGCATGCATGCTTCATCAGTCATTGGACTTCACAGGGAACAACAGGGAGGTCCTGTGCTCCTTGTTGTTGCTGTGTCTAGTCCCTTGTTAGAGAATTGATGACACTGTCTTTGGAAAACAAACAAGGCGGGAAGCTAAAAAGGTGGTCACTCACCACAACTCTCTGACCCAGAGCCACAGGGGCCATCGCAACATGTGAGCGAACCTGCGACGTCCCCCTTGGAATGCACTGCTGTGTGTGTGTGCACGCGCTTCTGTTTGTGTTTCAGTGATACCACAGCTGGAATGTGTCTTGTGCCTGAATGTGTGCCTTTGTGTGTTTTAGTGTCAGCATCATACAGCGGCATGATAACCTGCATGCAATATGAAAACATTGTGATAACAGAAATCTTGTTGGCACTGGTCTTTTTTTTGTCATATTTGCATTACGCTGCCAGATGCCAAAATAAATGTTCCACATATCAATGTCAAGGCATTGCAGAGAAAGCGCCTGTGAATGTTTGGCTGACTAACTAATTGATCTGGATGTGACACACTCTCCCTGTTAGCAATGTCTTGCCAGAAGCTACTCCTGTCACTCCCTGGTCTGACTCAAACTTCACATCACAGCCCAGGCTGTGGCCCTGGGGCCCCACCAGTACGTACACAGCAAACCCTGCTCTGGGCCCCCAAGCCTTGTTCTGGGAGCTCAAATCCCATAATTGCAGGGCTGACAGTGATAGCTAACATACAAGACACCCTCACCTGGTTGGAAAGAATGAAAACATCTACTGTCAAAGTGCAGAGATGAGTGGGGGTGGTTCCAGGTATGGGAAAAGTAACTAACATTTGAGACAAAATGGGAGGAGAAAACAGTAACTCAGTGTTCTGTAACAACTCGTATTAGGATTAATTGTATCTCTTATTGTACATTTAAAGTTGTAACTGATGTTTACAGTTTTTCTTAATTAACAAACTAATATTTACAACTGAAAAACTATGAGTCAAAATGGTTTTTCACAACTTGGTAAATAGTGATGTACTGTGCTACTGTGTAAATTAGTGACATATAAATTATTACAACCAGCCTGCAGCATCTGAAAACAATACTGAGGATAACACATATAAAACCAAAAAGATGGCACTAACACTGTAGGGCTGGGAATAAACCATGAAGAAATTGCTCATTAACATTTAAAAAAAAAAGCATAAATTACACCTTGTAAACAACTAATTGGTGGTTTGTTTAGGACAGGTTTAGGTCTCAGTGGCATTCCATAAAGCTCCTGTGAAAAATATTTGGCTGTAGCTTTTAATTTTGCATCTAGGTTTTGCACCTGAATTTGTAAAGAAGAGCATGATTAAGAGATGATTAGTCCGGTTGATTGTTGTTTAATAACAAAACTGCAGAAGTTGCTATGTGCTATTTTAGAAATGACCTAGCTGAATAATCCTGTTTGATGTAATACCCCCGCCTGGACAGTTTCTGGAAGGCAGATGTTTGACTAATGAACATAACAAAATACAAAACCAAAACTGACATTCTTTCACACTTTCTCATGAATAGTTTTATTTTTTTTACAGCCTGTGTGCAGTAAACTCAACTGAGTGTCTTTTTTTTGCTGTCTTGACTTTTTAAAAGTAGCTTTAGTTAACCAAACCAGATTTCTACTTATGGTAGCTTAAGTAAAGCTACGAACTGGGTAATATTAAGTATTATAAGTATTAGTATTATCAGTAAAATGTATTTTAAAGTACCAAAAGTAAAAGCACTATAGAGAAATGTCACATTAGTTAATTGTTATTACAGGATCACTAACATGTAAGCAGCATTTTAATGTGTTAGCTGCTGAAAGCTGAGCTAACTGCTTCATATTCTACTTGGTTTTTCAGTCTATAACATTTCATATATATTTTATATTTGTGAAGAACCAAAGACTACAAATATATAAATACAGCAAAATAACAACATATGCGTCAAAACAGTACTAAGTTCAAATACTTAGTTACACTGAGAGACATTAGTTACAATTCATACTGTTTAATATCCCTTATTAGAAGGTGACTAGCTTAATGAATGCAACAGCTTCATCTGTACCTGGTAGAATCATTAAGAGGCCTCACACACACTGAGTCCTGCTTCCAGTGTGGCTGTAAAGCTCTCCGACAAAGTCAGGCGCAGGGGAGAGCATGGAGTGGAGTGGCCTTCATTTATCAACCACTTCAGCTCCAGCAGACAGCTGTGGGGACAGAACAGAGGAGCCCGTGTGTTTACATCATAGCTCAGCCAAGACTCTTAGGACAAAACAGATGAAAACCTTTGCACATATTCATTTATACAGCCTACGTTCAGTCATAGTGGCTGTGTGTCCAGCGGGAGCTCAAACTGAATTTACAGATAGATAGAAGTCTTATGAAACACACTTTGCCCTCTTAAAGGTGAACATGAAGCCATTTGAAGCCGCTTGTCTGTGAGTCATTTAGCCATGAGATGTTATTTCATC
>JAUBNQ010000007.1:10749666-10786529 GCA_032353495.1 Ctenopoma kingsleyae | reverse complement strand
GTGTGTGTGTGTGTGTGTGTGTGTGTGTGTGTGTGTCTGTTTGAAGGGAGGTGTTGGCTTGACGTCAGCGTGCGTCATATTGCTTTCCTCTTTCATATCTCTTTTTCTCTCTGTGTACATGCCAGAATTTCACAATGCAAATCAATGTGCATGCAGTGACTGCTGCTGAAATCTAATTATTATTTACTTATGAAGGATCCAACATTTTTTTATTATTACAATAATTTTAATCTTTATATAAATGGCTTTAAAACTCCTTACGTGAGCAGATGGCTCCCTTAATAACTGTCTTTTGATCAAGTCTCAGCCTCACTTAGTCGCCAACAGTTGAGACATAAGGCTCCTCTTTAAAGTTGAGTTAAGACCTTCAGCAGAGTAAAATTAAGTCATACTGCATCTCTATGGGGAGAGGTTACTGCAGACTGGAATCATCCCATTCATGCATCCTTGTACATTAGCATGCATAAGGAAAACCACAGATTGTTTTTACAGGGGTTACTGTAAGTCTACAGTGAAAACAACGTAAACACACATGCAAGTAGCAACTACTTCCTCAGTAATACTCATAATATCCATTTGGATCCGAAGACCCCTAGCTTATTTTTAATTGGTGTATGCAGCTTTAGTCATTTAGATGAATTGTACATAGGAAAGTGGCTAATGCTAAGAAGTCAATTAAATTCACTATGAATGTGATGATGCTCCTCCTGTTCTACTGAATGCAATGTAAGGACAGGCTGATGATTTTTTTGTTAATGTGATAACAGGAGAAAAGGTGAGGGTGTTGGTTTGATAGAAACACTGAAAATGTGTAGTGATGAATTCAAGTCAATTATGATACAGTATACTGTTTAAGATCACTTATATTGCTATCTTCATATCACTTTAAGTACAGTAAATCTGGCATTTCCATATAAAAAATGCAGAGTAAATTGTATTTTCTATTTCAGTTTTTTTTAATTGTGCATACCACTCTGAAGTTGCTGAGAGGCCCGTGTATACAATACATGGTCATTCAAAGTAAGATTTAATATATGGCTTATTTTAAATATTTATTTTCATCTGGTATAAAAATGTGATAAAAAATGTGCTCTTGTCTAGTGGCTTTTTCTTTTTTGCCAATGGCTAGTGTGTTGGCTTGTGGTGGTAGTAGATGGCACCCTTATGGCAACATTTGGAGAATTCCCTGTGCAAAAAATATGTTTTAGTTTGTGGGAACCATTACATAATAACAAAAAATAATACATACTCTTGTATCCATTGTTAATCAAGTAGAAGGTCAAAGTTGGCTCAGATATGAATTAAGGACTTTGTTGGGTTCCTCTATATTCAGAGATCTTGTAGAGTCTGTTATCAAATGACAAGCTACGCTGCTGTTTCAGTAACACATGGTGTAAATGAGATGATTAAATGTTGACATTACGAACAGAATTACAAAACATGATTAAAACCTGCAGATCCATACAGTCCAGAGTAAGGCTGGTTTTGATTTGTCTAATGCTGTTGACCTATCAGAGGCCTACACCTGTTTATGATTTTAGGGTGTGAAGTCAGGCAGATGTGGGGCAGAGTGTGTCAGTGGGGACCTGAGTATTATCAGTGGCTACAGCAGACATGATGGCTTAGAGAGGGCGTCTGTGAAGGAGTGATTGTCTTGGTGAGGATACCCAGAGTCACTGTGCTAACTCTTCACTGGTGGTTGCTCTGAGCCTTCCTCCAAACTCTTTTCTCCTTCTCGAGACTTTTTCCTCCTCTTGTTACCTAGAAACCGAGACCATGCAGAAATTTAGGTAAGTCAGTGCTGGTAAAAATACCCGCCTGAAACTGCAACTGCATTCATTCTCTCTTGCTTTTCCTATTTTTATATTTGCTTTACTGTAGATAAAAGTAACTTGCTTAAGATTGTTTTTAAACTACATCACATTTTACATTACCTCAAAATACCATCAGCTGTTCTAAGTAGCACAGCTAACACCTCACAAGAATGAATAAGAAATAAATGAGTCATATTGTATTTGAGCCAAGAAGGACAGTTGCATCTGGAGAAATCGCTCAGCATGAAGGAGTAGGTTGCAGCAAAGGACACGACACTCCACCTGTTGCTAAGATACCCACAGCAGGTTGCTATGTCTGATACAAAAGGTGTGGCACATCTGATGGTATGTGTGGGCGGGCTGCCGCATCAGTGTTGGTGACAAATGGCTCACTCACTCAATTTACGCAAAAGCTTCTTCCCTATGTTCTCTTCAGAGCTGGACAGAGACAGAGAGCTGATGAAGGGAGAGGTAGATGGCTGAGACTCTGTAGGCACATCTGAAAGAGAATGTTTAAAAGAGATGAGACTAAGACAAAAGGGATAGAGCAGAATTTCTAAGCATAAAGGGGAATCGTGACAGCTTTTAGAGCAGCCCTGCATTAAAAAACAATGAAATGTGCCACCCAAAAATGTAACAGGAGCACAAATAGAGAAGAATTCTAAAGTCACAAAACTTTTATGTCTTCTTTGTGTTTGCAAGAATGATCTACTGATCATACTAGTAGCAGAACTCCTGAGCATACTGAACCAAGGAAAGGTGTGGTTTATTTCATGTGACTTTAGTTTGTAAGAGGAAAAGTGTTTTATTGCCTTAAATAAAAGCCTTTGTGTCAGAATTCTTAAAATGATTGCTGAAATGAATTGAATTCTACTGCCTGAAACCTTTTAAATGGAGACACTCAGCAGACTTTCAGGGAAACATTAAAAGTGTATGTTTTGAATAAGAGTTCAGGATTCATGAGCCTGGAGAAACACTCACCATTCTCTCCATAATTGTCTGATCGGTCCTCATGGATGTAGGGAATCTCATCCATTCGGAGGAACACAGTATCATTTGGACTTCTCTGCCCATCAGATTTACTGCCTGTGGAGAGAGAAGCAGAACTAAGCAGCCACTTACTTGCTATTTAGCAGTTGGGTTTTAACTCTACTACAGATAATGTACAATCAGAGAAGGAGGCTTATTTGAAATCTTTGGTGCTGTGATTGGACAAAAACTGGTGCTATATGGTTGCTACTCTGATATTGACAACCAATGACACCATCTGTCCAGTGCCTTTTCTAAATGACACAGACGCACACACTGGGGGGGGTGTTATACACAGCATAAGACAGGTGGTGTGTGGGAAAACTTTTAAGCATCTACACTACTTACGAACAATACGGTTTCGTTCATTGAGCTGGAACATGCTGCGAAGGCCACTGTGGGGATGGAGATGTGCAAGGCGTGCCAGCCCCAGTCTAGTGTGTGTGTGTGTGAGGGGGAGGGCAATGCTGTGTGAGCGAGCCTCTGGGATCGGTGGCCTCCCCTTAGCATCAGGATCCACTGGGTCTGGCGTCTGAGGGGAGCTGTCCATCCTTGTGGCCATTAGTGCATTCTGGTAGTGGTTCCTGGTGATCTGTGGACACATTGAAAGCAGGATTTATCGTCAGCATCAGATCTGTGTGTGCATGCATGACTGCAGGAGGAAACTGCATTGGAGCAAAAGGAGAGGTGAAGTGAGAGGGCACATCCATTATTCAAGGCAAATATTTTCATGGTTGGAACTCAATTATCCCCAGTGATTAAAGGAAGGAGGATGTATAGAGGGCAGATTGAGAGACAGGATGTCTGTGTTCAGTCAGAATCGGGGATTAACACATATCAAAGGCAAACACCGCGGCAGAGGAAGAGTTTGCATTTTTGGGAATTTCTGAGATTAAATGGGGGGAGTTTAAATGTGCAGTTGCTTGCTTGTGCTCCCAGTTTCACCTTGAATGTGCAGGAAATTAAACATTTAATTGCAAGTAAAATAGCAGCGGTTGATTTTTGTTCCATATGTTGCTGTGTTGTGTTTATGTTTGTAACCTTGATGATCTGCAGGTCTGTGAGCTGTCGCACTGAGTAGTCTGGTAAATAGACCCCTCCTCCTGTAGTGAGCTGACCAATGCTACCTCCACTCAGCAATGAATCTGTTTGGTTCAGACCACTGGCACGAGAACTATACCTCTGGCCTGAACAGAACAGAAGAAGAAAAGTTGTGCATTTCACACATTAACACTGTTTCATCATAAACATTTATCAGAAAGTCTAAAAAGAGTTCACACAAATGTGTTCTCAGGTCTCAAGTTCAGCACACAGAAGTAAAATATGATGTTTTCATCAGTGGCCTCTTTAATGTACAATAAAGCAAACTCGCTGGAATATAGAAATAGTTACAGTGGTGTGACAAGTATTTTCCCCCTTCCTGATTTTTATTTTTGGCATATTTGCCAAACTTAAATGTTTCAGATCATAGAGTAAAATCATGAGTAAAAAAAGCTGTCCAAACCTGCCTGGCCCTATGTGAAAATGTTATTCTACCCTGCTTTCTTGGTAAATCACCGTGATTAACCACATTTTTTGGAAAGCTGAGTTTAATTTCACTTGTCACACCTAGGTCTGATTACTGCCAGATCTGTTAAATGAAGAAATCACTGAAATAGAAGCTGTCTGACAAAATGATGCACGTTAAAGGATCTCAAAAAGCAACACATCATGGCACAATCTAATGAAATTCAAGAAGAAGATGAGAACCAAAGTAATTGGCATCTATCTGTCAGGAAAGGGTAACAAAGCCATTACTAAGGCTTTAGGACTCCATAAAAACAGGGTGAGAGCCATTATCCCAAAAAGGAGAAAACATGGAACAGTAGTGAACCTTCCCAAGAGTGGCCAGCCTACCAAAATTAGTCAAAGAGCACAACAACTCATCTAGGATGTCATAAAAGAACCCAGACCAACATCTAACCAAAGACCATAAAAAACTCCCACAAAGGCTCGTCTCACATTTGCCAAAAAAAAACATTTTGATTATCCCCAGGTCCTTTGGGAAAATATTCTGTGCACTGATGAGACAAGAGTTTAACTTTTTAGAAGGTGTGCGTCCCGTTAAATCTGGTGTAAAACTAAAACAGCATTTCATAAAGAGAACATCATTCATCAGCAGTCAAACATGGTGGTGGTAGTAGTGTGATGCTCTGGGGTTGTTTTGTAGCTTCAGGACCAGGATGACTTGCCATAATTGATAGAACCAAGAATTCTGTGCTCTACCAGAAAATCCTGAAAGAGGATGTCGGCCATCAGTTACTTCGGCAGCAACTACAGATTCCCAGTGAACAAACTTTTAAAATATGACAGATGCTGCTAACAGCAAAGTACTTTGTGTGCATTTTGTTCTGTAGGTCCTTTCTACATCCTTTCTACGTCTACATGATTTTGAATGAAGTAGTGCCTGGCTAAGTGGCAACCAATGCTTGCCAAGACCATTGGAAAGCACTGCTTCAGAGAGAGAGAGACAGCAATGTAAAAACAGTGCAAACAGCTTTTGATGTGTAGTATGTCTGCAGCGTTTTAAGAGGAATTTCTGGATTTATTTAGAAATATGCTAAGGAGAGATTTGCAAATAAAATACTTAATCAAATAGTAGTCTTTCAAATAGCCCACCCTAAAATCACACATCCACCACAACGCTACAAGAAGAGGCTTACTGCTTGCTCTGCAGTCTTAGCTGAATTCCATCTAATCCTGTGCAGGTCATGTCCTTTCCACTGGGAAATTCTCTGAAATCACTTCTTTTAATTACTTACTTCCCATGTCTGCTGCTGCTCTTGCAGGCTGACACTACACAGACACTAGCTGGGGCTTAGACGGTAAAAACACCTTCATTACCAGCACTACCTTAGTGGTATGATTATTATTGCTGAACACTGTTGTCATCATTATTCACATTTTAAGTGCCGCTGAATTATTGATCTATATTACTTCATGTGTGTGATTACTTACCAATAGGCAGGGGTGGGATAAGCGCTGGCATGCCATAAAAGGAAAATGCTCCATTTTCAAAGCGGAGAGCCTCCTTTCCTATCTCTACTTCCACTCGTCCCTGCAATGTCATCACAGCCATTTACTGTACAGGCATTAGGTCTGAGCTCTTCAGGAATGGTGTGAACACTTAATTGATTACTTATCTAATGGAGTCTATCACACACGAAATATTCATTAACACATTATAATTATATTCATTGTTAAGTACTTGGTTCAGCAAATGACAGTTATATTGTCAGTTTGGGATGTACCTGCAGAATGAGGACAAAGTAGTCGACTGGTTTGTTTCTCTGGAAGAGATAGTGTTGAGGAGCGTGTTTGTTTTTGGGGTTGAACTTGAGTTCCTGCACAACACTGGGATGCTTAATGAGACGCAACAAGATCTTCTCTGACAGGTGACATGACCTAAAAGGCTCCACCTCTACAAGATAGATGTATATAAACACAAACATGCAAGAACACACCAAAACAACAATCAAAGAAAAAACAGAATTTGCCTTTTATATTTTATCCTGCAGTATATGCACATATACAAAAAGAAACATGTAATGCTACCTGTAGCTAAAAAGCGGTGTGTTGCAAGCAACAACTGGGGCGAGATCTTCACCTTCAGCTCATTTTCTGACACTTTGAAAATGGAAAAATCCTGCTGTTTCCTCTCATGGTTGGATACCCTCCTTTTGGTCCGATTATCAGCTGTGGATGCACAATTTACAAAACATTTAAAGTGAATAGTATACTGCAGGCTAGCTGGACAACAAACAGGGCAGTGGACCTTGAGGACTAAGGTAGTCCACCCCTGTTATAAGCAAATTTAGAGTGTGTTGCCTGTAATACATTCAAGTTAACAAATCACAGATTTGAGTTTTTATTGCATTTTAGATTTTGTACATAGATTTCTAAACATGGTTTATCTCAGTGAGTTTATACACTGCTGCAGATCTCTTGAGACAACCCAGTTTGTGTAAATACACCTCTGATTCACTTATTTTAAATACAGTTCATCAAAAAAACAGCTGGTGCTATAAATGTCTGTAGGGATTAGTTGCTATGTGATATATACAGAATACACACATATAATTATGCAAACCTAGACACATAAGAAGCCCAGAGTTTATGAACACCCACAGAAGTGCACCCATGACAGAGACTCACACACTGTATGTAATTAAAATTGTAACACACTACAGAATGTTCTGTTCTGTCTTCTGGGAGCAGGGTATTTTGTGGAAGCATATAATTAAAGTTATTTTTCAGTGGTGTGAAGGTTTACAGTGAAATTCAGTGTGTGAAAAGAGAAAGTACAAAATATGAAACATGATTAAATATGAAATGAAGGGAGTATGGCTTTTGAATCCTCTTTGTGAAGAGTCTTTCCAGCCAATTAAAGTGGATTATGGTGATTATCTGTGAGACTCGGTCATTTATTCCCATTATTTAATTATGCATCAGCAAGGAGCTTGGGCCGGCAGGGGAGAGAAGGTCAGATCAATAATTTAATTAAAAAACTGAAGAGCAGATGGCAGAGAATGCCATTTCTATTTATACTACAATTGTATCAACAACCTAATAATTACTGTGTTTATGCTGTTGAATTGACACTTTTCCAGTGGTGTTGTTCACCACAGAGTTAAGCTGTCAGCTGCTTTGACAGAGACACAATCTAGTTTCTATCAAGTTTCATAATCAGTGTGTTTATGCGTCATACATACTA
The DNA here is from genome assembly GCA_032353495.1 of Ctenopoma kingsleyae. Classification (NCBI taxonomy): domain Eukaryota; kingdom Metazoa; phylum Chordata; class Actinopteri; order Anabantiformes; family Anabantidae; genus Ctenopoma; species Ctenopoma kingsleyae. The sequence continues at coordinate 10,778,933 of JAUBNQ010000007.1, read as the reverse complement.
TACAGGTCTGTCTCATCCACAATCTCAGACTTGATGATCTCTTCTATGACGTCCTCCAGGGTGACGATGCCCATCACTTCATAAAAGGGGTCTCCCTCCCCCTCACTGTTCACCCTCTGCACAACAGCTAGGTGGGATTTACCTGCATTCATTGGGAAAGAACAAGGATGACTGGTTTCAAAATGTGAGCTCATGTTAAAACTGCTCAGGCAATGGGTTGAGAGGAACGTCACTGGATAAAAATAACACGAGTCAACAGCCTCCAACTGGATCTGTGCAGTCAAGATGAAAATCAGCACTAACACACCAACAAGAGCACAGAGGCCATAAACACAGGAGAAATTTAAATCAGAGCTTCAATATGAAACTATTTCAATGTCAGGGTGTATGTGGGTGAGACTCAGTCAAGTAGTGAGTGGGCAATGGGGGATTAATCTGGAGACACTCTGACAGTTTGGAAGACTTCGCCCTTACGTAAACACTGAGATTATGCAATCAGTCTGGGATGCTTGCATCTGCTGACTAAACTGCCCATGCTGCTGCCACCCCTGTAAACACTCATACAATACACAGAATGCACACATACACACTTTACACATCCACGAGCAGACCCAGCGCTCCCACTCAGTGTTTGGCTGAACATGACGAGCCTGCCAGATACAGTGACACAGCTAGCCAACAGCATCTCTGTTGAGTTGATAAAGCAAATGTGACAAGAAGTCAATGTCGGCATCCAACTTGAACATCACAAGGAGAATAATGGGAAAAACTACCACAAACACAAGAACAAAACACTGTTGCACTAGTTACAACACAAATTGTTATATATCTTTCTTCATTTTCAATTCATCAAATACACAAATATGTCTAAAAATCAATTATGCTTTAAATTATTTGTTTGTTTTATCATAATACAGTAACCTTTACTATGATGCTTCTTCTGTCAAATTAGTTTTCTATCCAAATAAGTTATCTAAACTACTGTCACTGGAACATAGACCTGAATGAAAACATATATACAGTCTCCAACCTTACTTTGAACAAATCAGTGGCTCATGTGAGATGGTCCGATTTAGGGGATTACTGCCAAGGGATAAAATGGATCAAATGCTTTAATCCACTGCAAAAAGAAAAAAAAATGCTGATTGACTGACAGACAGTTATCATCAAACATGAAGCTGGGGTTAAGGTTGTACTCCGCGCTCAGGTCAGCTTGTCTGAAGAGTTCAGGTAAATCAGAGGTGATTTGCCCTCAGCTGCTGATGTGCCCAAGCACTGCATTACATCATTCATATGTTACATAATACTCTTGCAGAGTGGCACACACTTACCAGACTCGTGCAGACACACACCCCTGGAGCAAAACTGGGACTACCATGGATGTCCCTTTTACAAATGTTTCAGATTCCCCAGTTTCCAAGGCTCCACCAGTCTATCTTTAAACTCCATTCATTAATTTAGATCATGCATAACGTGTTTGTTTATGATTGTGCTTTATTTGTACATTGCTAACTGTGATTTCTGTGGATTACAGCCATACAGAACTATAGAATTGAAATGATGTACTGTTTATGTATTTGCAGCAATTTAGTTTAGTATACATGCAGAAAACAACTTAGATACACACTTGTTTAAAAAACCATGGTCACTATTATTTGTAGCATTAAATTTCATGGAGAATTACTGTATTTCTACCCCACTATCATGTTAATGTAACACTAACAGTGGCAATTCAGTAGTATTTTAAGTTGCTAATGTGTTATTTTACTCAAGTCAAGTATGTAGTGCTAGTTTTCCTTCTATCATCAATGCAATGTCCCACCTCAGCACATTAAAAGACTTGGTTTTGTGATTTCATACTATGAAATTTCAAATGCAAGTGAAGAGGGGAGCTTGCTGTATGAAAGGTAAGTCTTACATATTTTCCACTGCACAGTATATTTGCAGTCCTCCCTTACATTTCTTACATCACTGTTGACATTTCCATCCTTTCCCCTAGCGCAGGTCTCATCCCTGCCCATCACCCTTCTCAGTGAGACATTCTCACAGCTTCCAGCCTGGCTTCCTGAACAGCAGGGGTCTCTTTCTATTCAGAAGAGCAAAGTAGGAAGGAGGCGAGCAGGGGAGGGAAAGGTTAGTGCTGAATTTTTTATGGTTGCTCTGCAGGCTCGGACGGGGATAACCTGAAGGAGCTTCAAAGTCACTGCGAGCTGACAACTAGGTGCACACAAACAACCTAAAGATGAAGTCTGACTTCACCTTTCCAAATTCATTTTTAATTATATACTAACACTGTGGAAGCACACAAGAATACAGTCACACCTGAGCCACTGGATCACTTGTGTCAGACTAAAGCTATCATTCATAATCCTGGACAAGATGAAGTGATACACCTTCTGACCTGTAAGTGAAAATGTAATTCACAACCACAAATCAACACTGTGTCCCCTTTCAAGTCCTGATAAAACTGATGTCTCAGATCTCCATATCCACAATTTAATACCTATAAATGAAATGTTTACAGCAGCACTTCCCACAGCCTCTTATTAAACTATATGTTCATTATGTCGTCTGATGTGCTCAGAAGGGCAGTTTCAACTATTTCCTACTGAACATTGAATCAGAATCAATGTTATCAAGACTGAAAGGGGTCCCTGGAGAGAGGTGACACACTTTTGCTCGGCGGTGCACAGATGTTATCACTGTGTCTGCATGTGAGACGGACTGCTGTAATGCTGTGAATCCACTTATCAGCAAAGACGCTTATCAGACAAAAGATGTGTGAGTCAGAGAGGGAGGGTGTGATAATATTCATTGCCTCTACTGCCATTCCAGTGACTGCATACTCATGCGAAACTCCTTTTTGAAACAGTTCAGTATTAGACTGTAGATCTGATAACTGATACACATGTAGAAAGGAGAGCAAGCAGGGTGGTTGGGTGCAGATAAAGTTCACAGTGTAGTTATCATGGGAAAATGACTTTTACTACATAAATTAGATAGATAACCCTACTCTGGTCTTTGGTAGCCTCTAACCTCTGGTTGAACCCCACTGACAGCGCGACACTGTATTAAATTTCACATATGGCTCTCACTGATCTGGGGATCAAAGGGCTTTACTGGCAGGCTCATTGGGAGCCAATGGACTGATGTGTACATTGACTTCTGCACTGAAAATGTTGAAGTGCACAGTCACTTCAAAGGACATTGAAATCCTAGGTGGTAGGAGTTAGCCTTGAGGCCTCCAAAACATATGGACACACACTCAATACGAACTTGTTACTTAGAATTTATAAGTTCTGACTTACCTCTCTTAAATTCCTCAAGCATCACATCCAGTTTAGTGTCATTGAACACGCAGTGCATGGGATGCTTGTAAAACTGAGTAATTGTTTTCAGAGGAGTGCAATCGTCAGGATCCACGAAGGCCAAGTCTTTGACAAACAGGATGTCAACGATGTTGGACCTTTCATTCTCGTAAACTGGGATCCGAGTGAAACCGCTCTGCATCACGTCGGACATGGTGCAGAAGTCCAGCACGGCGTCCGACGACAGCATGTAGCAGTCTGACAGCGGGGTCAGCACATCCTCTACCGTCTTTGTCCTCAGTTCCAGGGCTCCCTGGATGATGTTGAGCTCCTCTTTGACCAGGTCGTGGTATGGATCTGTGACGCGTAGCATGGCCACCAACTTCTCCCTGGTGTAAAAGTTGCTGATCTCTTGGTGCAGCATGATGTCCAGTATCTTGGAGACTGGGTAAGCGATGGGAAAAAACACCAACATCAGCAGGCGGGTAGCGCAGAGGGTCTTGGAGGCAATAGCAAGACTGTGCCTGGACGCCACAGAGTGAGGTAAAATCTCGCCAATGAAGAATATCCCTAAAGTACACGAGGCAGTTGAGAGAGCAGTCATTCCTAAAATCTGGCACATCCACACCACAAAACATGTGTTTGTAAGCACGTTGCCCAGCACCACGGTGCAAAGGATGTAGTTCCCATGTTTACGCACTGACTCTATTTTGTGTGCGTATTTCTGTTCCTTCTCTGTGCCACTGTTCTGAAGGACCCGCAACTCCACGGGGTCCAGAGCCAGCATGCTGATGTTCAGACCGCTGCAGAGCGCAGACAATCCCAACAAGAGTATAGAGACACCTGCCTGGAGCCAAACGTCTGCCTCTGCAGGTCTCTCCACCACCGCCAACCAGAAGTCTTTGGTGCTGAAATGCTCCCATTTCGCTCCATCAAACGCGCACATGGAATAGTATTTGATCACCTCGCCTCTGCGCAGATCTTTGGCGAGCAGCTCCACCAAAACTGAATTGTGACTTGAGCTGGACCTGAAGGAGCCCAGCAGCTCGATGTCAGAGCTCCGGGCGTTCTCCTCTTCGCATGGGTTCCCTTTGGAACGGAGCCGCCTCTCCGCGTCCCCGTTGCCCCCACCTGGTTCCTCTATAAACGCGATCCACGGAGCCGTAGGAGTGGAGTCTGGTCTGCTGCTGATGTTCAGGCTGTTGGGATGCTCTGCATCAGGAGATGTGGAGTAGTAAACCCTCAGTATAAAGCGAGTACCCTCCGTCGTTCTTAGTATCCCATCCTGCACGGACACCTCTCCGCTCTGAGTGTCTTCCGGCCGGACACCGAGCAGCGTTGCTGTCGGGACCGGCAGAGAGGAGAGGGTAACGGTGAGAAAGAGGAGAGAGAACCGGCGCAGATGCGGGATGCAGCAGAGAGCATCCGCAGCATCCGCAGCCATCATGCTGAATGAACTACCGAAGGACGTTGGAGATCTAGGTCACGTGGTCTGCAGATGGGATGGATGGAGCAGCTGGGTGGCCATATACACGAAGAAGAGGATGAGTATGGTACAAACAGAGAGAGCGAGAGACAGAGAGAGACAGAGAGAGGAGGGGGCACCAGAGTCCTTAAATATACATGACAACCGTGACGTAGGCCTGTCTTATTTGCTTTGTGCCATTTTCTAAAAATAGAAGGCAGGAAATGCCCAATCACGAATGATTATTGTGATACACCCGGGATCAAACAACACTTACAAATACAGAAAACGTTTAAAAGGCTAAAACGGCACTTTAGACGAATATATTCAAAGCAAAACTTTATCGTTTAGTTTTTCGGTCGCAAACATTACACGGCAGAGATGTAATGTTCTCGTGTTTTAAAATATCCACTAGATGGCAGTGTTATCATCTATTTCAGTGCAGCATAACCTGAAAACGACTCTACATGCAGCCTTCACAATAGGCATACATAACATATAACGAGTGTGGATTTATTTCTGTCATTTATTTCCTCTTATCAGACTTTGCGATCCTTAGGAAATAAAATTATTTAGAATCTAATATGTCTGAGGAATACATTTTGATCCCGCAGCTTTAAAGTGGGCCATCGCATTAAACTTTTATGTCTTGTGGAATATATTATACATAAAGACCGACCTATTATTAGGACAACCACAGATGAAGCAGGGAAATTAATAAATTAAACATGGATTCACTAAAACAAGGTCAGCTAAGTAATATAGTCTATTAATAATATAATGATCGTGATGTTATAATATTATAACATTATTATTATTATTGTTATTATTATTGTTAGAAGTAGTAGTAGTGGTAGTAGTAGGTCCTATATACTGTACAGTGAAGCCCTCACACAATTCACTTCTGTCGGTTTTATGAGGTAGGAAACTGAAGGTGAGAACAGTGTCCTGCCAAGTATTAAACACTTAAACACTCTCTCTGCTTTCCATCAGCCACACATCCACCAGAACACTAAAGAAAAAAGGACTTTGCACAAAAGAACAGAACAATCTGGGTTTCGAGGACCACAAGCGGAAGAAGCATTAACCGGCCTAATTCCTTTTTGTCTGCACATTTCATCGGAATGCAAAAAGATAACCTATAAGAAAACCACCCCGTAACATCGGATTAATCCACTTCAAAGCTGAGATAACTAACTTTCGGATAAAATCCCCATGTGTTCTAGTCTATGGTTTAAAAATCTTTTTTTTTTTTTTTTGAAAAAAATTAAATCAGCGTTTTCCCTCCCTTTAAACACACATTTTCCTTATAGATAAACTTTGTCAATAGTAATAACAATAACTGAAACGCACAGGAACGCACAGCAAAATATCTTATCAATATCAATAGTTAATTTCAAAACGAAAATTCACTCAGTATGTTCCACATAACATTCCTGTAAGTTTGGCTAAACTTATTTCTTTTCTTTACGAAGTTCATAAAACCCTATAGGATGATCTATTATAATTAATGCAGTATTTATGATTCGATGTATTTTCCCATCCACAAGCCTAATGTTATAGTGTCCAAATAATAATAATTATTATTATTATAATTATTATTATAATAAAAACACGTGGGTACCCTTAACATAAAAAACGCTATAATAAATAATACATACAATAATGATAACAATAATTTTTTGCTAAACAAAACGTTATGAAGTTGATTTATAGAAGAATCAGTTGCCACCGTTTCCCTACAGACAATTATTAGTACCCAAAGTTCACTTTGTCAATCTATAGACTCAAATGAAATACTCGTTCGAAGAACTGATATATTGTAGTGTTAGAAAATGACTGTTTTGCCACTGAACACTATTTCCGTTTAATCAAAGAATTTTATTCAAAATGGGCTGCTAGGATAGATTATTATCTGAATCTAGTCTACAGTTATACGTTCAGAAGTGCCGGTCTAGCAGTACAGTTTTCATGCAGTTCAACTGCTGAGGGGCCGAGTGTGAGCAGAAAGTCATGGTACTGTTTCGATTTAACTTCACTCTGAGGTTCAGATATGTTCAAAAACAATGAAAACTTCCATTTTAACAATTTCCTTCAATGTTGTCAGTAAAGGGGTTCATCCTTATAAAGTAGGTACAATATCCACAGTAAAACAATAAAAAGAATATTGTAGAACAGTCCATAGAAACACATTAACCCACCATGGTCACAATTTCCTCTTGAAATATATAATCGATGTTTAGTTAGTGTAATGTTTCTTTGAGCTTTGTTAGAAAAACATCACCAAATCTCTTTGACATGCTAGATGTCCCGTAGCACAGTTTAATATTTAAGAGCTATAATTCAAGAACTCTTAGCCTATGTAAATATATAAAAGCTAAAAATCTTTCTTTTGAAAACATAAACTCTGGTTATATTGAAACCACATGTTACCTTATGATATCTTGCTGCGTCAAAATGACAACATGAAGCAGACATTTAGTTTGAATATCTCTTATAATAGCACGGACATAGAAACAAATCAAGGTTACAGAACATCTCAGCAGTTTCACATTCAGCTGAAGAATTAACATTTTTTGCAGATGCGTCATTGCGGAACACAGGCTGCTGGAATCCTTTGATGCGTTTAATAGGAACTTTCGTGCGTAAAACCTGAAACATCAACACCTTGGATAATTTGGCGGTTTGCTGTATTCGTGAGGACGTGTTGTAGGCCTGGATAAAAACATTTAAACCGGATCTATTTGGTACTTTTCCTTCTTAGCTTGCTCATCTGTGAGACAGCAGTGACCTTAAACGACCACAGCTCGTCACACTGATGAGTCTTTGGACTGTTTTGGTTTGTGTAGCCTGGGGATTCTTGAAGGCCTGTACTACACTACAGTAGACGTGACGTTTAATCACTAATTACTTCTTAGTATGATGCGCATTGTGCCATCAAAATGAATGCGCGGCAGATATTTTTGAGCATAAGTGACTTTAACCTCAATCCACGTGCAGTTCTTTACGCAGCCTTTGATTACACTATAAGCATGTTCTAGAGTTCCTTTTTTTAACATGAGGACATTGCATGTTTTACTATCATTCATGTTCATTCTGCTAAACTAATATTTTCATGGTTTACAGATTATTATCTTTACAAAAGGTACAGTCGGTGCGTCAGCCAACATGGCTTTCTCAACTTTCAAGCTGGGGACATTTTCTTCACCAGCATAATGACTTAATCACGTGCATACGTGCAGCTAATTGTTGGCACTGGAGATTATTTGGTTATCACTTTATTGCTGGATTTAACCTTGCTTTTGTAAAAAAAATCGTTTGCTGTACTTTTTCACACATTAAAAAAGATACTGGTGACAACTACGTCAGTAAACATCAAAACACTACACGTTTAGAAGACAATGTGTTCTTGCCTCTTAAGACTAACTTTTTAGCCATAAGTTTTGAGGAGGATACTTGTAAGTAGTTTGTACTCATACCTCAGAGAACCTTAGAGGGGCGGTGCTGTCTCCTCTCCTTTCCTCAGATTCTGGCTCTTGCAACCGGGTAGGCTGGCTCGGGGCGTGCGCTCTTGTGAGCAGTTCCCAAAAATACTCAGAGGGGCGGGGGGCAGAGGGGGTGAGACAGCTAGACAGGAAGCTCCAGATCGATGAGACTAACGTAAGGAACCACCACCGAACTTCGAGGTTACAGAGTTTGTTTAGCAGTCTGTTTTTCCCCTTTCTCACATTTAAGCCTAATTACGCACGCTGATTCTCCTGCACTCCAATCCAAGAAGATGCCCAAATCATCACCGTGCGTATTCCCATGGTCCTTCTTGTGGATGGCATCTCTGGCTACTTTGGTAGTGCAGTCGGTGCTCTCTTCCTCCCACTCTTCTTCTTCTTCTTCCTCTACATACCAGAGATCTGCAGCCGGTGGAAAGCGATCAGGCTTCATGGAGAGAACACTGATTCTCCTGGATGTCAACACCCGCAGTCCGATCAGAGTCCTCAACGACAACTTCCTTTCTTTGCAACTGGACCCCTCGATCATCAAAGACGGCTGGCTGGACTTTCTGAGGTACCAAAGAGTTTTATTGCGTATCAGCAACGTCGATTTGTACCTCCGTCCACTTCTGAAATGGATGGCGGTTCTTTTACACATTACGCACGGAGCCACGTTGTCTGAATTGTTCTGGGTTGAGCCAGAATGTTTTATCTGCACTCATGGCACCGAGTGGTTCGATGATCCACATTACTGAATGATTTTCATCTACACTGGTAAAGTCCAAACCTAACACATAATTTAATATGGCGACGATGAGAAATAAGGGTTGGTTCAAAAGCTCAAATCAGTTTGGGGTTAACGCTGTTACAGTGTAAAGAAAGTATACACAGACTTATAAACTTATTAGTTATTAACATTAGTCAGAATTATGTGCCCGTCACACGTCTAGTCTTTAACTCATAATTTACATTTCACAAGTTGCACAAGTTAATACATTTAGTATTAGTATAGTTAATTTTTTTCATTACAAACAATTAAAAACATTTTTCACTTGTTGATATTTTTTTATTATTTTCATTCATTTGTGTGACTTCATCTCCAGTGCATTTCTCAGATCAGTCAGAAGTTCAGAGACGCTCAGACAACTGGCTCATGATTTAAACATGAAATATGAAACATGACATTTTAAAATTAGAAACTTGGCAAAATAACTTCAATTTCAAATTCATACTAAACATTTTAGCTCAGCACAGTGACTACTGATTCGCCATATTATTAATATCAAGTAATTTTTTTGTGTCAGAAAATGTCGTACTTAATGTCCTAAATCATATTGTATGTTTGCCATTTTGGTAAAAATTATTTAAAGATTATTATATACGGAGAAAAAGATTATTTAACTTAACTGTAAACTATTACCTGAAAAAAGGTGAGGAAAGCATATTTTACTCTGTGATTCTGTGTGATTATAAACAAAACCGTTCACAACCGTCACTCTTCATTTCTATTCACAATTTCTCTCTTAACTACCTCCTGTAGTCAATCGTTCTGTGCTGGTTTATTAGACTATTCTAATGTGTATATATGTGTATATATATTCTATGTATATATATATGTATATATATTTGTATATATATTCTATGTATATATATATATATTTTAACTTTCATCAACTGCAAGATAAGTTGAGATAATCTAGCGATCTACGGTCTACAGGCCTCTCGGCTCATTTTATTTCAGGGAGCTTAAACTGCCACGTAGGCTGTAATTTAAAAAAAAGCCAGTGATTTACAATTAAAACCCTCAGTGTACCTTTATTACTTTACACCAACATTAACACTTGATTGATATGTATTAGGTATTAACATTTTAAAATATATTTTACTATCAGCGGGGATTAATCATATGGTTTTACTTGAAAAAATAAGGAAACGACACTTTTTAGTAATCTGTGACTTCTGAAAATAAAGCAGAAAATGGAGAAAGCTCCATGTTGTATCTGTGAAACTCGTACGAATTTTAAATAGCGAGGAGTAAAGCCTTTCATCATTTAAACATTACGTGTGTTGTTTTAACCCTCAGGTTACCTCAGGTTACAGGCCTACTGTACCTGCTGCAGCTGCTTCCTGATGCCTTTTCCACTGGATGACAGATGATGTTTCTACCCGTTTCCTGGGCCGCAGGGCAGATGTTTTGTGAAAGATTCCTGCGGTGCTGTCACAGCACAGTTAAATTACGTTTTTGTACCAATTACATATACGCCTTTTTTTTTTTGCATAGATCTATATCTTTTAGAATTGGACTATAGGTCTGAAATAAGGTAGACTGAACCTTAATAAAGAAGTTATTTTTCTGCTGACCGTGATTATAAACTGAAGCTATAAAGACAGATGACGTTTTCATGACTCACACTTGTGACTCTGTAGATAATAATTTCTCAGTTTTTTTTTTTCTTTCTGTGTGTCTGCAGCTCCAAGCGGCTCGTGACCCTGGCGCGCGGCCTGTCACCTGCCTTTCTGCGTTTTGGCGGAAAGAGGACCGACTTCCTGCAGTTCAACAACCAGAAGAACCTCGCCAAGTTCAGAGGGCCAGGACCAGACTACTACCTGAAAAACTACGAAGATGGTGATTAGATTCTGCATTTGTCTTCCTCTGCTGGTCTCCGCGCGTGTTTTCATGGAGTTTTACAGGATGCGTAGGCGTCGGTTCCTCCTGTGTCCGTGTATTTACTTTCTCTGCTCGAGCAGTCCGACGCACATTTAGGTCAGAGTTAATAACTCCCTCTTTTTTCTTCAGAGCGACAGTTGCATGGTAAAATACAATGAGTTTCCAGTTTAGGGACAACAAAATAAATTGGATATAGGCATAATTCGGACCTTCAACAAATTCAACATTCATGAAGCGCTGTAATAACTGGAAGATGCCTCTGCCAGTAAGCTGCCCTCTCAAAATGTGTTGGATAAAATATTAGAAATACGTCTCACTGTAGTGTGTTCTATAACAAAACTTAATAATATTGTAAAATATTACACCCTGAATCATCCATTGTCATATCTGAAACAAAAATGCAGTGCTTTATATAAGACTGTATTAGTTTCAGCAATGTGCACTTAAGAAAATGCTATGAGTGTATATAGGACAGTAAATATGTTGTTTTTGTAATATAACATATTCCTTAGCAAAGTCACAGTAGAGTAAGTGTGTCTTACTTTCCAACGCTATTTAAAGAAAAGGTCTACTACATTACATTTGAGAGATTCTGGTTTCAAGTTTGAGGTTTCAACAGGTGGTCTAGGCTTTACTCACAAATTAAATTATTAAACAAACTGAACAGAAGAGTTTTAAACTTGTGATACATAATAATTTTTTTTATCACAACAGTAGCATGGTTGGTATTGCTCAAATTCCAGACAACATGAATATTAAAGAAGGATTTGTTTTTCCCTTCTGCATCTGCTTGCAGACATAGTACGCAGTGACATTGCAATGGACAAACAGAATGGCTGCAAAGTGGCCAACCATCCCGACATAATGTTGGAGCTGCAGAGGGAGAAAGCGGCTGGCACACAGCTCGTCCTCCTGAAAGAGCAACTGTCCAACATCTACAGCAATATTACAATAACAGGTAGGAGATACACACACACACACACAGACACACAGACACACAGACACAGAGAAATGCGATCAGGCCCTAAGAAACATGTTGTCCATATTCACATAGCATAGTCTGAACTTTGTGTGTTCTGCACATTCATGCATGTGCACATGCACAAAATGCACTCACTCAAGGTTCAAAGCATGCCAATGTAAACCATCAGCTTTCAGAATGACAAATGTAATTTGGAAAGAAGGAATGTGGAGATGGATAGGGTACAACAGCAGAAGTTAGTAAACAGAAGACTGAAGTTAACACAACCTGACTGCAGAAGGAACTCTGGAGTCATGATTTTGGGTGGGCTGCATTTCTAATCTATTAGCGTGATTGACTGAGATGGAAATGAGAAACTGCAGGAGAAGAGAGCAAATGAGGGATTTGTCTGTTAAAATTACTGCTGTTTTTGTTGTTGTCCACAAACGTGGTCAGTGATTTACCTAAAAAGAATCAGTGTCAGAAATGATCAGTTAAGACTGTAAACAGTTCTCAACATCAGTGGAACAATATCTTTCAAAACAGAGAAACACCCAGGAAGAGAGTCATAAAACTCAAAGAGCTTGCAAAATAATAATTGGAATTTGTCTGGCAACTCAATGACAATAAAAATAGTTGTGTCATACTTAACATAATCTTAATGTTGCTAAAGGTCTAGATGTGGTACAGTAATGTGTCTGTCATTATACACAGAACTGGAGGACTTGCACCAGTGGTTTTGCAGTTGGCTTTTCATGTTTTTAGAAGGGCTCACTTCTTTGTGTGTTTCTGTATAGAGGCATCTATGAAAAACCTGTATCAGCTGCATATTTTCAAATGATCAGTTATCAAAGTAGACAAGTACACAGAAAAAGAATTTGGACCTGCTTGTGTAAAGGGTCAATTCACAAGTTCGGGTCACTTAGGTATTCCACCGTGTCATTCATTTTGTAGTGTTGCAGCTGTGCTAAAAGGTACGTTGCCGTTTCAGTCATTAATTCTGTTGCCACATGAACTTAAATGTGTTCCACAAAGGCCCAACATTAAAAAAAAATTGTTATTGAAACTTTACTATGTGCAGTACTGCAGTATCTGACATTAATGAAATGCTGTTCTCTTTATATATTTTAATTACTATCTGAAGTCTTGGTAAAAATAACTGTAATTTAATAAAGGCATGTTGGAGACAACTAGCCACTGTCTCACACATGTGGTGTATCTCAAAATTAAGACCACATCACCCATAAACCCAGCAGTTTCCTGTCACAAAGAGGATATTACTACTTGTTGACTTTGTTCTGCTGCAGCATGGGGGCCTACAGAGGCTCCCAGTGTTATTTGTGATGGTCAAGTTAAAATTGACAAAACATGGTAGTGATAAAACATGCATAGCTCATTTAAGCCTTTTCTACTCTTGTGCAGCTAATTTAACCAAAGTACTTATTATTATTATTATTATTATTATTACTATTAACAAAAAACATAATTTTTCCAAATTTTTACTGATTGATTATGTCCTATGAAGAATTTAGTGTTTTTAAATATGAACTCCTCGTGTGATGGTTCCTATTAAGGGTTAGGAGTGGAATTGAGAGACTGAGAACAGCGCCATGCTGTTTTTGAGCAGGTGCCATAGTTGTTATCAGAGCAGAAGGACTTTATTTACCCAAAGCCAATTTACTGTGAAGTGTTCTCACAGAAACTCTCATTCTTCCGAGCACAGATACAAGCTGCAGGTCTACCCCTGGGAAATGTTGCTCAGAAGTATGAAGGATAGTTTTGAAAGATTATGAAGGTGGAGCTGCTGTTTGTCTTACAAAGTTTGTCTCTAGTGGAATTTAACATACATTGACTAATTTATTGGGGGAAATAAGTTACCAGAATGAGCACTAATTAAGCTAAAAACATCCTGAATGTCTGAACATATGCGTTATAGCTTCATTTATATACTCAGTTGAAATCCATGCATGTTGTGTAAACTGGAATCTGTGCAAATACCTCTCATCTGTGTGTAGAGAGGAACAGGGGCTTGAGGGATGTGTTTAAATATGGTCTGGTAACAATCAGCCAAGATTCATTGTGTGCGTGTGCATGTGTTTTTGTGTGTGTGTGTGTGTGTGTGCAGAGCAGGTGGTGTTTACAGGACCGTTAACAGTCTCACTCCATCCTCTTCCACTCACCACTGTCTGACCTCTGACTGAGGCTTGTTAGTGCTATCAGTAACACACACGTGCATACACACACACATTCAGTGGGCAAATTAAGTTGAGAAAATACCCCAAGCGCAGACAAGGTCATGGTCAGCGTCACTTCAGTCTTTCTGTAGCAGCATGCCCTTCCATCATGGATCACTCCCTTATTTCTCTCTCTCTCTTTCTCTTTCCCTCTGTATCTATCAGTTCCTTAACACGTCTCCCTCATTTCTCTTTCGTGTTTACAGTTAGTTTAGCTGTGTATATTGTGACTTCATGTGAAAGTTTCATGTTTATTTGGCACTTTAGAGAATGAGGCAGTCAGTCCGTTTAACTTGTGACCTCAAAGGTCTCGTCCGGGTGTTTAAGGCTCAAAGGATAAACACGGCTCAATTTAGGAATTCCTACATTGTGTTATTCTTGTTGTCTAATGCCTGATGATCAATATTAGTGAACACAGACGAGAAGAAAATCTTCCCAAAACAGAGAAACTAGAGAAACAAAAGTCAAACATCAGTTGTGAGGCAGTGAATTAGAAACTTATTTTGCTGTTTCTTTTGGAGGTATCGAGATTTTCTCTTGAAATGTTTTTGATGCTTATTTGAAAGTTTTTTTGTTTGTCATTGTATATTGCAATTGTTGCAGAACAGGCAATGTCATAAATAACAAAAACAAGTTACTAAAATACTACTTTATATTGTAATTGTAAATATAAATAAAGAAACAACATTAGAAGCATTAACTGCCTTTAAATTGTTATTTGTGAAAATTAGGTAATGTTACTGTTGGGCCAGTTGTATGTTTTTGGACTCAGCCAAATATTAGTGGACTGGATATTATTGCTTGAGGGGGAGGTTGGGAAGAGGAGCCATGTGGAGGGGCCATGTATCTTCTCAGGAAGGAGTGAACATCATTTAGATGCAGGATTTTAACATGTAAAGAGTTATCAAAGAGTTATTTCTGCCCTACTGTGCCCTAAGTGTCATCACCATCAGTTATAATGATTGCATTGTTGTAAACCTGCTCATTGGAGACTCTCACTGCAGAAGGTGAGACGTTTTGAGACCTTTCAATAGATGGTCATTCATTTAAACAACTGACAAAGAGGAAGATGAGGCACCATATTACATGATCAAGTTTTGGTTAGTGGCATCAGATTAACTAGTATTATTTTAATGTTAGATGAGTTGAATTTTGGCTTCATGATCAGGGTGATGGCGTAGAGCCTGACATCATGACTTTCTTTCTTAGTCTGATCTCACATGTGTAGTATCAAGTGACACACATGTTTACAGTGTCTAATCAGTTATAGGTTTAAGTAAATATTGCTGAGAATACATCAGTCACTAATACCTGAGTCCTTCTCTTTGAACTGACACAGAGGTGCAGCAGTCACAGCCAGAAGCCTCTCACTGAGAGCTGCAAGGCTCCGCTGAACAGAAACATGAGAAGAGCGACAATGTCGAGGAGGCAACAAAAAAGTGTGGATGGAACAAATGTAACCCTGCTTTAATAACACAACAGAGCAAAGCTATTATTTTCAGCTGAGGTTGTGGTTACACACTGCTGAACAGCTGCACAAGCCATAGTGGACAAAAGTCCTAATTTTATTTTTTTTTTATTTGTTGCCAAATGTGCTGGCCTCCAAAATGTGTTTTCTAGCATTGACATGAGATGGTTCATGTCGGCCAAACGTGCATCTCACAAGGGTTGGAGGATGGGGCATGTTCCAAATTAGACTGGAGCTTTATCTTATCACAGACCTGCTATTAACTTTCTTCTTATTATTAACCTGTATCAGAGCCTTTTCCTAACCAGAACCAACTGTTTCAGTTGCTTAACCCTTACCTCCACTTGAGGAGAATGGAAGAAAAGTTGATTTTATCTCTGAACTATTCTGCTATCCTGCCAGGATTTAGGATAAAAGTCTAACACGTTTGAAAATGAATACGTTCGTACACACACATCGTACAGCATCCCAGATAGCTACTTTGTAGGACAAATAATTCTTTTGTCTCCCTTCAATCTACAGTTTATATTGTAAAAACTATGTATGCAAACTTTCACATTTATTGTAAGACTAAAGAGCAGACATTCCAACATTTTACATTTGCTTTGGCTCAGTTATCACATAAGAATTTCAGTGTTTAAAACTCAAACTGTAATACAGTACTAGAGAAGGCTGATTGAAAATTTATGTCCCTGGCAAAAGGCATTATGAATCACTAGGCAGGACATACGGAGAGGCAGAAGGCTAAAAGTCTGGAAAGACAAACATTAGGAGCAGGCACAGAAAGGGGAATTTACTGAACATCTGTGAATGGCTTGAAAATGTTTTCATCAAAACAAACTGGCACAGCTGTCTATAGTCAGAGGGCCTCTAGTTATAACTTTCTGTTTTTACTCATTTGAAAATCAAAACACATTTTCTTGCAACAGTGGGAAACATGCTCCATTCTTCCTATTAGTTCTGCTATATGACTCCTCCCAGCCTTTTATCCACTCTTTCCTTAATCTCATCTCAGCCTCTTTTGTGAGGAAGCAGAGGAATTGTTTCCCCAACGTCTGCCTTATCTCTTTATTTAAAATTCCCTCAGTGAATGTGCATGCACATTCTGAGAACTGAGTTTTGGCGTAGCTGCTTCAGTACCCGGTCCATCTCCAGCACACTGCTGACTGCAGATTTATGAGTTTCTCCTGCCAGTTTTCACACTGTAACACCATACTGCAGCCAGCTGCTGCGACGACTGGAGAGTGAATTAAATCTGCATTGATTGGTTGATATCAATTATGATATTATTGGATATGAGCAGTCATTGTATATTGTTAGAAAGGCTGTTTTTAAATCTGTTTTTTAACTGTGCTATTAAAGGAAATGCAACTGGAACCCTGCTGTGTTGTTACCAACAACTGAGGGGGAGTTATGCTTCTGAAAACCATTAGCTCATACATGCACTGTGATATATTCAAAAGAGATTTTTCTGTCTCTGACTTGTCCACACAGGTGAATTAAAATTCTTGTCTTTTAAAAAGCTAGGCAAACCATACCCTAACCTAGTATTCTCTAATTTAATAAATTAGTAGTTTGTCCTTTTTATTCTTTTATTTATTTAGTTATAAATGAAACCGCATAACAATTTTATATATGTTCAATTCTTCTTAAAAATACATTAAATAAAACAAAGTTACTGCTTTTTGCACTTGAGATGTAAGAGATATGGGAAAATTCTTGACATTTTTATAATTTTTTTCCCTGTTTCAAGTTATTAATAATTGGCGGAGTGAGAGATGGAACACAGGTTAGAGTAAGAGGAAGAGATAAACCAGTGGCCTATAAAACCAGAAATCACTGTGACGAGCCTCTAAAGGAATCCATTATAATAAGTAATTGAAATTTAAAATTACCTTTAAATGGGCTAGACATCCTATTCCAGATTGACTTTAGGTCTGGTTTTAAGGTTATTTGAGACATTTGATTAAACACTGCCAACAATCAATAGAGTGCCGTGAAAATTGCCAATACTTGTGCCTGAATCAGGCAGAACAAATTGAAATCTTACAGCCACTGGTTGTAGGAGTCTGTCCATTGGAGTGAAACACACTTGGCATCTACTGAACAAAACCAGCACTTAATATTAAATATAACATTTTTATATCTTTATGGAAGTTTGTAGACATTATAGAGATAAGAAATTCATCAATTGCACCGTTGAGCAAATTTTCTGCACCTTATCAACTTACTGACTGAAATTTAATCTCATTTACTCGTACAGCATCTGTCTGTGTAAAACAAGATGTTCTCATTTGTTTTGTGTTTTTAATCAAAGCCAACTCTGCAGAAAAAGTTTTAGTGTCATACATTTGTGGTTTTAAAGGATTTAGTCCACTGCATTTGTCCTCTGGGCCGCCCTGTGGATGTTTCTAGCACAGCTTTTAAGATAGTGTTCACATATCTTTAGTAAGAATCATTCTTTAAATAACTTGGATGGTCAGATTACTCATTTTCATGTACGGCAAAAAGGTTTGGACACAGGATGATGCCCTACAGCACAGCACTTTAACCACTAGACCTTCACACATGGAGGATTTTTACAATGTAAGACAGCATATCTTCAAACAAAGGAGCTTTGTTTAAACATGAATACATTTAAAATTACATGACCTTCTCCTCCTATGTGTTTGGCTGAATATATTCATGCTATTTTTCAGTATTACCTGTCAGTTTAAAATCATAAGCACTAATGTAAGATCACCGTGACAAACCCTTGATTGCCATATTGCTTGCTTTTTCTCTTTCCACATGGCCTACACAGATCCAGAAGCGTCTGTTTTTCCTTGATCGAAAGAATACCTAGAGTGTTCAAATCATGGATGGACGTAACATGTAATTCCATATGTTTGCAATATGCCCTAAGACAAGTGCCAGCAACCTGCAAACGAATGTCATTTTAATAGCCTGATGCATGGGAAATGTTTGAAAGCAGTCCTTCCTCTCCTATGATCGTTTGGCATGACATCCAACCTCCACATTTTTCCTCAGAACTCTAGAAAACATACGTTTTGTGTCAAATTTCAAATCATGGCACTGTGTTCTTTTAATGCTCAGAGCCAGTTTGCACCAATGGGATGGACCTTTAGCAGGATTGATAGTACTTCTGCTGTGTGCGTGTGTGTGCGCGTGTGTGTGCGCGTGCGTGTGTGTGCACATGCGTGTGCGCGTGTGTGTCTGTGTGTGCGCGCGTGTGTGTGTGCGTGCGTGCGTGTGCGCGCACGTGTGTGTGCGTGTGCGTGTGTGTGTGTGTGTGTCAGCTCTGTATGGGTCCAGATGAAGTTGTTATCCTGAGGGGAAACATGCCTCCTTCATTACCAGCGAGACACATTTTATTTCCTTAATTTGACTCTTAGGCTGTCATCCGTAATTTATGAGATTGCCCTATACATGTGTGTGCACACATGCATGTGTGTTTGTGGGTGCCTGTCCATATGTATTCATTGTGTGTAATGTTCATACTAGAAGCAGGGGCTAGTAAGAGACTACTAGGAAGTTGTAACCACTTTTTAAGGAGGTGATTTGACCTGGTGTTTAAGGATGTTACACTAATATTTCTTCTTTCAACTACTTACACAGGAATTTAACACACAACTCATTAGCTTCGCACAATCCTTCGTGGCATTTCTGCATGCGTGTTCAAGGAAAAGGTTGGTTGTGAGAGAATGCATTGAAGCATATAGCTCACCAGTCATCATCAGCAAGGATCAGAGGAGTTCAGTCAATTTTTAGCATGAGAAGAATAAATTCTTTGATATTATATTTATTTGTTGTCCATCATGGTATTGTGTCCTTCTGTCTTTCTGTTATAAGTTGAATTATTCAATGGATAAATAGATCTTTCTTCTATTTTAAATCATTCTCCTGTATGTGTGAGTTTGTCTATTCAGGGAAATACGCATCAGTATTAATACTCCAGCACCAGAACATTAACACATCTCACTGTGTCAAAGCTGACCATATATTATTGCAAACTCAAGAAAATGTTGCTTAAGAGTTTGGCATGTTTTTCCTTTGGCCACTTGTGAATCCTCTTTAATCTGCTCTTTTTTCACTCTGAGCATATGGCTGGTTGGATTGTGTTGGACCTTGTCAGAGGCCATCTATCACTCCATGGTGTCCCACTGAGTTGGAGATTCACAGCACAGCACTCAGCTCTCAAAATGAGAAAACAAGAGCAAGAGGGAACAAAGTTAGATTAGGAAAAAGAAGAGAAGAGGGGGTGGAAGGAGTGAAGAATGAATTAACAGCAATAGACATGGAAAAAAAAGAGAGCAAGGGGCAAAAAGAGCAAAGAAAGAACAAAATATAAAGATGAATAACACATTTTTATGCCGACAAAGAGTGTGCTCTTAACCAATCTTTTTTTCCATCTAGCCAGTGAGTTCTGGCAGTTTAGAGATGTTCTCAGCTAAAGTCCCAGCTGACACCTGTGGTGTAAAACTGTGCCTTCAAGGTTGAGCTCAGGGTTCAGTGTTTTCACACTTATTAGTTGTCTCAACGGCCTCAAAGCACAAATAACATCTTTAGAGCGCTCTTTGGAAAACATCTTTTAATAAAGGGACATAAAGGGTTTTCCAAATGCCACTAACTTTGAAATTTGTGTCAGTTTCTGGTTACCTCTGACACTCGCAGATGAAAAACAGAGCTATGCATGTTTCATATTATTCGCCATGCATATTTCCAAATGTAACTGGCTATACTATGTAACATACTACAGATAATTCTTGGTTGTATTTATATCAAATCTACAGTCATGTTTTTTTTCTTTTGTAAAATGATATTAAACAATGTTCACATTGTTCTGTTAGAGATAACGAACAGACAAAAAACAATAATTGAGAAAACATGTCCATCCTTGTTCAAGGGATGAAAAAGAGACTCTCTTTTCTCCAGCAGCATCGCTACTGGCTGCGTTTGACCTCTGACCCTCACATGAAACAACAACATACATGTGCCTCAGAGGAATATGTGAAGAAGCTTCTTTGTAATTATTCTGCAGGTATGATGTTTTCTGCAGAGCCCTGAAAGCCTTTCTGTAAGAACAAAATATAGAATTGGGTTCATGAGCATAAAATACATTACTTTCCAAAATGCATATTTGCTCTCTTATATCTTCAGTGTCACCTTAGGGTCTTAAAATATCCAGAATCAATCATCAATAGGACAGAATATTAGTTAGGTGAGGTTGGATAAAAATGGAAAGATGTCAAACTGATTCACTGTTCAAGATAGAAAGAAATCTCCTTACTAGCACTGCTCCCCTGTTGGCATTGGTTGATTCATTAACTGAAATAGTTCAGTGTTAACTGCTGTAAGTTTAGTAAATGTTGCTCATAATAAAACGCTTCTGTATTTAAGTAGATCGTGATCAACATACATTATTCACTAACAAGAAATTGAACAAATAGGCAGATTTATTCTCTCAGATTCCTGTCATACCAGATAAGTTTGCAACATCATGCACAACTGTCGAGGAGACACATTCCTAAAGCTGCGTAACTCATTATGCATGGAGGAGATACTGTAAGTCTAATTAGCTTAACTTATCTATTAAGTTTGATGAGTTAGTGAGATGAACTGTTTTTGTTGCATCCTGAACATCAAAGCTTGTAATGAATCTTTATAAGAGGTCTGATAACCTGTGTATTCAGTGCACATTCTGCCAAAGAAACAGATAACAATAACAAACAAACCCACTTTCCAAACAACATGACATAATCTGGAGTTCCAGGAAACAGATGGAAATCTTAAAAATAAACTGATTTTGCAGGAGAATTGTCCCTTTGAATGTTTCTGAATTTTTTTTATGTTGTACAAGATACTGATGCAGGGTGTCCAATTCTGGTCCTCTAGAGCCACTGGAAAAACTGTTAGAAACTGTGAAAATGATGGATGGTGTGTTTTTAGGTCAGATCATGCTTTGAATTTGCCTTTAAGTCAGAACCCACATCTCTGACACGGGCAGGATATTTGTTTGTTTGTAAGTCTTTAAAAATGTGCTATAAACTTGGACGGGCACATATGGAAGCCAGTTTGCTGTAGGTGTGGCTGTTGGGATTTTAACCTACTTTAATAGAGACCAACAACAGATAGAGATTGGGCTGTCTCCTGAGATCAGTCACCTCTGAAAGGTTTATTGGATCATTAGAGGGGTAATGGAAGCTTAATGTTAGATGTGTGACCAAATTGTTTTCTTTCTCATTTGCCAAAGTCTCTCTTTTTTCTTTTTTTTTGTTAATTGGCTTAAGTATCCCCTAATTGGTGCTTTGGGTTTTTATTTGGAGATTTTATTAGATGCTGGCTGATGTATGGTTACAAGATGACAGAGAAAATATGTTAACTATTTTATGGCCTTTCAACACTTAGGCAGAGCTACACATTTAAAACATATTTAATTTGTGCCTTAACTGTAATATACAGCTGTTTATGTGCCATAAAGAAATAAATAAAGAATGATAAAAGAAAAAAATGATTGAAAGAAAGAACTGGATCAGACTCATGACTGTGTTTCATGCTCTTTAGGCCTTTACCTCTTATTGCTCCAGGCCCTTTCACTCTGAAGTTGTTTGATTCTGAAGGAGCTCTGCTCTGCAGGGCGCAGCACTATGTTATTAAAGGAATTTTATAGTCCATAAGTCCTTAAGTGTGAAATGAAATTTGCCTCGGTCAGTGGAGTGAAGCACGGAAAGCAAAAGTGGAATTGAATTTTCGGTGGTATTTTCCTCAGACCTGCATTCCCTTAGGGAGCGTACAGGACTGCTCGCAGTGGCCCAGGCAAGAAGAGGCCAAGTGAAACCTTTCCCTGAGGTTTTTAACGTCTGCTGTGAATGGCAGGAGCCAACACCTCTAACCAGGAGCAGATGTTTGACTCACTTAGACTGGCCTGGTCCTTGCCCTGGCAGAGTAGGAAACCCAGGGTCTGATGCAGTCAGTGTACCCTACTCACAACACTAATAGCCTGGTTCTACATTTCTTGTTCTCCCTTTGGTGAACTCGATTGCCTTCAAAATCCTTCACTGCAGGCCCAGAAAAAAAAACAGGAGCTATAGTAGGCAGAGGAGAACTCCTGCACATTCACACATTAGCATCTCAGCATTAAAGTGATGCTGTAGGTGATTCTGATATGTCAGACAACGGAGAGCTCCTGCTATTTACCAAAGTTTATACTTTACCTAAGCTTATGGTGAGCTCAGATATAATTCAATCAGGAGTTTCAAAATGAGAGAGATGATGACACAAGCATACTGTATACTAGCACAGGTTCTATTTTTTATTTATTTATTTTTTAATTTTAAGTTCAACACTGGAAATTAAGAGTGAATCAAAATGCAAACCAAGTTAACTTTTATTTGTAATGGCAAAAAAGTTTATTGGTTTTAGACTTACCTTTTTCAAGGTTGTACTTAGTAGCAAGTTAGCGCTATCTACGGCAGAGTTTTCCAAAAAAACAAAATGAATAAAAAAATAATATGAATAACGTGAGAAAGATTAATGCAACTACGTATGTCTTGTTTTTAGCAGTGTTTTGGAATAGACATTGGAAATATGACAGGAGTCTTTCTTCTAAATCGCTCCCTTAGGTTCATGAAAAAACTATGAAACATTTTGGAGATCCTCCAGATGTAACCTAAACATGTTTAGTTTCTCTGCAGTGACTTAAAAATCTTTGAAATGCACATTATTCTATAAAAACAAACTGGCTTGCACACATTTCACTCATTTCAACATCCTAAATGTCTGTCACACTCATAGTTTGTGGATTTTGCTTTACAGAGTTAATATTTAAATATATAAACATATATATAAGTATTTTTTTTGTAACATATCACCACAAACATCCTGCAGAGATGTTTGAGAAATAACAATGTACAGTACCAGTGCAGATTGGTCCAAATTACTATAGACTGTAAACATGTACAGAATACTGTCTAAACTGCTCAAATAAAATCAATGAAACAAATACTAAAAGTGTTTATTCAAATGTCTGATCTTGCAGCAGTGACTTGGAAGATTTGTGTATTATTTCAGATTTCCTACAGTTGGTGTAAATTTATTGACATTTATTTGTAAAACTGAAATCAGTATGCAATTGATTTCAATCGTTTTAGGATACAATATGGGTTTTGCATTAGTTACAACCACTACCTCAAATGTTAAAGCAATAAAGTAGGATGTTAATTTTCCAAAAATCAAACATTTGAAACAGACTAATGGACCAAAACATAATTATAAAACAAATCAAAATCTCATTTACATGCAAACCTCTGCCAGTAGAGCACAAATGGTGACAACAACAAAATATACTGTGTGAAAGTGGACTCAGATTTTTATTAGGCAGATTTAAGTCCAGAAAGGAATAGGGAAACAGCAGGAGCACAAGACTGAAGAAAGATAGTTTTGAGACTTTGGGAGATATTTTGTCAACTGAATAGTTGGAAAAAGCCCATTCTTTTTCTCCATTAACATCTGGCAGGAATATCCATCCAAGTACTTGTACAAATCCCTGCTTTGTCATAATGGTTTGCTACAGGAACTCAAATGGGACTTAAAAGTTAAGAGTTATGGGAAACACAGACTGTCCAAGTGGCTGAGGCAGGTGCCCCCTGTAGTGTTTGTCCTGCGCTGGCCAGAACTTTGGAGAAGAACAGTTTTCTTTCTTTCCTTTTACATATGTTGCTGTATCAGCTACATTACCTAGTGCTTAACTTTCTTTCTTATTCAGACTTTTACAAGAATTTATTACCTACACATGCAAAAATGTGAATATAAATGAGTTGTACATTGAAAAACAGAAATATGAAAACCTGTCTATTGTACATGTTAAGATATTGGAGAAAAAAGATTTCCTTGGCTTGTACAGCTATTATCTGTGAATAATTCTGAAATTATTACATAAATTTTAAAAGGTTGCCCCATCATTCATCCAATTATATTTAATTAAGTTGATTATGTGTCATTACATTTAAAATAACAAATAGCTTATATAGTCAGTGTGGTCAATACACAACATAGTAGCAATCTGAAAAAAAGTATTTTTTTCCATTATCTGATTTTATAAATGTGTAATTACTTGTAAAGCTGTTTTTTTCGTAACTGTTTAATCTGGCTCTGCTTACCCAGCAGAAGACAGAACCTCCAGTTTAACTGAAGCATAAGTAATGTGTGTGGATATAGTTTGAGAGTGGAAGATGATTGCTGTGATTATGGTGATTATTCCAGCAGTGAAAGGGAGTCTGGGATACTGTGTGTTTGCTTTGCTGCCCTTCTTAGGATCTGGTCTTCATAACCCTCATCCATCATACAGTCTGGGATCAAAGATGCTGTTCTTGAGCAGGGAATGTAACAGATGTCCTAAATACCCCAAAACAAAATTTTTGTTTGCCCTTGGCTTACCAGTCTTCCTTTTAAAAAAATGAGTTTCAAGGTGATAGAAGAGGCATTAGTTAAAAATTAAAATTCCTCCGCTGAATGAGTAATTAGTGATCTGCACAGTGTTTGCAGCATAAGCAGGTGTCTTGTGGGAAGGGCTGCAGACATTGTTTTAAGTCCAAATACTTTGATGGTTGAAGGGCCCTAGGTTAGCGTCGCTATTGTTTCACTCTATCTGCCTGAAGGAGTCTTGTTTCTCTGCAATTACAGAGCAATCACTGCTCAATTACACCCTCAGCAGAGGTGTGTGTCGAGATGCCTGACCGGATAAGAGGGGGAAGCTTTACAACCGCCTTCTTTGAAGGTGACAGTGTTACTAATCTCTAATAGTAAAAATGTCAGGTGTGGCTCTGAAGCCCCTCTCTCTAATGGTGCTATAAAACATGATGCATACTCACGCAGTAATCTGAATTCACCTTTTGCATTAGGTTTTACCTTTAATGTATAATTGAAACTAAATTCCGTATTTTATTTTAGTATTATTTAGTATTTTTTATTTGTCAATAGTGGTATTTGTCAGTTTGTTATATAGTATGTTGTATTGTGTGTTTTAATAAAATAATAATGCAAATGTAAATCTTGCATGAATTGTTGTTTTTGTAGTTATTTGTGTTTTTGACAATTGGGCATAAAACACAACATTGATATTACCTTGTCCTATTAAAACTGTCAAGGATAAATATGTATCCAAATTATGAGCTGCTAAATACTATACAGTGCTGCTGCATGTGGAGTGACACTGATGAGAGAGATGAGAGTTTAAAACCAAGTCAATGAGCGGAAAGAGGCTATAAAGAACTATAAAAAAGAAACTGCAGAGTTGGTCTGTGAGTTTGTCCTGTAAGCGGTCCCTTTTTACAGTCATTTGATCCGTTGTTAATATAAGATCAGTCAAATTTAAATGGCATATGATGTAATCTTTATTCTTCAACACTTCAACACTATCTGCCATGTAAATGCTATCTGTTTGTAAGCTACATTATCTCTGTGCCATTGCTAGCTAAGCTGCCACTCAAACCACCAGTTTAGAGGTTTGAATAATAAACCCACTTGTCTAGACACTTATTTATATTTTTAACAGTGACCTTCAAAATCACTGTGACAGAGTCAAATGCTGATAAACCTTTGTAGTTGTGGGGTGCCTAAAACAATTAATTGTAATTAAGAGATGTGTGTTTGCCGTAGAGAGATGAGAGATGAACCTTCAGTTAATTCATTTGTTACCAAGTTATTAAACAGAATGTCACTTTATATTAACAAGATGACTCATAAGCAGATTTGTCTCATGGTAACAGATGTTAAATGAATTCTCCTTTGGTTGTGGTTTGTAAGTAGCTCCACAAACAGGAGAGGCATGGTGATGTTTCTTTTCTGGGAAAGCGAATACTTCCACACACCTTGTTTCTTTACATGCCAAATACAGTGAGGTCATTAGTAGCTAAAAAGTGTGCCTTTCTTATTGGCAAACAGATGTGAAAACCACTCACACCCCATACAGAATTCCAACAACTGGTTTGAGTTACATAGCCCAAAACCAATGCAAGGCAGTTGATGCTATTTAGTCTACTTCTACATCTTTGATTTGTTGTCTACTGTAGTCTGCTGCCCAGGCTGGAGCACACACAGAGCAGTGGAGAGTGGATGTACTTTACATCGGGAACCGTGTATGTTAACATACCACTCATCTTACTCACCAGCTCTGTCGACTTGCTCTGCATCTCCTTACACTGGATACACAAAAGAGGGCCACACACAATTCTACTCACAGCAAATTCACAGATTGAGGTAATCTCTCTCTCTCACACACTCACATATGCGTGTGCACACAGACACACACACACACACACACACACACATCGGTCCCCCTCTACTGACAGAATTGAAAACAGGTGCCCACCACATATCTTACATTCTTCCAAAATACAAAAGTGGTTTGACCTGAATGGTTTTGCTGGAGTGGAGCCACCCTGTATGAAAGAAGAGTCCATGTGGAGATGTGTATGTGTAAACATGGAGGCGTTGGGTTCTGTGCAGCACGCTGGTGGAGCAGCACAGACTCGCACTATATTGGAACCACATTTCTCCCTCTGTGCAACCCTAACATACAGTGTCAAGTTAACGTCAGGATAAGTTGCAGATTCACCATGTGAACTTAGCAGACCACCACATTTAATAAGTTTCGATACAAAGACCGTAATAGCATACTGGTCTTTGACCGATTTGGATGAATGATCAAACTGCATCGATAGCTGTTCTTAAACTTTTGACTGCTTTAAAAATTGGAATAAATTGGAAATGTCAGTCTTATGATGACTTACACACTCCTCAGTCAGTGTCTTGTTCTGTGCACAGAGGATGTGCAGGAACTGGTCCAATGAGAAACAGAGGACAGCGAATTGATAGACAAATCACCAGAGATGTTGGAGAAAAGCGATTGAAGCCATGATGTGGAAACTGATAATAAATGTGCTGCACGTGGGCGTTTCTGGATATTTTAGCAGTTTACTTCCAGATCTTTCATGACTGGTCATACATGTGTGCACATGGTGGTGTTAAGTAGAAATGTTAAAGTACTTTCAGTCCATCTGGCAAAACCCTAAATACTGTCATCAACAATTGTCCCCAGTATGTTAAGAACCATTTGATTGATGTACAGTCTGAGAGTAGCTGTTTCCACCATGCTTTCCCTATTGAGTTCAAAATGCAAATTCAGTGTGTGCGTGTGTGTGTTCCCTGCACACTAGCTGATGTAATGTGAGTTGTTACAGCTGACAGAGAAAATTACAAGCTTCTCTACTCTTACATATGAGAACATGATGTAATTTCATGCACATGTATTTTTGTTCCAGAATCTAGGCCTTAAAACCGCTAAGTATGAAACAGTTAGCAAAAATCTAAAGTTGTAAGTTTGTATTTTGAGGTGTGTTTGTAGTTGATGTCCATGAGCGCTGTGGACACTTAAGAAGCATTTTAAGAGCTCTAGAAGCTTGAGTGCAGCATCTTTAGAAATGGAAAAACATATTGTAACCATACACAGGAAAAAAGACTCAGAATTAATTTCTCTAAACAGCCTTCTCCCCTGTCTGCACATCTCTTGAGGATTCGGTTTTGAATTGGCTTTTAAAGCAAGCCAGAACTCAGCTCAAGACTCTGTATGTGTGCATATCCACAGATGTGTATTTGTGTGTGTAGTTCCAGACTGATTTTGATGGGACTAAACATCCAAATTGACATTTGCTGTGGCAGTAAGCTACGTCTGGCAGCAAGACATTACATTTCTCTATAGAATGAAACCAGAGACACAAAACAAAGTTTTTGCAGTGCTCCCTATTTTCTCTCCCAAGGCATGAATGATGTGGAATGTAGGAATATAAAAGCACTAAACTGATATTATGTCCAAGACAAGAATTGTTTTCACAAATCATCTGGCTTTATTTACTTTCCTCTCTATATTAAGAGGAATATTGCACTTAACAGGCTTGAATGGGTAATCAACATAAGTTGTGCTTTAACGCAAAGAGCAGATTTATAGTATTTACATTCACTCTTATCATAACGATCTGTTGTCCGTAGTGACAAAATCTAGTACTGAAGTGTTTGAATATATATTTCAAAAATGTCAATGTAGATATATTTCTTTTTAATTCAATAAATCCTTTTATTTTTACAGTTTTATTTTTTAAGTAAGTTTTTTGTAAATTGAAAGTTATGAATAAAAGAATTGAAATCTATATTTATTTTAATTTATTTTATTTAGTTTAATCTTTTTTTAACCACTTAACCACTTTAAGTGACACTGTTTTTCAATCTAAAGACTTTCCAAAGGACAGACAGAAAATACACCTGTCTTGTTAGCCAATAGCAACACTTAAAACTGCAGCAAAAAAGAAAAGTATGATTTCAGTAGAAAGGTGTCTGACTTATGTGGGTGGTACATGAACTAACAAACACTGTTTGTGTGAGTGCGTACAGGCCCAGCGTACATAGACCTATGTGTATCTCAGTGTTTAAGGGAATATGCAGAGCTGCAGAAATGAGGCATAGCGCTGACTGATGCTGCCGGCTTCTCTGCTTCACAGAACTGGCTTTTCTATCAGATAGACAGCTTGACAATATCCAGACCCCACTCTTTCCGCTACACACAAACACACTGAGTCACGCCAGCACATGCGCACACACACACACACACACACACACACACACA
>JAUBNQ010000007.1:10725933-10737741 GCA_032353495.1 Ctenopoma kingsleyae | reverse complement strand
ACTACAGTATCACGTTATAATGTAAATCTTCAGTATCTCGTAATAACGTAAAAGTACAATATCTCGTAATTACGTAAAACTAGAGTATCACGTTATAACATGGAATTTATCTCGTAATAACGTGAAACTATCTTGTAAAAATGAGAAATGTATTACGTTATAACGAAATAGAGTTTTTTTCTTTCTTGGTGCCAGCAATACGCTGCCGTAGGAAATACATCACGATCGTTCAGTCACGGTAAATGAGTGAGAAAATTTTTTAACTACACTTGAATGCACATTATACACAGTACCCACAGTCTGTATAATGTATAGATCCTTTACTTTACTTAAATTTTAATGTTTTTTAAAAAAATGATTTTATGATTCCTATCTTCTTCTTCTTCATGTGAGCCAGGTGGGCCGCTATTGACGGGCCGCCACTGTTGTGTACTTATAACATCCCTAAACTATATGCAATTTCACACTGGGAAACTTTAGTGTTGTGTAGTGGCTGTGATGTTGCTATTATTGCCTGCTCTCCTTTTCTCTGTCCCCTGTCCACTTACCCCCAACAGGCAGATGGCCGCCTACCCTGAGCCTGGTTCTACTGGAGGTTTCTTCCATTAAAGGGAGTTTTTCCTCTCCACTGTAGCCTGGCTTGCTCAAGGGGGATCGTTGGGTTTCTTTCTGTGAAAGTATATAGTTTTCATCCTATTTGTAAAGTGCCATGGGGTGATTTTGTTGTGATTTGGCACTAAATAAATACAATTTAATTGAATTGAATAGTGGTTAAGCTAGTTGCCCGCACAGTCTTTCATAGTGGACTAGTCTCTCTGGGGTGCTCTTTTATTCCCAGTGTTTTTTTAAAGCATTTAGACAACTTTTGCACATTTTTGTTGCCCCTGTCTAAATGGTTTCAAAACATGTTGCTGACATCAACATCAAATTAACCATTTCAGCATTTGTTGTCTATGTACTGTTCTCAATCAAATTTAGGTTTTAAGTTTGTACATGTAGTACAAATGTGTATTCATCGGCTTTACTGTTTTGCAGCTTCATGCACATCTTACACAGATCAGGATGATACGTGATACCCACATCTTTCTTGTTTCTTGTCAGAAAGACACTGGTACTGCATGCCAGACACCCTGGTGTGCTTCTTATTTATAGCTGCAAGAAGAAAAATAGGTTAGCCATTTATGATCTCGTTTCTAGCCTGAAAAACACCAAGGTACTATAAATTTACTGATGGTATTCCCAAAGGAAGCATACATATCCTTCAGCTATAATGACTGATCTCATGATAACCCACTCCACTCAGCTCAGATCTCTTTGTGCACCAGATAGCCATTCTTGAATGAGCAGTTGTTACTATGAAACTGTTATAGACCATTCTCTGCTTTATTTGAATATTTCCATTTTAGCTGACCACAGCTTTATTAATGAGTTTTTGTTTACAAAATAAGGGTTAACATTATTCACCAGGAAAAAGATAATTAAACTGTATCACACAACCATATCATTTTGATCGACTTAAGTATTCAATGTCAGATTGACTTAACTTAACTAAATATTTCTGATTTACTTTTTAATGAACAACAGATATTACATGATAAGTTTATGAATACTAAATGTAAAAAAATGTACGGATCTTCAGCTGTTGATATTCAGACATGTAGGATGACCTGAGATTTGAAGAAACATCATTGTCATAATTTTATAATCCAGTGATGTTGCATACAGTCAGTAACACTGACCTGCATATAAACATCAAAGCTACAAGCAAACAACAGGAAAGCAGCATGAGATAAAGTGACTCATGTGGAGGCTTTATCCGGCACGAAAGCCATAAAATATTAAGTAAAGTGAAATACATAATTGCTTTCAAAAGCTTTCAATGCACGCGCTTTTTTTTTTTTTTTGCAACACCATGACATAAAAGAAGAAATAACAGAAACAGATGCAACACCTGTTAATTAGAAATGTTAAAAAAGTCTGTGACTCATTGCAGGGCAAATTTCTCATCTGAGTCTTCTAAAGCAACAACTGTTTTTAATAACAAACCAAACCAGTTCAGCTCAGTCCTGCTTAAAGCTACAAATGTTTTATGCCAGTTCAGATTTTTTTTTTCCAAAACAGGAGAACATCGAAGAAAACAATGACAGGAAATTTACAATTGAGACAGTCAAGTTACTCAGAGAATTTTAGTCAACAGTGCATTTCACAATCAAAAGTTCAACAAACTAAATGGGGGACAATGCCAATGGAAAATTACATTGTGCTGTGTACACTACTCCAAGTAGACAAGAAGACCATATAATCATAACAGAGGCAGCATCAAAACATTCTAAAACAAAGGTCAAATCTCCACTGAATCTAATTTACTGCTGATATGACAGTGTGATGTGTGAACAAAACTGCTGAGAACAGAGATGACTTTTCCTCACATGGGGCGAGGCAGTGTTGCAATCTGAGCTTAACCCCATTCAAATCTTCGTCACAAGTTCCTGGCCTCCAAGTGTAAACAACGCACAGATTAAGTCATAGCTTGACACAAATTATTTAGTTATCCTGTCATCTTTCCAATCTTTCCAACCGGCTCACAATAATCCTTCAATCCACATCCGAGGGAATGAAGTTCCAGTTCATATATGGAAACAGAAGTTTGATTATTAGTTTGATTATTAGACCACCATGCACTAAAAGCCCTAACAACTGGGAATTTTCACTACACTACACAAAAAATTAATACAAAAACCTGTCTTGGAACAGAACCAAGAATTTCTTATACTTATCAACAATTTAATTTAATTAAAACTACCTAGTAGTCTTTTATCACTCTGTATGTCTAATCTGTGTTAATAAAGACATGAAAGACATGAAGACATGATCATGAGTGTTTGTGATTTGTCAGCTTAGAAATATTGTGTTTAGAAATATTGTGTTTATGTAGAAATTCAGAAAACTGCATGATATATTATTGAAATGATTAGTTCATGAGCTGCATTGCGTTTCCTTGCAAGTGTTTCTCTAAATCAAATAAAATTTCCTCTCAGCTAACTTTAGTAAATGTGTTGTAAATCTTTGCCATTATAAATAATGTATCAATAACACTTGTGAAGTTTTCACAGTGTTAGTAATACTATTGTTAATAGCATTTTCCCAGTGTCATAAAGAACTTTACCAAAGAGTTTCTGCAGTGCAAATAATATGTGAATGTGTTTTATTGTGCCTGAAACATGAACCAGAATGTGTGGTTGTTGCTCTCTTGTTTCCTCCCTTGGACTCTTGGAGGGGCTTTCTGTCTGCCCAGAGGCTGATGTTCCTTGGGACTTTGACTCTACTTAACAATAAATTCTTCTCTCATCATGGTCTCTTTGCATCATGTCTTATTATCATATTTCTGTGTGTCTTTATCTCTCACACACAGAATCATCCCAAATGGATGCCTGCATTTTTTTTTCAATCTCAGTTGGAGTTCTCTGTGCTTCCAATTCCTTTCTTGTGCAATCCCAGATTTATGCACAGAACTGGATTGTCACTGCACTAATGTTTCATCTCTGTTCATCATAGATATTGTAGTGAATTGAGGTAGCAAAGGTGATGGAGAGTACAAGCTAGTGCTGCATTTGTGGAATTGTTTCATGTTCTTCCTGTTTTAAGGGTTGAATGTAATTGAGCTAGCTGATAGTGTTATACTGTATTTATAATCATTATAGTATATTAAAGGTTTGCATGTACCAAAATGATGGACTCAATCAATCAAAAACTTTATCCCCAGTGTCCCAGAGGTGTAATTGTTTGCATAGCAGTACAGTAGCACATCACACAGAGAAAACAAGACACAGAAAACATGGTAGATGGCATTGGAATTGTCAGCTACACAGGTTTAATCCAAATAAACTGAAAAAAAAAAGCCCAAACATTTTTAACAACATGGAAAATGGAGAGCATCTTATTAATGAAAAGACTCTATGTTGTATACAGCATTTTTTTTATTCTGTCATGTTGATACAAAGAATATAGATGGTTTTGCTGACAGCATTTTCCATGTATTTACAGTTATTATATGGATGGCAGAGTGAACAAAGTGGAAGACTTCCTAAAAACACGTCTGTTGGACACACTGACAGAACAGATCACTAAAGTCACCAAGGTACTCTTCCTTCTTTTTTCAAATGTATCTTTTAGTATAAATAATATCAGTTTATATCTAGTGTACATATGGCATACTTTAAATATCCTTTTCAACTATTCTGATGTAGCTGCTCATTCATACCCTAGCGTAAGTCTAGATCTGTGGTGCAGATACAACATTAGTTTCATATCTACTGTGTATCATATCCAGGATATGATTTATGTCTTTTCCGTGTTAAACAACATTGATTTCTTGAGGGATGATATGAAGAAGTAACTCCTTTTAATTATGAGCTACAGTATATTTGCATATGCTTGAGTCTGCCAAGTTATGGATCATTTAGACCTCAGCTAGTTTTTGTGATAATAAATGCACATGTGCAAACCATAGGACCATTACCGTTACCTTAGGGTAAAAGGAGTTTTGTCCACCATGAGGTAATATTATCAACAATAGCTGCTGTGGCAGACTTGCTGAGTTGTGAGAGATGAACAGTGCCAAAGTGCCTCGGAGAAAAAGAGGCAATCACTCCCAATAACAACATTTAAAACATTCAGCGAGATGTAACAGAGATTCTTCTGCGCACTGCCAAACTTGGTGAGGTCACGTTTTTCTGTTTCTGGTTCGTGCATATGCACATTGTCTGTCTTGATATCTCTGAGGCTATTTGCATATATTGACCTTTTCGTTCCCATCATTAATATTCTGTCACTATCAGAAAAGCATTCAGTATAATAAAAAGTCATTCCTATGCATTATTTAGACAATTTACTCATTAAAAAAGTATCATCCTATTGTAATTGTCTTTAAAATGAAATATATAAAATGATTCATTGATTCTAAATACCCAAAAATGAAATCCAAATTAAGTTATTTTCAGCATGAATTTTGTTGATTTGCCAGCGTTTCCATCACTGATTGCAGGTTGTGAACACACATACTTCTGGTAAGAAGGTGTGGCTGGGTGGACTGGGGCCGGCGTGGGCAGGAGGCATCAATAACCTCTCTGATACATACGCTGCTGGCTTTCTGTAAGTAGGGTTACTATTATATTGTTGTTTCTTAAGAAAGCCACTGTGGTGTGTTCCGTACATGTGACAACTGAGGTTTCTTTTTTGTCAAGCAAAAATAGTAATTGCTAATGCAAATGTGTATTTTATTGGAAATCAAAGGCTGTTACATGTTTTTATCTGCTTTCATATGTATTGCAGGTGGGTGAACACACTGGGTATGGCTGCTGTGCAGGGGATAGATGTTGTCTTGCGTCACTCATTCTTTGACTACGGGTACACACACCTTGTGGACCAGCACTTTAACCCTTTACCTGTAAGTCTCTCAATTTCACTTCAGAAATAATTGTAATTGGTATTGGTTCACATCAGTCTTATTAATCATAATAACAAGGATCTGACCCAAACAGTCCTCTTGCTCTCTGGACCTTTTCTGTACCAGACCCTTGATGCCACCTCTTGCTCTTTCCCGTGGGAGCTATTAGCTGAGATGAAAGGTGTTTAGTGGTGATGAGTGGTTAGATGCAGGGGCGAAATGCCATGTAACCTTAGCCCTTTGTCAGCAGCTCAGGACAGTGTCACTGCTCCCCTCAGCTCCCATCACAACTGTGTGCTTCTCTGTGTGGGACAGTCAACCGGTGAGAGATCTGCAACCTGAGATGTTGATATGCAGGCATGTTAGTAAAATAGCCTGCAACATTGTGTGCTATGGAACTGCTCAATCCCATGTTTCTCTGTGGTTTAGTCTGTCACAGAAATCAAACAAACTAAGACCACAGCATTGTATTAACTGTAAGAAACACAACCCCAATTCTGAAAAAGTGGTAATGCTGTGTAAAATCCACATAAAAACAGAATGCAATGGTTTGCAAATACAAGTCATATTTTATTTACAACAGAACATAGAAAACATACAGAATATTTAAACTGTACTGTTAAAAAAAAGGTTATTTTGAAATTGATGGAAGCACCACTTTCATATGTTTTCCATGTTCTATTGTGAATAAAATAAGGCTTTATGAGATTTTTTTTTGGAGTTGGCATTGCACATGATTCTTTTATCTATTTGTATATGACAGCAAAAGTATTTAACAACACAGATGTGTAGCAGGCAAATATCTAAGGTCATACTGCACATGTACTGTTCCCTGTCCATCTGTTTATTTTAAAAGGGAGGACTTGTAAGTCTTGACATGCTGGAAAAAATGAATTAAGTGTGACTGCATGATGAATGTGATGACAAACCAAGTTCATAAAAAATATTAAGTTCATAAAAGCTGTTTTATTAAGCAGTAAATTAATGTTGCTACAGTAAAAGAGAACAATGATGGAATAAACACAACCAAATAATTGTGAATGAGTGCTAGCAATCCCCAAATACATTTTTAAACTGCTAATCCTGTTGAGCTCATGAACTAATCATTTCAATAATATTTCACTAAAACTATCATTAGTTCCCTCTAGCAAACTAGCATGTGCTTTCTTCTGACTTACTTCAGCTATAGGATATTAAACATTCGAGATGGCTTCATTTCTCTTTCCTCTTCGTCTCCATTATTTTTCTGGGACTGACGCTCCCCTGCTAGGATAACAATGCTTTTAACATGGCTGGATGTCTAAAGGCTGCACCAGCCTACCTGCTGAGAGAATTCACTGCAGGGCCGACCTGTCCGCTACATGGGAAATTTATGACTTGGCCCCTTCCCCTATAGGATGACTACTCCATTGGTAGATTCTAGTTAAAGCCACTGAATCACTCGACCACTTCACCTTTTTCTGCACTTCTGCCCTCCAGTTTTTCTCACTTACTCTTCTGTTCCAATCATCCTCTCTTTTCCAGTTTTGTTAGTCTACACTGCACACGTGCATGTTGCCTCTCTCCAGAGTTGGGTTGTAAATTACTAAACTGTGATGTGATGGACGTTGTTGTCTTTAAAGAGAAAATTCAGACTTTATTGTGTGACTGAAGCTGAGGGCATATTGCTTCAGACTTCCTTAAGATACTCTTGAGAGAAAATATTTCTGTTGAATAAATAAAGTTGTCTTGGCTCAACACATGATTTAGTTCTCATGTAGAAAACAGGGAGAGACAGTAGGCGGCATGTACAATTTAGACTGTCCATCACCATGTTCAACATCTGACTTCAAAAAGTTTAGGATTTAGTGTCTTGTAAATATTTTTATACATGTTTAACTTTTTCCTTGGTATGTTTTTCTCTCAGTTATCTTCTTGTAATTTTATGGGAAGCACAATTAAAACTTGCTGAAGATGTTTTATGTCTTGTTGAATTTGGGAGAGTAACACCGTCTCAACAAGGCAGTCTGACTCTCATTTTCCCTATTTGGCTAAATACTGAAGGTTAATTGTTATTCTTGATATTGTGCTCTATTCGTTTAACACTGCAGCTAAGATTTGATAGGTCTCTGGTGTATGGTTTCCTGGAGTCCCATGTTTTACATGTTTTACATTGTCTGTCTTTCTTTCTCATCCTGATATCGACTGTATTTCAGTGTTCTGCCATCTGATGTTTTTCTATCCATCTGTCTATTCAGAGAAGGGGGTTGGGGGAAAAACAGGGAGACAGACAAGAGACAGCAATTAGACAGGAAATCAGGCAGTCAGACTGCTGACAATTTAGGACCTCATTTAACATTTCTCAAAAAATTGTAGTATTGCTGCCCAACAATTCCTTTTCTGGTCTGGGATTTTAACACAGGCATGGTTTAAATATATCAATTTCTTAATGTTTCTTTTAGTGGTGTAAAGAGTATAGCATCTCCCCAGCGATCGTGAATAAATAAAACTCCACAATCATGGCTGTTCTTTGTTTTATACACTATCCACTAATCATAGATCACAGTTCTGGTCATACATTCATCTGTCCATCCCTCTGCCTATGGCTGACACTATACAGTTCCATACTGTGCTCTGCTTCTTCGATGCCTTGGCAGCAAATTAAGTTAAAGCCTGCATGGAAAAAAGAAGCCCTTAAATGTTGCCATATGCAGGATTGCATGGGAACTTCCTGAGGAGCACATGTTGTTCTGGGTCTCTTGGAGAGGTGTTGAGTCTGTGTAGTCTATAGAGTGAGACACAGTATGGTGGACCACTCAACAGTAATAACAGAAAACAGCAATTCATAATGGAGCATAATATTTTGTAAAAATGTCATGTTTAGGACCTGTCAATTTTAAACAGGTCAGAAGTTTTTTGATATACTATGACTTTTTATGTGTGACAATCAGCTGATCTAGCTAAATGTTGAGTGGCAGAGTGTTGACATAGTTGGACCTGACATTTTTCTGAAATATATCTTCACCCTCTCACAGACTAGCTGCTTTGCTGGCACATTCTTACTTCTCACCGTTTCTACAATCACCAGGATATTTTGTGGTTGTTCGATTTACTCTTATTTTTAAATACAGTGGTGTTGGCAGCCCTGTTCCATACCTGCCTGATTTTGAATTGTGTCTTTAAATAGCAACCAAACCAATCCTGTCCTAAGCATTGTGATGAACCCATACCATCATAAAAGTAATGCCAAATGTGCGTCTGTGTGTGTATGCAATGGTGTCACCCTTACAGGATTACTGGTTCTCTCTGGTCTTCAAGCGTTTGGTTGGTCCAAGAGTTTTAGCTGTGCGGGTGGCTGGACTGCAGAGGAAGCCACAACCAGGACGAGTCATACGAGATAAGCTACGTATTTACGCCCACTGTACCAGCTATTACAAGTACGTGCTATTGCTTAACAACTTTGGAATAGAGTGCAACATATAGTTCAACACAACAAGACTATACATTGACATTATATACTGTATTTTTGGTCATTTTCTTCATTTGAGGCTGACAGATGACAAGGCACACATCTCCTTAGCCTTTCACTGATATGCAGCAATACTCTTGTCCTTCAAGATTTAGATGGAAAAGTGGAAGACTGGTGTTTGGTTTTTTACCTTGTCTGCCCACTATGTCCTCCTGCAAACACCTGAGGCTCTGTGTCTGGTGGGAGAAGAACAAAATCCCCAGCCAGCCCATTCAGCTTCCCATAAATAAGCAGACCGCAGACACCCGCTCATTCATAGCTCAGAGCCTATAAAACTTAACGGGTATCACTTATCAGGTGTGTGGGTTCTGTCTCCCGGCCGTCAGAGAGCTGCTGAAAGGGGTGCTAGGCCTTTATTCCATTTTGGATTGGCTGGAGGGGGGTATTCTAGGGGGATGGGGAGGTACAATAAGGCGGTCTGTGCCGAGAGGAGATGAAGAGTGCCACCATGGCCTGTTCAAGGTTATCATTTAACCCAGACCAGTGGCTGTCAGCACCATCTAGATTTACGGCCTAACTCTAGACAGAGCTCATTTGCAGGTGGAGCATCTCTTACAAAAGTAGTGGAGTTTTGCACAGATAGACGGTTGATAAATGGACAGGATTTGCATAACCAACACACACAACCCCGAGGCCTCATGACACAAATACGCAAAAAAGTGTTCCCTCTTAGCTACCTGGTATATATGGTAAATTTGGGAGTAAAGAGATGCACATGGCATGAGGTGCCACTCATCTCCACTCAGCATACTAATCAGACAGTGAAGCACTGAAACCTCTTGAATCTAAAGCGGCTTCAGTTGCCATTATTTCTGCCACTTCATGGTTTTACACAGTCAACCCTTAAGTGGACAAACCACTGTAGTCTTAGTGGTTTAACTGTCCTGCATTAGACAGTAAAGACCATAAATGAGCTCAGGCAGTCAGTGGTTTGAAAAGTCTTTGCAGTTTAGATATTTGACTTTCACCACCCTTTTACCCCTTTCAGTGGTTTTCGTAGCGTTTTTTTAACTTTTCAGCGATGCTCCAACATCAAACAGCATCAACACATGTTTATGTTCCTGGTTTGAATCTTTAAGAACCTCATCATTTTAAAGGCCTTAAAGGTCATTATCTCTCCTTCCATCTAACCATCTGATCTATCACTCTGAGCCGTGGCCCATGTTTCTCAGAAACAAGGCTCCAAGAGTTTAACATGGAGCCAGAAACATGGTTTTTCCCGTCAACTGAACACTACTTTCTTCTCTTTGTAAATCTATTGAATTTTAGCAGTCTTGCAGGGTTAATAAAATATATGGCTCACCCTGTACCCAAAAGAACCAGGATAAACATCAAACCAGAAACTAGGGTTGCTTTTAAGATATGCAATTTTGGAGGTGGGAGAGACCAGATCATTTAGCCCTGACCCTGAACGCCAAGGCTGACATGTGGTATTCACTACAGCTTTGTTGTCTTTGTCCTCAGACCTGGGCCCTTATTAGATTTTATCATGTTTGTCTTATCTGTCTTGCTTAGTTATTTACTTTTGGCCAGTATCAAGTTGTGTCCCTAGAGCTTTGCTCTCAGGAGAGGGACTCAAACACTGTTGTCTGTGTAACTCAAGAAGTGTTGCCCCTTGTGTTCACACCCTTCATCTGACCTTGAAAAATACAGTGACAGGTTTAAATAATGGATATTGTATAAGAGAAGCAGATTTTTGCTCTGGATAGCCTTTATAGGGATTTTAAAGGCTTTGAAAATGAACTGTGGTTTGAAATGGTTCATACTAAATATAGATATAGGCAGTGGTATAGGTCGACGTCCCACTTAATAGAATTCCCTTCATGAGCATGTATTATCACACTTTATTTTTTTTCTGCAAGCCTTTTGATCTACATCAGATAGAGGAGTAGAGGAGTTGATCTTATTATATATGAGATAAAAATATCAAAGCCTTTCTTCTCTTTGTAGTCATCTTTAATTACAGAGAATTTTATTCAACATGGCAGTGTAATATATAATAAATCCTTATCCCTTTTTTTATGGTGCTAGTCATAACTACGTGAGAGGGGCCATAACAATCTACATCATCAACCTGCATCGTTCGCGAAAGAAAATTAAGTTGGCCGGGACGTTACGGGACAAGACTGTTCATCAATATCTGCTGCAACCTTACGGCACAGACGGACTAAAAGCCAAGTTAGTATCTCAGACACACACACACACACAATCCAGAGGCACTGAATAATTGTTTTTTATTCTCGTTTCACTAGAAAAAACAAATGGTAAGAAATGCAGGTTAACAGCCACAAAATAACACAGCAATACATTGAGATCAGAGACAGGAATGATGAGAATTACAAAAACAAATTTAAAGGTCTTTAAATTATTGTAGGAGGATGCTAAATAACGGGTGTTGAAATTCAGCTATATAATTAAAGTTGTGTTGGTATATTGAGCAAATACACACCTCAAAAACACACAAATACTGTATGTGCTTTAGACAGCAAACAAAATTCATCAAGATTAATTTGAAAAATCAAAGCTAAAAAAGGAATAATACAGATCATAAACACTTTTGTTATTCTTCCTTTGTAAATAAAGAACCATTAAAGTTAAATATTTATTCAGACCTTCATGGTATATTACACATTTTCACTGAATCTTGCCAACCTAGTTATAAAAGGAAACACTCACAGAGGTGAGAGCTCTTTACCAATTTGCAGTGTGTATTCCCATCCCATTCATACTGTTTTAGCTCACAGAGTTATTATCAATGCAATATTTATAATGGTATATTGCACGTTATGTAACAAGGTGAATAAAGTTTCTAGAAAACTTCCCCTAAAATCAAAAAGTTTATACTTTCAGTCTC
>JAUBNQ010000007.1:10700150-10723513 GCA_032353495.1 Ctenopoma kingsleyae | reverse complement strand
AAAGAGAACATGAGGTGGTGTGTGTAATGTCATGCATGGAGATGGTGCGTGTGTGTGTGTGTGTGTGTGTGTGTGTGGATGT
Organism: Ctenopoma kingsleyae; assembly: GCA_032353495.1. Taxonomy (NCBI): domain Eukaryota; kingdom Metazoa; phylum Chordata; class Actinopteri; order Anabantiformes; family Anabantidae; genus Ctenopoma; species Ctenopoma kingsleyae. The sequence goes on along the minus strand of JAUBNQ010000007.1, from coordinate 10,723,431 downwards.
ATTTTATTGGTAAAGCTACTGATATATCTGTCCAGCCTGTTTGACGTGGCACTGAGAGTACACATTTCCTCCTTTGCTATATCAAGTGGCTTAAAGGGAAAATCTGTTTCTGCTCTCTGTGTTTTTTGTATGTTTTGTGTATCATTGCTCCTCTGCTGCAGGTTTCAACTGAAATGCAGTGAGTATGATAGCCACGATGTGTCACTGCTGCTGTTGAAGAACAATGTGAACTCTTCCATAACATTAGTTCTCACTTGGCCTGCACCCACACAAAACTTGGGTTTTGCTTTAGAAAAAGTTTGAAAATCCCAGTTTTTCAGGTATGTTTTTTTCCCTTTAATCTCACTGTCTCTTCAGTCTGTTGTCACATTTTATAATCCTCATATAATCCTTATGCTGCTATTTTTTAAAATCTACATTATATATTTTACATAATTTTGTACAGATTAACAGTCATGTTATTAGAAAATGTACATAAAAAGAGTGATAAATATAAGTGACATAAGCTTGATATGGTTACTTACATACAGTAAACACCTAATTTATGTGATTAAATAATTTGCTTTAACTTTATATTATAAAAGAAAAGTTATTTTAGTGGTACTAATGCCCCAAACCTAACAAAAAAATAAATAAAGTTTATCAATTAAATAATGGGGAGACCAAGTGTCCTTTATTTCAGTTTTATTTTCTAAGCTTTTGACTCTTATTTAAAAAAGAGCTTAGAGGAAAATCACATAGTGAATAAAAACTTGCCTTGGTCATGTTGCCTATACTGTGTAATCTAAACCAGCCGAAGAAGGGCAATGAGAACATTTTTAGATTTTCATGGAAGATGTGCAGAACATGTTAACTATAAAGAATATTTGTCCTCTGAATGTGTTTGTAGTTAATGTAGAGATGTTCATATTTGTTTTGGAGAGCATTATTTTAATATGTAAAGTGTGCCTATATATTATTTTTTGTTAAAAATGTTTACATTGATAATAAACACCTACAAATACCTAAGAAGTTGTACGTGTTCTGTATATGCCTCTGTAAAAAATAAAGGTCCTCATGTCACAATCTGCACTAAAAGAATGTATTTCACACCACATTAAACTGTGCCTAGAAAATCACTATGCTGAATACAAGAGACGATTTGAAAGTCTACTTCAGTATAAACAGTTAAGTCCTGTCATATGAATTAACAATGAGCAACACAACCAGACTCCAAGGCAGTTCTAAGCATATGACAGAGATCTGCAGCAGCACATGTTTGCAAGAAGAAGAAAAAGCAACAGTGAGATGAGATGATTTATACCTGCACAGGACCTCAAAGAAAAGCTGAAATACCCTCACGCTGAAATGCCCTATTAACAAAAACAGTCACATTCTAGCAGCACTGTTAACCAAAGCTTTCAGAGTATTAAAGGTTTCTTACTCACTCACTTATTCACCCTTATGCACTTATTCACAGTTACACTCCATGGCCCCAGATGTGGAAGTAGCTTCATGAGTCTTTGTAGAGGGAAGAGTGCTGTCTTGTCACTGCATGAGGCAGCTGCTGATGGGAAACATGAAGCCAAAATGGGCTAAACTTCCAGACCTCAGCTTTGGCTCAGACAGCTTAAACCTGGGCCAGACTTGGCACAGCATCTGCTAATGCACATACAAGTGGGATCAGTTTGATAGGATCATGTCAAAGAGAGATGAAGGACTACAGTTAGATCACATGCACTCTTTGACTAAGCTGCTTGTCGTTCAGGTGGCCTCAGTTTAACTCGAACAAGCACGGGGCAGGAAAACTGAAACTGAATTCTGTATTGACATTTCATGACAGTGAGTCATTAACACTGGCGGCCCTTGAAGAGCCGTGATCCAAAGCATGTACATTTAATTATATTTTGTTCCAAGTTCCATTCATGGGAATTGGCGCTTTCGCTTTTATGTAGGTAGCAGAAACATTTGGTCCCAGAAATGAACTTCTGGAAAAGTCTCATTTCGCATGTGGTTTATTTTAAACAGGCCAACATTGTTGACATGTAAGAATCAAACCAGACTTGCTAACACCTGGTCCATTAGATCGAGGTTTATGTGAAGAAAATATTCATCACTTTGAAGATCACACATAGTGTATGCAGATTTAGATGAATATGCAGATATAGTATGTTTTATTTTTTGTAAAGCACATGCAGTGAAAGAGGACAGCTAAGGTTGAATCCGGCTGCACTGTCAAGAAAATGGCTTGAAATCAGTTGTCAGTGGTGAGTATAAAATCTTCCGATGTACTAACAATCTAAAAAACTGCAGGTCTGAAACTAAAAGCATGTTTGTAGAGTATGTAATATGTTACCAATAACTGGCCAAAGCAATATTGAGCAATTAAGTTTTCGTGAACTTCCTGACATCCAGACCAGGATCATATCAAGCCAGTCCATGGAAACGGCTTCGTTTGCCAAACCTTGGTTCACATTAACTTGTACTTTGTGATAACAACTGCTTAGTGTCACTTCCTCTGTCAAAATCCAGTTGCGTTGTGATTTAGGAGGACCATGCCGTGTTGGGCCACTTCTGCGTGACAGTGCTCCACGGTGGAGGTAACTGCTACCCAGGCCTGCATAACACTGTTTATACTCTGTGATCCATTTTGAAACATGCAAGGCCACCTTGCCCTGTTAACAAACACTGAGGATTTCACGATGTTTACTCTGTATATACAGGAGTCAGCTTAAATAAGATTTCCTTGAATGCCGGATCCCCAGAAAACTGATGGACTAGATTAGACTTTGGCCCAAAGCATAGAACTCTTGGCTTTTTGGAGCAAGCAAGGTTAATAAAACATAAATATTTATGTTACTATGGGGCTCTTTGCTCTGCTCAGAGACCAAAACATACAGTCACTGCTGAATATTATGACACAACACAGATTTGTTGTAGCCATCAAAACATTCCCTGAGAAACATCCCGTTTGGTGAGTGTGTATATGCAGCATATACGCATATCCCCTTATTCTGTATTATTTATGTAGGAATAAATATGAGAGACAATATGGAGCTCATACTGTACCATGAGTTTCTTATGTCCCTCTTATAATAATAATGATGTGTTGATTTAAGCATGTACTGTTGTACCTCATATCTATAAATACTATCCTATGTGATGGCATGCGTTGTAGTAATTATTGATCTGAATGACATTGTTAGGTTATAGGTTTATGTGCAAAAAAATCAACCTACATACCCCAGTCTCTGTATTGTTGTGATCTTCATATTGTGAACATTGCTCTTCTTCCTCTCTGCGTATAGTAATAAACGCACTATTTTTAATTCAGTGGTGCTGTACATCTGTTTTCCTATTAGCAAGTAAAGAAATAATTGGCACCAACACGTTTAATCCTAGCCTCAACCATAAAGCTGTGAATTCCACAAATGCCAAACTGCAGCGCAGCCTCTCGGTCATGTGCCTCACTTTAGGCACCAGCACATGACTTTTTCCCGTGTCACTGATCATAAGCCTCGTCGAAAAGTAGTCCACCGAGAAGAAGAGCTACCTACTGTAAACACGTAACCAGGATCCGTGTTACAGGACGCACCTCCGCGGCTTGAGGGACTCCGTGTTCAGCTCAGCACATGTCACATGACTCGGTGTTGCGCGGAGCTGCGGACATTGCGGAAGGAAGCAGTTGACGCAGCAGCCGCGAGGAAGAAGTTCACAAGCTGCACCGAGCACCGCAGCAGTGGTGAAGTTTTGGACCGCGCAGACAAAGTGGACGGAGATGCACAGAACACACACAGAGTGAGTTGTTGTGGCATAATTGTGTGTTTTGTTTTGCACAGTTTTCACGGTCGGTTCGCATCGAGGAAGTTACGAGTTGATCTAAAATAAATAATTAAAGGGTTTAGGTGAAGCACGGGATGTAATCTGAGGGTCGGATTAGATCAGGTGAAAAAACATTCATTTTCAGACAACAAATGTCAAATGATCAGTAGCTGGTTTTGAATTAATTTCACTAAATGCTCAAATGGTCAAATGCATTTCAAGTGTCAGCAGGGTGCTTTGATGATTGGTTGGATTATTAAGGAAGTATTGCAGTAACATGTTTTCCTGCTTTTCTGCAGGCGAATGAAAGATCTCACGCGTTTATACATACATGTAAATGAAGTGAATCTCTTACAGGGAGTTGTCCAAAAGAGGTGAAGCTTTTATTTCAGCATGTCGAGCTTTAATGTGTAGAGCAGGCAGTAGTATCATATGCATACATAGAAATATTCTGTGTGTGTTTCTGACAAGTCATTTCCTAATTAGTGCCAAGCACATGCTGTAATATTAAACAAATAAATTATCTGGAATTATTTGAAAAGTAAGTGTTATTTGTTTTTTAATGATTAACACGATTATCTGTATCTCCTGCTTCAAAGCTTTAAACCCTTTTTCTTACAGAATGATGCATGTGGAATGGTTGGCATAAATAGGGCACCACAGTAAAACAGGACAGGAGTGCACCTGCGGTCCAGATGAAGTGCTTGCTGATAGCCAGTGAGAGCGCAGAGGTCCTCTTCTACTGGACTGACCCAGAATTTCAGCAGAATATCCAAGAGCAATATGGGGCGGCTCAAGAGGAGGGCCAAGGGGTAAGGATGAGGAAAATCATGCTTTTTTGCTGGCTTCCTGTAGCTGTTAATAACTTTTAATTTCTAACTTCTATACTTTGTTTTGTTTTCCAGCTTCCAGCGTTTGAGGACTGCATCAGCACTCTGTTTGCTCCCATCATTATCTCCTGCAGCACCATGGTGGACAGGCTGGGTGACAACTACACCTCCTTCACCACAGAAGACAACCACATTTATATCCTACACCAGGTAGCACCTGTCTTCCAAGAGAAAAGCTGTATTCACTTGTCTACAAATCCCTAGATGAGCTTTTTTCATGAAGAATTTTCTAAATATATGTTTAATAAAATAAAACAGATGTAATTTCTAACTTATTTTGAAATACCCTCAAATAAAAGGCAGATTCCTGCTTTCTTGAGCTTTTTTTTTCCAACAGTGTAACCCAAGTGCAGGCTTCTCTTAAAATGAAGCATCACGTTTGTCATGTGAGTCTTGCTAAGAAATCAATCCAGGCTTTGTCCTCCTGCAGCACATGATACAGTTATCGAGTCCAAACATCGAGGTGTTTCGGATCCTTTTAATGTCAGCAGACTTTTAAGTCTTTCTAGTTAAAATATTTAGTTTAATAAAATCTTCTTCGCTTTATTTTATTCACAGTTCGATGAGTGTGTCTACATTGCTGTGAATGGGGATGGTGAGGAGGGAGAGGACGACTTGAGGAGAAAGATCTATGTGATGAAGAAGATGATTGAGGTCCTGTTTGGCATGGTCACTCTAAGCAGTAACCTCCTCAGAAAAGAGTAAGATGTATTGTGTGTGTGTGTGTGTGTGTGTGTGTGTGTGTGTGTGTGTGTGTGTGTGTGTGTGTGTGTGTGTGTGTGTGTGTTCATTCTTGAATCTGTGCAGTTCAAGCATAGCATCTGGTTGGTGTATGAAATGTTGTCTGTCACCAGACTGCGCCCCCAGGACACGGAGCAAAGAGCGAGAATGTGGAAGCATCTCCAGAGCCTGCTGGAGACCTACAGCCACCTCCGAGAGAATGACCAGAGCTTCTTAGTGGAGGTGCAGCGCATTGCTACTGTATACATCAGGAACATTGCACTCCTTTTTTACAGCTTGTTCTTTTTTTATTTTATTTTACATTCTGTAAAACTGTCATTCATGAGTTTGAATGTTGATTCAGAATATGGGAACAAAAGACACACCCTGGAACATGCAATGAAGCAAGGATAGAAATCTCTTTAAGTGGTTAAGGTTAATGTGCAAAATGTTCATATATGCATGCATGTTGTGGTAAAGTACAGCCTGACTACTGGTGATTTGCCATTAAATTTCTTGCATGTGACAATTAGTAATAAATTCTATTCATATAAATTACATTATTTACTCTAACCCTGCCCTTTCATTAATCAGATGATGTGTCCGTGAGTTAATGAATTTTTAGATTATTTTCTTGTTTCCATCGACTGACACTGACTGAAATGTCCTCAAAGTTTCACATTTAGGATATAAAATCCAACCACTAGATGACAGAAAAGGATAGAAAGCTAACTTACTGTTCAAAAACCCTTTGTAATTGAGTGGCGGTTCAACCTTGACTTTAACTTGAGTGAATTCCTAGTTCCAGGCATGTATGATTTGTACTCCACTATACACTAAACTAGTTACAAATTGGCATATAAGTTAAACATGTAAATGTGTAATCAGAGTGATTTTAGGAACACTCGGCACGTTCCTGGTTTGAGTCTGACTGGGGACCTTTGTTGCATGTTATGCTCTCTGTCTCATGTTTTCTAAAAATAAAGACTAAAATGTCAAAAAATATCTTCAGACAAAAAAAAAAAAAAATTTTCACCTGTGCTCTTACGTTGTCTTCATTCTCAGGCAGTGGAGAGGCTGATCCACCCCACGCTATGTGAGCAGTGCATTGAGTTTCTGGAGCGCCGTTTGGTTCAGCAGCTCAACAGCAGTATGGAGAGAGCAGGAGAGGAAGTCTTACATGCCTTTATTCTGGTTCACACCAAATTGCTGGCTTTCTACTCCAGGTACATTTGTTTTACATTTATTCCATAACATACACTGTTTTTTATTTATTACTTTTAATTTTGCTTTAATATAATTTATTGAGGGTTTTTTTTGGATTATTTTATTCTGTACATGTGTTCCTCTTCTCTTTCCAGCCGCAGTGCAAGCACACTCTCCACCTCAGACCTGCTGGCCCTCATTATTATGGCACAGAATATGTATCCTAGCAGTGTAGACCTGGAAAACCCAGGACCTGAGGTAGGACACGTTCACAGCCACTCACACAGCACCACCATGAAATATTAGTTTCTGATTGTTTATTATCTATTTCTGCGCATGCTTTGTGTTTGTTTGTGAAGGACATTGAGAGTACATCGGGTTCTGGTCCAGAAAGTTTTTACACCCCAGAGCCCTCCCCTACAGACAATGACTCGAGCAGTTCAGGTGGGTTAAATACTGTAGTACACTCTGATCTTCCTATCAAAAATACAGATAGGTAGTCTGTATTGTCCTATTGGGAAATGTGTTTTCACAGACAGTACTTATTGCATACATAAACACACAGAGATACACAAGTCATCACAAGTATGAACTCAGTATGAAACAGACAAGTCTGAATTTATTGTTTAGGGCAGAAGGGACAAAACTCCTGTTAAACTAAGCTTTTCTTCATTTTGATGTAATGTATCTGCAACAAGATGTTAGTAATGTGTCTGGATTGAGGAAGTGATTACTTTTGTTTTAGTTTAGTTCATTCAAATTCAGCTTTATTGTCATTATACAAGAAAGTACAGAAAATGTACTGTGCTGGCCTGAGATAAGATGAATAGAGCCCCCTCCTATGTAAATGAAAGAAAAACACAAATGAAAAAATAAAATAAGATAGGTATAAGTATAGTATATTTTTGTGTTTCAGCAGACAAGCCAGTGAGAGGAAGTACTCCTGTGTTTGAGTTTATCGATCCAGACGTTCAGGTAAGAGTCTTATTCAGTGTCTATTCCCAATAGTTAATCCTGATTTCTAATATACAATGTACAAAATAAACTGGAATGAGACCACAAAACTGTCTAAATACCAATTCTTCAGATGGCAGAGGACAGTTTGCAGGCTCTGGATTTTCCTCCGCCTGACCCTTCAACACCCCGCAGAGTTTTCTTAGATGTTTCAGGCAGGGATGGGCTGTATCCCATGATGCCTCACTCCATGTACTCTCTGCCACTGTGGCCTGGCATCACGCTAGTGCTGCTAACTAAGGTTTGTGAATACCAATACACATTGGCGTATGTACTTGCTTCTTCATTTCAGCTAAATGTAAATACAGTTAATCAACTACAGTTTTATGTGGTGTCCAGTTACCTAAATACATCTTTGCTGTCATGATGAGCCACTTAAGCATCTATGTCTGTGTCTGTCAGATTCCCACGAATGCAGTGGCCATGTCGGTGTATACGTTTTTAGAGGCGTTTGCTAAGCTGGAGAAGCGTTTACGTGAAAGCCATGAAGGCTCTGCTGCTACAAGAGGCCAACTGAGCATACACGACATCCGCAACAAGCTGGATAAATTCATTAAAGCCCTGGCACCTAGTGAGATACAGGTATGAGTTTTTATGTGTGTTGTATACCAATATTTTAGTATAAGTTATCTTCTGTTGGAAGATTTTAATTTTGTTTGTTTTGTTACCACCTCTAAACTGACGATGCCTAACAGCAAAAGTTACATTAGCCAATCACACTATTAAAAAGAAGTGTGATTAATCATATAAACAGATTATGACCTTTTATATTAGAACAAATACACATTTTTTGTCTTTTACTTTCTGTCCAGTCTACACAGTTACAAAATGTCTGGACAGAGTTTAAGAACCGAGCCTTTGCTAGAGGAGGACCTGGGTTAAACAAAAGGTGAGTGTCTTACAGCCCTCTGCTGGTCAATATGCATCATAGCACAGCTGTTGGACGATCCTTTAAATGATTTCATTTCTGCTTTTGTTTTAGTCTTATTCCATGGTGTAAAAATATGAAGACTCAGCTGTGTGGTATATACCGACAATGTTTTCTTATTGAATCTGGACCAGCCGGCATTTCCCGACATCTCTCCCCCGGACTGCAGGAACGAGCCCAAACCATGGTGCAGTGTGTATCAGTCACCTGGACATCTTTTTTGCTCTATTTTTGTTGTTTATTTGTTACATTTTCTGAAAATGTGTATACATTTCTGAATCATTTTTTTTTATCTGCAGTAGTCTACAGCAGATACCTAATCGCATGTATCTTTGTTTTGTTTTCTTTTTCTATTATTTTTCTAATATTTTCCTCGTGTACCACCGTTTGTGTCTCTCCCAGGGAGAAACTAATGGACTGGAAGGATTTCCTGTTGGTGAAAAGCAAGAGGAATATCACTATGGTGTCATATCCTGTCAGCAAAATAACCCTGCTCCCTATGATGTTATCTGGTGTCTGACCTATGACCACTGCTTTGCATAAAACTAAAATTTGCAATATTTATAGATGCACATGCTTGTTTTAATGGTCTTAACAAAATGTATACACCTACTGTTATCCTGAGTGTATTGATCTTGACCCAGTTAATCTCACTTACCTGGAGGATTTTCCAGGCCTCATCCATTTTATCTGTGTGGACCGATCCACCGGCCAAATGATTGCGCCCTCACTCAACATCACAGAGCGTACAACATCTGAGCTAGGGAAAGGACCAGTGGCTCAGTTCATCAAAAACAAGGTCAAGTTACTGTTCAAGAACTAGAAACTGTTGATCATATTAACCCAGTCAAGTCTGATTGTAGTCTATTGTTACCTGTGCAGAGAACCAGTGATAGTATTTAATTATTAAATTACAAGAATAATTCAATATTCCTGATGTGTTTGGATATATTACAACAGAAAGTGACCTTCAGGTGCAGAATTCTCAAAATATATAACATAATAGTGATGGAATATGACCAAATATAAGTCTAAATTTTCTGTTAATATACATCTTTTGCTTAAAGCAATAAGCAAAGAAACTATGCAAAAATAATTCCTAAGTTATTTCTATAAAATGTTGGTAACCAATAATAGTTTGTTTTTGTATTAAATGAATTTCCCTTTACTAATCCATACTGAAGGTGTGGAACCTGGTCAGCACAACGCGCCGCTTTCTCCGCAAGGGTTACTCCACGGTCACGTTGCGGGATGGAGACTTCTACTTCTGTTACTTCCTCTGGTTTGAAAATGAAACGGTAAGTCACTGGCATGCCATGTTTTACTATCCAATTTAAAAAAAATCAATTCAGTAGCCTGGGATACTGTGAAAGGTTAAAACAGCATCATATAATGTGCATATCTGATCAATCAGGGCTTTAAGTTAGATGCAGGAGAAATACCCATCCTGCCTGATGACTCTGCCCCCATTGGGATGCTTGCCTGGGACTACTACAGGTAAACAACTGTGCATTAGAAAAATAAGTGATTCATGTAAAAGTGTGCTGTTGACTACAGACAGTAATGTGTCAAACAGGAAACTGCTGCGGTACTACAGTAAGAATCACCAGGGCGAGGTGGTGAAGTGCTACGAGCTGCTGACGGTTCACCTGGGGGTCATCCCCACTGAGATCATCCTCCAGCACTGCAGACAGTTGGCAAGCAAACTGTGGGAGCCATCACGCAATCCACTGCTGTAAATACACCCACACACTTGAACTCAATAACCAAGAAACATATTTGTCGTATTGACAAGAACTTAAAAAAATATTTTCTCATTCTCTATAGATATCTATATATCTATATAGATATCTATATATATATATATACATAAGTATCTAGTTTCTGTGTCCCACGTTTTCTATCATTTTCATTTTGTTCAAGGTTATGCATCATATGATAAGCTGGCCTAAAATAATCATCTGAAGCACTTAAGTTCATGATTAGCAGTCAAACACCACTGTGCACCTACGCAGTGTTATTGACTTGTATAAATTGATATAGAGAATATCACTTCTTAATTGTTGTAGATTCTAATATATTTTTGAACACTCGTTTATGAGAAATTGCCTATTTATTAGTGATATTGTATATAGTTATGGTGTATGTTTTTTCACTTTTTAAAATTTGCAGCTGATTTTTATAAATGCAGATACTGTCCGTTTTGGCTTTACTACTGCTAATTACATGTATGAATGAAACATATAGTGATGTACTGTACATTTGTCTTAGATTCTTTTTTGGAGACAATAAAAATCAGCAGTTTCACATTCACTTGTTTATTAAGTCATTGTAAACAACTGAAGAGCACTCTCTGGTGATGTTGCTGTACATTTATAGAGTAAGTCAAATAAGATATGCTTTAGTTAGTATCCAGGTTAGTTAGCTTAGTCTCCATAATAAGATGCTAACCTTTAGAGTTTAATTTGCTCACTCATCAGACAACCCTAGACAATTAAAAGGGCATTTAAAGGTCAGTCCTTGGTGTGTAGGTAGGATTCTTCCAGCACAGTTACACAGGCTGACAGTGAGAGGGAGGAGTGCATGCTGACCTCTGTGTATTATCAGCCTCTGTATTACAGACTCACAGAGCTCCTGTGAGGTCAGTCACAGCTCCTACAGCCACCAAGTCCCTCAAGAAGAGTTTTTCAGCACTGACGTCATGTACCACCTGGATGATGACAATAAAATGAGCCATGAATGACCCACTGGAGACAAAACCTGAGGTTTACTAATCTTAAAAATGTGAACTTACTTGAGCCTTCATTGCATCCATGCGTATGGTCTCGTAGTAGTGAAGCCTGGCCTCTGGATGCTGCATATCGTACCCAAACCCTGCCAGACTCACCTGGTCACAGAGCTGCAAAGCCATCACTACTGCACTTGCACCTAGTGTTGGCACCATCTATGTGATGAGAGAAAACGCTGTGCAATGTATTTCTTCAACCAGTGTAAGCATTAACTACTCAGCAATGTTTTGTTCTAAATAGTGAATGTAACAGCCTCTTTAACTGAAGACTGTGTTTGCTCATCTTTTTCCTCCTCCATTCTTAAGCGCCCAGAAAAATCAATACATGCCTCAGCTATATCGAGGTATTAAACAGTTTGAGTTAGGTTATGCAGATGTGCTATCGTTCAACTAGTACCCTTTTCATTACCATGTACTGTAGTATAGCATGAACACATACAACAATGCATGAGCAGAATGTGAGGTTGCTTCTCATATTACGTTACAACTCACATTTCCCTGTTTCAGAGCATACTTCTGTAAGACTTGTCCTGTTTTGTGAATAATATCCGGATGTAGGATTCTGAAGTTCTCTGGTTTCAGAGGAATATCATCGACCACCTCCCTCCAGAACCACATTTTGGACCAGAAACTCTATTAAAAACAACACAGCAGATGTAGAACACCAGTGCACTGTAACTAGATGAGTTACTGTGACATAGCTCATGTAATATACCATTTCTATGTGCAGCGGTTGCTGTGATGTAGGCTTACCAGAGGCTGTTTGGTGATGACAGAAGTGAGCCAGTCCAGATCGAGGCTCTTGAAGACCACCAGGGTAACCATGGTGGTATGTTTGTACTCATCTGCAGAGTGAGGTGCTCCCTCTGGGTAGATCAGGCGGATGGTGGTGCGGGAACCAGCATCTCTCTCAAAGCCAGCCACTGGAGCGTTGTTCAGCCTGGTAATAGCAATGAACAAGTGTCGATGAAACATATCATTTTTGTCATGCATTTTCCTTTCATATTCAATATTGGCTGCTGAGAATCCCATCAACACAACAGTAAGTTTCCATCTTTGTCTGTCTGACAATGGCACACGTACCTGAAAATGATGTCATACTGATCTATATGAGATCCAAGACGGCTCCCATGAAGAACCCCACCACTGCCTACCACCACACATCGTCTACAGCTCCCTTCTCTCAGTGATGGGGGCAGGCCAGGCTGAGGCAGAGAGGCAAGAGCAAGGGCTAAATGCTCTTCTGTGCCCTGGAGCCCCAGAGGAGGAGGCAGATCCCAGGGCACAGACCTGCCCTGCTGCACGAACACAGGGATTTCTAGAAGGCCTGCAGAGCAGGACAGAGGCTTCAGGTGGTTCAGACACCAGAGAGGCTGACAGGGCTCTGAGAGTAAGGTGGCTGATTGATTTATTAAGACCTAAAGAGAGCGGTAACATTGAGAGGAGTTTGATGGGAGGGAAGAAATAACCAAAATTGGTTGCTTGCATATGTGTCCTTACTAAATCTTTGGGATGTTGGTAGTCATCACTGACGGTTCCCGTCTTATCCAAGGGGAAATATGCAGGAATTAGAATAGCTGAGTAGCATCCAATAAGCAGCATCAAACTGAAGGCAAGGTTCTCTCTCCTTTACAGCGCAGAAGACAACATTACAACAACATTATCTGAAATAGCATTAAATAACAGGTCCACAAAATACTGTCAATGCTAAGACGCCACCCGCAGAGACGTACCTGCTGAGGAAGAATTCCCTTGAGTCCGTCTTTAAGGTCACTCTCTGTTTGTGGAAGACAGATGTTGGTGTTGCAGTCTCAGCAACCTCAGGCAGCAGTGGGGAGCCATCATCTGGGTCCTCTACACTCAAGTGATTCAGCGTTACCATGGCACCTGTACTTCCACCTGAAACCCACACACGTTATTGAACTCACAGCAGTGATTATAACATTCATCATTTAACAATAAAATGTCATTAATATTATCAAAGCTTAGTTAGAGTGCCATTTTATCTGTTTAACTACTAAATGTAAACAAAATCTGTTTGACTAATAAAAACAATACTACTCACATCCAGACTGGTAGATAGATCAATTGATAGTTAACTATCTGTTCTCCTGTGCTCCATGGTTGAAGGAAAGAAGCAAGAAATCTTGTGCAGCTAAAATGGCTGCTGCTGCTGCTTCATATCCCACCGAACTCTGTCACTTCCCTCAATAACACTGGTTAACCATTAACGCATCACTCAGTCACATGTGTGTCTGTCCATTCAGTAAAACTCTGCATGAAAATGTCAGCAAGAAAGAGGAAGTATTCCTATATATATATATATATATACTGTATATAGATATGTGTGTGTGTGTCTGTTAACATATTTATATTTATATTTAATCTACTGCACTTATGTGTGTAGACAATGCTTCTCTCTAATGGAAAAATTTGTAAAGCTGAGGCTGGTCAGTGATTGATTGTTGGTGTGCTATCAAACATGTATTTACAAGGTATCACTTGACAGTAATGAAACCTTTATAAATAACATAATCCCCTAAAACAGCCTGTTTATGAGGCCTGTGCTCCTGTACAAGAGAAGTGCACAGCGTTGCAACAATAGGAGTGAGTACAACCAGGATCCTGTGGAATGAATGTAACCTCAACCCATGACCTGGGCCTGACATGCCTCAAGTGTTGAATATACTTGTATATGAATGTGCGTGTGAGTGTTTGTGTGTTTCCATGGATGACAGAGAGGGAAAGGGTGAAAGAGAGAGAGTGTGGAGCTGGCAAGTACTCACAAGCATATGTGCATACACACATCAAAGTGTACACACACACACCTGTTTGTTGGCGTAATACAATGTCCTACCATGAAAATGGCATTTCATCTAGGAAGCCACTGGGTTTGCAGCACTTGTGTATAGAGTGACACACAGTCAGCCAAGTTTTCCACTTTACTTTTACTTTCCTCAATCAGTTAATGTTAAACAACATGTCAGATGTTCACTATTACTTTATCGACTGATTTTGGTATTTTTGTATGTTTTGTATAAACAGATGGAAAAAGTTGTGCAGTGTGCAGCCAGTGTGATGGACCATAAAACAGAAGTAGAAAATAAAACTCAGGTAAGTGAGATAAATGCTAATGTGCCAAAGTGATTTGTGTTGAGTTTCCATTTATATCTCAGCGTCTTACATTAAGTCTCACTCGTAGAATGATAATCATTAATCACTCACTACTAGAGAGATGTTATTCAGCAGAGCAGTTTGTATAATACTCATAAAATACTTAATAATACTGTTACCATAGCACAAAATGAAAAGCCCTGATTTTTTGTGAGGATGGGAGATAATAAGCTGTTATATTCTACAAACATGTCAGCACCAACATTAAGCCCCAAACACGTGGAATCAACAACATTTATTTGGAGACACATTATAAAATGCATGGCATCATATACAGTATGCACATCAGTGATCACTTTGTCACTTAAAATGAACCTGCTTGCAGTTGGAGTAACATTTAACGTACTAGTTTCAATAAATCCTGTTTTAGTCAAATATGTTTACTTAAGTAGACCTATAAAATGTTCCTGTTAATATTCTACAGACACATGCGTTTTATGCACTAGACCTACCAAGAACTCATCATTTTACTTTTGTAAAATAAGTCAAATAAAACAAAAAGTTCCTTTGAACTTTATGTCACGGATATAAACATGCAGCATGAGCAGTAAAGGAGAGGGTAAGTTACTTGTGTTATGGGCAGACCCAGCTTGCACTATGCTGTGAATTTATTTTGCCATTAACACTAACCATTCCAAACTCTCGGCATCGCCAAGCTTACTTGACAATTCTGCTTTACAAACCAGCTGTACCTCTCTCATCTCAGCTTCCTAACAGTGTTTTCTATATTCTTACTGTTGCTCTCATTTTCCAGGCAGTAGAGAGAGTGAGCAGCACAGCCTCAGAACTACACTGTGAGATTTTGCACTTAAGCAGAGAAGAGAATATATCAGAGCTGTGCAAAACAAAAAAGAAAACATACTCACCTATGGTGTCTGTGGAAATCCCTGTGGTGAGCTAGAATTCTCATAAACCTGATATTTACATGCACAAGAGTGGTATAAAAACCGAACAGCTGTATCTCTTCTGTCCCTCTGTGTTCAATGTGTATGTGTTTCTCTTTTGATAGTTAGGGCCTGTGCACACTGTAGAATTCATGAATGCAGCCATTCAAGGTAAACTGGATGTAATAGAGAAGTATCTGGCTGATGGTGGGAACCCTAACGTACACGATGAGGTAAGCTCTCACTGCAGGCAAAGATAAATTTACAAATAGTTTCTGCTTCTAAAATATTTACTTTTTCCAGCTGAAGAGGACAGCTCTACATCGGGCCTCTCTGGAAGGACACACTGCAGTAGTCCAGATGCTTTTAGAAAAAGGAGCTGATATCAGCTTTAAAGATCGAGTAAGCAATGCAGCTAATTGCCTGTTTGTAAAGATGATGATGAGATTGGGCGAAATTATCTTTACACAGTAAAGCTCCAGCTTCTAGTAGCCTGATGCCAGCACTATTAATAGAATTGGGCCCCCCTATCGTTTTTCAGCTGGGCTCCAGGGCCATTCACTGGGCCTGCAGAGGCGGAAGCCTAGGAGTTGTCAAAGCCCTGAAGAACCATGGGGCTGACCTGAACATTAGAGACGAGGTGAATGTGCATTTTATTTGTGCCTGGACAAATTCTTGTTCATATGTGATCATACTGTGCATCATGGATGGCCAACCCTGGTTCTCGAGAGCCTCTGCCCTGCTTGTTTTCCAACTATGCCTGCGCTACCTTCAGCTGATGACCTGGATCAGGTGTGCTCAGCAAATCAGAAGCCGTAAGTGCAGGGATGACTGGAAAACAACCAGGATAGTGGCTCTTAAGGACCAGGGCCAGCTACCCCTGCTGTACATCTTATGCATCTGATATGTGATCCTTTATCTGTTATAGAGATTTACATACAAATAACCCAGTTACAGTGTATGCTTATGTCCACACTGCAGTTGTACAGCACTCCTCTGCATGTGGCCACAAGAACAGGTCACACCGCTGTTGTGGGGTACCTGCTTTCCTCTGGTGCCAAAATCAACTCCAGGGATAGGGTAGACAGAAACGGAATATTGTTTAATTTCTCTGTTTCAGTATTGCTTCAAAAGATTTCTGTCATTAATTCTTTCTTTTCTACTCTCAGGAAGGGGATACAGCCCTGCATGATGCTGTGCATCTAAACAGATACAAGATAGTGAAACTGCTCATAGCTGCAGGTGCTGACACAAAAATAAAAAATCATGTGAGTTTTGCAAAACTGGTTTAGATTGGGGAAGATTGGGGAATATACTTTTTGTTACCACAATAATTAGACTTGATATCTATACGTGATGATGCTACAGCCAGAAGTCTGTTAGGTAATCCTAGCTTAGTAATTAGCACACTGTGACTTATTTTTAGTCTATATAAAAATCATTATAGTCTTATGTGTTATGAGCGTGTGTGCCAAACTACTTCTTGGTCTTGTACAATAACTTCCTGGATTGCCTGCAGTACTTAGCTCCCTAAAACAGACAAATATATATATATATAGATATATTTAAAAATTGATCTCCACCGTTTAAATAAACAAGATATTAGGTGATAATAAGGGAGTGTGGTGCTGTAAGATGGACTTTGTTACCAGGCTAAGTGTTTTTGTTTCAGTCTATATGTTAAGATAGGTAAACAGTGGCACCCTGGTAATTAAATTGTTAAGGTGCATACCACATAATTACAAAATCAATACACTAATTCAACTGGGGAGATTGTCATAAAGTGTCATATCATATGATAATGCTGCAGCTATAACTTTATATTTAAAATAAATAATTCTCAACAAGAAAAACAATGTAAAATGACTTTCATTGTACCTACATTATGTCCCCACACTAACACTAAGAACTTTGTTACAGGAGGGAGTGACAGCAGTGCAGCAGGTAAAACAATGGCAGTTTGACATCATGGAAACCCTGCAGAGGTTGGAGAAACTGAAGGAGGTGGGACTGGTGCCACCTGAGAACAACTCAAGAGAGGCTTAAATAGTACAGTGAAAAGTTAAACCTCTATTCATACATTAGACCCACAAGACTTTTCTATGTCTCAGGTTCAAACACATTCTGTAATTTCACTACAAATCTGTGTACATCATGTTCAAATATGTTTTATCTTAGTGTTCACGGAGCAGTGTGATGTGTGTAAATCTGCCTTATTATGGTATGGCTCTTAAACCACTTAGATTAGTCTGAACTCATACACTAGAAAACATCAGCATGGATGTGATGGATTCAAAAATGATCTGTTTATCTACAGACATAGGAATGAGAAAATAAACCTGAATTTCTAAAAGCTTTTGCCAAGGTTTGGATTTTGATGTTTGCTTTTAGAGGAATAGGATTTTAGAAGCACTCTCATAGATGTTTCATATGCAATTTGTGATGCCTTTGTTAGTTGTATAATAATAATAGGTAATGCTGTACAGAAGCTGTGTCTGAATATACATCTAGGTATTGTTTCATTGAGGCAACAAAGCAACAGTAGTTTGTTTGAGACGTCAGCTGATGATAGCAGATGGCTGGCATGCCTCTCACTAAAGTCAGGGATTCAAAGGGAGCTCAGTGGACATATTTTCCTTCTGTCATCAGTGGCTTAAATGTTCCTCAGGAAGGTTGGTCATTCATACTGGGGCACAGGGCTGCCTGCACCCCACCAGTGTAGTTGTATATGTGCAGTCAGTATGTATTTTGGTCAACAAATATTGTGCTACTGCTGTGTTTTCCATAATCCACATGTAAAATGCTGTTTTAAAAAGTATGCAGTCATGGTTCAGTTAAAACAGCAATGTGTTCATTGTAGACAACTTGCCAGATACATTATCAGTCACACAAAGTGTTTCCTGTTCCAAGCAAGGCTGTGTAACTGTCAGGGCCCTCAGCACAACACACACAACATTTTGTCAACTTGACCCTAACAGAGATGTTACTTGTCAATGTAACATAGTCCATGTATCAGAAAGAAAAACACACTTTGGACACACAAATTTGGCAGACATATGCGTGTTCTATTATCTTCAATGCCATGTGAACAAAAAGCAGTTTGCTGCTGTGCTGTGAAGTTGCTGTTGGCTGAAGTGGTGTAGACTGAGGAGGGGGATGGGAAACTGGAGGCTTCTCTTCCACAATGTGTAGCAGCCAAAAACCAGAAGAACCTGTTCATCCACGAGACGGTTACACTTCCTCTTACAGCTGCATATGCTACACATTTTAGCCTCCATGTTATAACATCAGATGTGGCTACAATATCACCTAAAAATAAAAAGTATATATAAAAAATAATAAAATATATAAAAATATATAAAATATATGTTTCCATATTCAAATCCAGTGCTGTGACATCCAATGAAAAACATGTTTCTGTTTCAACATAGGTTTTTATTAAACACATCAACTGTTTGCCACCTATGTGATACATACTCTAACTTATTTCACGAGAATGAGAGGATACTGTGCTGTAGTTTTCCCTAGAGCACTCAAAGCAACATTATATTGTCACTGAAAAAAAGGTAACCATGGCAATGATATTTTCCAGGCAGGTGAAAGTCTGGACAGGCACACTTATAAAGCACCACTTGTTTCAAGTTGGAAATGAATGTGGTATACTAGTGTATTTAATTCTTCTCAGGCAAGACTGTGTTTAGGCAAAGAAGGCTTGAGCAGGTGTCATCTCCAACAAAGTGGAAAGGACAAATAGTATTACAAGATTTCAAATACAGCATATTACGTACAGAAAACATTAAACCACCACTGTGTGCTTGTAGATGGTGTGATGCATGCACTGATCTGCTTTTTGTTATCTTCAGTTTTCCTTGCTGTACTGTGCTGTACACTTCCTTACCAAAAGCAAGCAATAGCATAGCCTCACAAATTTCAGTATTGTTTTTTTTTTAAACCTTCATAGAATATAACAACAGTGAAAATCAGTAACTAATAATAATGCAGGCTAGAGACTTTACAACAGGAATATTTACAACAGAATCTTATATCAGTTCCCCATTTAATTGTCAGTTCTATTGTTTTGCTAGTTCACTTTATTCCCAGGCAGATTTGTCCTTATTGATTTGTCTTTATTGGTCATCTATAAAACATAACATGCTCCAGGCTTTCATACCTATTATATAATTTGATTGTCTTTGGTTCTATGTAGGCAACCCTAGACAAGCCATGTCTACAAATGATTTGTAAGGCCTATTAACAGTTCAAGTACTGAATTAATCTATAATCACAGAACAGCTGTGATTGGCTGTAATGGTAAATAAATTCTTAACACCTCAAAATACTCAACCACATGAAATATAAATACGTACATTACTTAATTTTCTGCCTGACCAAACAATTATGTCTTAATTCATTTGAAAAGTCAGAATAATACACTTAATGACAATGACAATAAATATCTATACACCTCAAAGAAAAAAACACAAACATAAGAATAACATACTCCTAAATATAGATTAGATTCATAACTTATTTCATTTAGCTGCTTCAGTTAAGATATACATCCCTATTTCCATACATTTATTTAAGATTCTTCTTTATCAACATTGAGCATGTCCAGTCATCCAGGTCTTGCAGGTTATACAGGGGAAACATGGGAGAATTATCCAGTCAATTCTCCTCTCCAATGATTTCCACTGGGGGTGGGAGGTTTACTGGAGAGAGGAGAGCTACTGGACCTGTGAGTGATTTGAGCTGAAACTCAGCACCAGATTAGCAATGTGTCTCTCAGTGTGAAGGCAATCATCAGGCAGACCTCAAATTCATTAGGCTGACAGACACCATAGGGCAAATGATGCTGAAGAGGGCACTGTGCATCATCTGATTTTCAGATGGATGCCCTTGAAGAACACGCTTGTACTAAAATGTCTTTAAGGCAAATGTGACTACTGATCTTCAAAAAGTAGAAACACCAGTGATAAAACGCATTCCTTAAATGATTAAGTTTGCAGCAGCACTGTTAATTGAGATTGTAAAGGTCCCTGTGGAGTGATTTGTACATAAACTTATTCAAAATTCAGTTTACATTCACTTGTTTTTATCAGCATGTACTGTCTGTATTTTTGAGGCCTGACAAATACATTGAATGCATTTCCTGTCTCATAAATTAAAAATCTGTTAATTGTTTAGGTCTGTGCTTGAAAGCTTGCAGTCTTCTTCTTCATTGGATTTGTGGTATTTTTTTGTGGGATTTCTAGCCATACTACCACCTCCAACTATCCATCGACAGAATAGTGTCAACAAGAATGTGTATTATGTCACCCACAGCACTGCACGCATAGAGGCAAGTACCAGATGTCCAATACCATGATAAAAATAGGCATATATTCTTATACCTAGATTTAGCTGTTTTGATATATGAAAGCTAAATATTCCAAAACATTGTTTATGAATGTAAGAGCAATAATAAACAGCAGCGTTTGCTGTTTACATGACCTCAGAGTTAAAAGATGTGCTTCATGGAGTACATTGTTTGGTCAAATTGCATTTGCATTCCAAGCAACTGTGAAAGTGAAGCAAGGAATATGCAGAAGAAGAAAAAGGAAATTGATGGTGAACACAGAGAAAAAGACACACAGAGAAGAGCTGGAGGGGAGTATAAGAGTACACATCCCTGAGGCTCTCCTGGAAGGTGCTGGAACCCTGACTGTGTCTACACCAGGCACCGTGATAGTTATAGTGCCAGACAGCGAGCATTTGCGGCTGAAGCCTGTGCGTGCTGCACTACGCCTGGACACTTCTCTCTCTTCTGCAGCTTGTGGTTTTGAAAAAAGCCTTCGTTTCGTGGGACACCGTGAGATCCATCTGGAAAAGTCAATAACCCTGGAGGCAGAGACACAGGACATTAAACCAACCACAGAAAGACATTATTGACATTCTTATGGACAAACTGTTTCAGTGTTGTACTAGACCTACCATAACCCTCTACACGTCCGTCTTTGAATTCTCCTTCAAATTTCATGCCATCGTATCGACTAAAGATCCCTGTACCTTGAAACTTTCCATGTGCAAATTCTCCTTCGTACCTGATGATGTGAAAAGAAAGCAAGGCATCATTTGTAACTTTTGACTGATAATAAAACTTTCTTTCTTTTTTTCTTACTCTTTTCAACAGACCTGGATCCATCTGTAAAAAGAAGCACACCAGAGCCATGGAAGAGCCCATTCTCAAACTGGCCAGTGTAGCAGGTTCCATCCTGAAACTTGAGCTGGCCAACACCGTGCCTCCGACCTGGAAAGTTGCACACCGTCAGAATGAGTAAGGATTCAGCCTTCAAACAGATGATGGAAACACAAAGTCATTTGCCTTTACAGGATTTCTTGTGTTTGATACGACTTCTCGGTGCACACAAGTATCATAGTGCCTTTTATAGTTCAGTCTTTCATAATATTATGCCTAATGCTGTTAGAAACAACCAACTGAGCATGACATTTGAATGTGCAATGCAGCTTAAGGTTTGATATTCACTTGATACTGTAGAATCACTGCATATGTCACATGAGTCAGTACGTGCTTGGATTTAAGTAACTACCACTATACGCCCCAACCCCCACTAAAGGTTTACTACTGAATTAGAAGTCCCATCTGCCTCCTGTGTGGTGAGAATTACAATCATTTTAGAAGGCACACATCTATATGTTTCAGATTCCTGGCTTACATCCATAGTTCCCTTTGAAGATTGAAGGAAAACACAAGATAAATTGCTATGGACAGAGTTTGCAGCAGAAAATCACCACAGCCCAAGGCCAAGATCTAATGTCTAATAGTATTTGAACTGATTTGGTTTCTTAACAGCAGCTGACAGAGGACTCCCAAAAGAGATCCAAAGTCTAATCCAGAAGATTTGACAAAGCCGCAGCGTGCAAATCTGTCCTTTTTTCATGGGCTGTCAATGCTAGCTAATTGGGATTTGACTAAATAGTCTTAGCTGTGTGTATGTGGTGAGAGAGACTTGAAGAAGTCAAAGCATCTTTGCCATAGCTGACGTTTTACTTTTCAGTATTGTACAATGGACATTAATGAAGACAGGCAAAAACATTTAGTTTTTCTTCATAATAATATTTGATACTTTATTAATCTCCATCTGGAATTGCTGGAAACTGTGATGCTAACCAATATATCTGGGGTTTGTAGACAAGTTCCCTACCAACTGATCCACAGTCACCACACAGAGTGTGATTTTTCATTAGTTGATAGATTAAGGACATTACTACATGTAACTGTAACTTTCAGTATGCACGAATCAATATAAATTCATGAACAGACGTTAGTGGCTATCTTAGGTATTAGAAATTGATACCATCGTCTTCTCTATAATACAACAATATTTATTTAAATAAATAACATGTACTGTACTCAGAGGCTATTCAGTAGCCCTTTAATGCCATTCGTGTCATTTTCCTCAGTAACAGCTTCATTAAATGTAGTCCTATGTCTAAATAATATACTGTAGGCTATGAGCTGTACTGCACAGATAAATGGAATAGATTTTACTCTAGAAAAGAAAAACATTTGCTATGTAAGTTTGCTGAAATAATGGAAACTATGTAATGTTTTCAGTTCTCATAGTTGATTACCTGCATACAGTAATACTTAAACTGAGAGTTAACATATTAAATCCAAATTACATGTAACAAACATCGAATGAAGTTTCCCAGTCAGTCAATGTCTCATTATTCTCTTTCACTTGGATAATAACAACACACATGCACATCTGAGACTCATCCTGAGGGCTACAGCACATCTACTACAGAATATAAACCTTTACTCATGTCTGTTGTTTGCACTTGCACACACACTTTATTTAACACTAACTGT
>JAUBNQ010000007.1:10656334-10700050 GCA_032353495.1 Ctenopoma kingsleyae | reverse complement strand
ACTGTCTTGCCTTCTTTCCACTCGCCGTGGTACTCTTCTCCACTGGCATAGGTGAAAGATCCTCTGGTCAGAGTCATGGCACCCCTGTTTTCAACACATACACATTAGGCACAGTACCACATAGCCTCACGTGACCACTATTCAAATTCTTTGGTTACAGTAGCCTCCTGCACACCGTTAATAAATTACATTTAGAATAATTTCCATAATCAAATAGCTGAAGCAGGATTTCCTGTCCTTTAAATAAGGAAACAATTATTGTCAAAATTGTTGTGGATAAAAACCATCAAAGGTTTATGAACTCTCAACCCAACAAGGTTGTGTGTGTATGATGCTGGTGGTGGGGCTCTTATAAGCCCTGTGTAAACTTGGGCGAAACGCCCTCTGACTGTGAAGGGATCAACTGGAAAACGTGACTGTGAAAACGTGACTGAAGAATGACTGCAGATATAGACAAAAGCGTTTCGCATAGTGACCATTTCAAAAAAAATATTTCAGTAAACAAACGACTATGTGACAGAATGGCAGCAAGGTGTAGTTTTACATGCGGTCGCTGATGAATATATATAATTCATCAGCTCAACCCGAGCACTGAAACACCTTAACGTTATTATAAATATCCAACTTGGGCTGCACAAATTCTATTTCGACCAGACTTTGCATGTTGCTGAACAGACAGTCGCTTTTAATGACAAGTCTACTGTATGTAAATCGACTGTAACCTAGATAGAAACACAGCTACGAACGATCGACAGCACCTATTAACGCTGTAATTTACCTGTACGCTACGTTTGTCTTCTCTAAAGCATGGAAAGCACCGTAAAAGAGCGAAGGGGCGTAAAAATATGAGAACACCGGCTGAGAACCGTATGTTGCATTCAGGTGATCCTCGCAAGTTAATAGTCCAAATCCACCAACCATCAGGGTCGGCAGAAGCGTTTCACATACTGATGTTTATATTAGAAATCGAGACGAACAGTTTTGTTACAACAGCTACACGGAAATTGCGGAATATGTCCCTATAAAATTAAAACTTCACATTCTGTGACCGGCTTCACATGTTATTTTATCCATAAGGAGAGAGAAGCAACGTTCACGGAAACCTATTCGCCTCTTTCAAATACGTGTTTCATTTGTCGTGTTTATGTTCACGTTTATGCGCGCTGCGGCTTGGGATTGCAATAATTCCGACAGCACTTAAAGGCAGCATTACAACAGCATCATTGCTTCTCTGTTTCATTGCATGACTCTGCTGGCTCTCATTGAAAACTTCTTCTGATTGGCCTAATGTACTACAGCATAGAGACAGAAGCCGACATTTAGAAAAGGCTGTTTGACATATTTACGAAACTTCTTGATGCACTACAGCGAAAAGGGAAGTCCACAGTGTAATTGGTTTGTAATCTAGGATGCTACATTATGTGACGTGTAAATAATTGGCTGTGACTATTCTGCATGATGATGGTATTATTAACAGTATATTACACTGTTACATTATACGTATTTCTTTTTTATTCTTCTTATTATTCATAAATCATTTGTTCCTTTAAAACATTATTACATTTTTGTTCAAGGCAGACACAAATCTTAATGCATGGTACACAACAGGATATATTTCACTTGTGCAAAGGGCTAAGCAGGCTGCTACCCTTCTTGAAAATTAATTAAGGTTGTGCACCATCTTAATTTAACACATTCATGTTTGCCAGTTAGCACAAAACAGTGCGACTGAGGCCTGGGAATATCATAAGTAATATGGTATTTATTGATATAGACCTACTGTAGGTAGTGGACAAATTGAAATTTTGACCTGATGATGGTGCTAGATGAAAAGTTGAATGATAGGGATAAAGCAATTACAATTCATACAGAGGGGAGCACAAAAATGCACAGAACATTTCATGGCAATATGTCAAACAGTTGCTAAGACATTTCATTCAAAATTAAAATGGTCAAAGTCAACGGATCACCACAGTCAGCAGACACATCACATGTAAACCATGTTACTCTGCATGATATTTTCTACCAATACATCCAGCAGATGTTGAAATATTGCACAGGTTAATTGAAAAACTTGACCTGATGATGGTGCTAGAGGAAAAGGATGAGGAAAAGAATCAGATGATTGCCAAAGTAATAAGCAGGCTGTTCATTCTGTGTGAATGCCAGTTCATTTTAGACATTGTATACTATCCATCAAATATCTGTGAAGGTTCTCAGTCATCCAGGTCATGGTTATCTCAAACACGGTTTTTCAATAGCAACTGGACTTGTTTTAGTTCCTTGACGACCTTTCACCCTTCCATTCCAGAGGGCTTTGAATTCAGAAAGCCCTCTTTTTTGAGATATCCATCAAGTAGCTACCATAAAGCTAAGCTGGTGTAAAAAAAGTAATTTGTATTTTAGCCAGTTAATAAAATTCCCACATACTAATTGCCACACAGTAAACTGTGGGCCTTTGGGGCAGCTGCTCAGATAGTAATGCAGCCCTGGATAAGATGCACAGTTACTGACCTTTTCAAGTTATAAGTACTTTAGTCACGTGCCATTTAACAGCAGAAGGTATCAACCTGAACTCCACGTTATATTTCTTATTAAAGGAAAAAAAAAAAAAAAATATTATTGATGTTGTTGCATACATTGATGGATAAATATTCTAGAATATTTATGTAGGCCTAAATTAGTTTTACTACGCCAAGTTACTATTTAACTGTGATTATTTATTTTGGATTCAGCGTTAAACAGAGGCGTGTGCGCGCGAGCTGTTTCCCACTGAAGCGATTTCCTCCTCGACCTAAGCGAGCGCGTTCACGCGGCAGAGCGCTTCCTCTTCCCGTGCTGGTGCCCGCGCCGCACAAGAACGATAGAAAATGGCGAGTCAGTGTAAAAGGCAGCAATGCACAATCGACAGGCGCGGCTTTCGGCAGGAACTTGACTCGTGGCGACATAAACTCATTAACTGTGTAGGTAAGCACAATGCCAGTAGCACAGTGTACAATTTTGCTGGTTGAATTTCGTTTCTGTGTGACCGCTAATGGTGTAAATAAGCATCTATTACTGGATTTACTCGGGGCATCTACGTGTGACTTTTTTGTCCTCAACTGTTTCCTTCTCACGGCACCCAGCCGGAGCATTTAGCCAAATGTTGCAGTTTGTTACTGTGTTATATTACTTCTTGGGTTTCATTGGTGGTTTTATTGTTCTTAAATGCGTAGTGTATACTTATTTACTGGCCTAATGCTAGTTTGTTTAAAAGGCACCGTGCTTGCTTTAAAGGGAGTGTCACTAGGCGTTTCGTCGGCCAACAGACCCCGTTTGCTAAAATGCGCGCCCCCGTGTGACGATACTGTATTTTGTTGGGGGAGGGCAACATATGTCCGTCTGGATGTTTTCAGTTAACACCAGCTTTTTGCTTTTTGTAAATCACCTCCTGTGTGCGCGCTTTACTGCATCGAGGAAGTGGCTGAGACCCCACTATTGGGGAGTTTCCGTTTTCATGATACTCATGGATCAACTTCTCAAATGTCTAACAATAGTTAGTTTTTCAGGCCTCTTAAACAAATAATTGAAAGGCAGTTGTGTTAAGGTATTGTGTATCTGTGTGTGGGTGTGAGAGAGGGGGATTAAGGTGGGTGGGAGTTCAAGATAAATTATAATTTTGTGAAATTCTAGCTAGGCTAGGTTAAAGATATATTAGTAGGGCCACGCAGAACAGCACATAATTTGCAGTAAATGTTTGGGCTGGAAGATGCTTGTTTGTGTTAGTAGTATAGGTGGCTCAATCATCTGTTGGTCCACCACTTTGATCCAGTATCTTTCTTTTGCACCACTGGCAGGTCAAAGTTTTCCCTCCTTTTGTTAAATGGCAGTATCTACTCAATGGGTTTGCACAAAATTTGGTACAAACATTCATGGCTCTAATATTTGGTCCCCAAATGCCAGACACAAGGTTTATTTTAAGGTTGACATGTATTAAAGAAGCTATTGTCTCTACAACTAATGGATGAATTCCAATCAGATTTTGTATGAAAGAATTGAAGTAGAGTTTATTCATTGAACCTTCATTCAGATCTATCATTGCTAGCTTGTGTAGATTGATAAAGCCAGCACTGATCAACAGATCATTCAGACATAGGTTACTTTTATGTTGGTGAGGAGAAACCTATGGTACATATATTATTATAATATTATATTTATTCTCTTCTGTGGTTTAGCATATGTGTTATCCAGGATGAATACACTGCAGCTTAATAAACTCTTTATTGTAAACAATATCATATTACTCCTTGAATGGCAAATAGACATGGTTTGTATGTGCAGTTGTGAAATAAAGTAGTACTGCTTTAGGTTTGTATAAATATCTGTTTTTGACTCTTGATTAATATAGCATAATTCTCCATGGTCAATATGAAGTTGTCTTTGATATTGTTTTTTTCATACCTCACATATTGGGTGTAGTTGTTTTACACTGTCTAACAGAATGGATTAAGGGGTAGGCCATTTTTAAATCCACACCTTGCTAACCTCCTCCTTTTGACTTGGTAACATAGCAACAGCCAACATGGACACCATCACACACAGATTCAGCTTTAAACATAAGTCATATTTTATTAAGAATCAAGTCAAATTTTCTGTATTAACTGGTTAACAAGTGCAGTGTGCTTCATTAAAAGTCTGTCTCTATATTATGTAGGACTAAGTGCTTTTCTGCTGTATAGAAAACAACCTGGCAACCTGAATCTTGAGGCCAGAAATCCACAAACCTACAAATACATTTCTCTATGTCTTTAATACACATGCATGAATGCAGTGTTTTCCTAGTGATTTTTAGTTAAATGTAAAACAAGATTGAAAAATGGATTTTAAACCACAGAACACAAAATTTTGTTTTAAAGTGGGAACGTGACTTCTGACGTTGCTGATCTCAAAATGTCACATTAAATCAATCTCACTTGAAACCACTGCTTTGTATGTGTCTTATTGAAATGTGTAATGCTTATAAAAGACATGTAAATTGTGGGCACACAATTTTTGCGTTAAAAGATTACTTGTGTGAGGTTTCATTAAGCAGCAACATTAACTCTGACAGAAAAGTCTAGTAAAAAGTTTATTTAGATTTTTTGTGGTGGTTGTGGTGTGGTTGCATGTTAGAATGTTCACATCTAGGCGTATTTATGGTGGATTAGACATTGACTAGAATTGAGCAAAGAGCAAGTACAGCAAAACAGCTTAAACACACCAACTAAAGTCCACTGCTCGTGACTGTCAGTCACAGACCAGTGGACTCAAAGTTTAGTTCCATCATTATGTGATGTTTTAGGCACCATATTTGATGTGCAACTATATTCTCTATTATAAAAATAACTGTTTAATTGACCCTGGCCTTTAGTCCTGCTATTGTTGTCATTTGTTCTCTCTGTAATTTGCATTGTCTTAAGTTGTGATAGCATCTTTCAGCATTTCTAAGGAGCCTGAGGGACATGTGCTGCTGTTTTTTTGTTGTTTTTTTTGAGCAAGAAAAATGTTGTCAACTCTTTAAGACCTTACCAGTTTGCAACTGCTCAGCTCAACTTGGACACTTGACAACATCTATTTTACATAGGATTCTTAATATGGAGTAGCTGTTTAATGAGTGATGTTGGTAAGAACTAATTCAGAGAAAACATACAGTATTTCATCTAAGAGACTACAATACTAGGTTGTCTGTGTGCTCGTCTGTGGAAAAAAACATTGAAAGAGAATAATAGCTTTCTGACCCAGAACTGTTCAGTTTGTCGGTTCTCCTTCATGATTGACAAATGTCCCTTGTGTTTGGGTTGTAATTGTGTTGCTGAAGAGTACATGACAACAGCATCACTTTGCAGAATAGCATATTCTGTCCATGACAACAAGGACATACTTTTGTTTAGCTTTTTGGAGGAGAGGGCTGCACGCCACCACCACCATGCTGACGCTGAAATGGACATTTTGTCTTTGTGTATTTAATGTGAACTGTGAAACTGCAGGGCAAAGACAAGGGCAATTGTTCCATAGAACAGCAGCAACAATTGCCTGTATGTTTGCCTATACATGTGTTCATGGTCATCGGCCCCCAGATGCAAACTGTGTGGCTGAAAATGTGTACTCTGTCTGGATTTGGGAAGTTTGGACTGAAACAGTGCTAGCTAACATTTAAAAATGCCTGGAATGTCAGTTATTCATGCTTGCATTGGACATGTGGATGAGTGGGATTAAAAGATTTGCTCAAACAAATAACAAGCTAATATGATATCAGTGTGATTGTCTTGTTTTATAATTTAAACTTTAGCATGGCCCATTATCTGTCCACTCTGATGGACTTTTGACCTGAAGTGGCCTAACTTGCAAAAAGAGCTAGTTTCAAGTTTTGACGTTTTGTGAAACATAACCAACAACTGTAATAGTTTCATTTGAAGTGCATTCACTGTCTTTGGCTGTGTGTGTTTGGGCACACTGTATTTGTGCACCCTTTTTTTTATATTTTCCAAAAGTCACAGTGGTCTCATATTTGTTATTCAGAATTAAGCTTTGTGCAGCATTTCGCCACCACTAAGCTAATCTGTTGACCTACAATACGTTTCTTTTTGTGCACAGCATAGTAGCTGAGAGTAAATAGTTTTTCAATGGGTATGCATTACGCTTGGTCTCTTTGTGATGGCCTGACTGGGGATGAAAATAGGCATGTAGCTCGACTAATTTGTGTAACTTTGTCATCTCTGCACTCATCCTTAGCCCTGAGCTACCAGCCCTGTTTTATATCACAGAGCATCGCTCAGGGATATCAACGACCCTCTTCCTACAAAATTACACACTCATGAACATCAGTCTGAACATTTGTATTATTTAAAAACAGGATACAGTTTTTAAGGATTAAATTATCTATTGATCAATCTCTTCATTATTGCTAAAGGGTGTAGCGAAAGATGCCAGATTTAGCAAGGTTTATTTTTATGATTTCAAGCTTAGTGAAGCTCCTGTTCCATGAGCTTGTCACTCTTTTGGAGACGTACAGTGTACATTTGTTACAGTGGGGGAAGGGTTGAGTGGAGGTTGATGCAGCACTGTACACCTTCAGCACTAGAGCAGCAGAAGGGTGGGTCATCCAGTGGAATAAGCACTGCAGTCCCATGATGAGACTAAATGTTTGGCATTTTATTTTTTTCAGATGCATAAATAATACAGAATTTTAATTTTGCTGACTGTATAAATAACAGACGTAGAAGGGACACATGTCCCTCATACACCAGGGATACCAGCTTTCTGTTGTCAGAAAAAGTGAGATAATGAATACTTGTAAGTAGAAAGATGCAACATGGGTAGCAGATAAGTGGATGGCAGTACCTCTGGTGGCCAAGATGTGGCAATAAGTCTATTAATTTTGCACATTGACATGGTTACATTACTTGTTTTTGGTTTTCTAACACTTGGCAGGGCATGACATCTTACTAGTTGAATCATAACAAATAATAGGCAACATTGCTGGAAAAAACTGGAGCATTGCAGTATTAAACTCTCATTTATATTCAAATTATGTTGCCTGTGCAGCTGTTAAAATTGGAGGATAAGCTCTGAAGAATTTGCTGAATACACCCAGGGGTGTTAATGAATTCACTTTTGTTATAGATCAATTTGCATAGACTCCGAAAACTGTATCATATTGTTTTGCTCCTGGCAAACACTTTGAATATAACACTCTGGAGATTTTGGCACTCTGCTTGGCATCATTCTTATATTGCTGTTGAGTTTTATGTAAGCTGCAGTACACTGTGATGTACCAACTGAAAATACTAGGTTTCTGTGCTAGAAATTAGTTTCGTTTATAACAAACATTCACAAAACAACCGTATAACCTTTCTGTATTATTTGAAGTTGTCTCATGTGTAAAATGTATAAACAGCAATAATCAACAATATTGTTGTACTGCAATATACAGTATTTATGCTATATAGTGTTTATGCTCTCAACCAGCATCCCTGCTCACTTTTCCTTATTCTTAAAGTGGTACACTCAATTTAGGTATGAATTACATAACAGCACAATAGTTGTAGGCAATATTAACAGTGACCAAATTGACCATTTGGCTACACTACCAAAGTATTTAGTGCATAGCTCCAGCAATAAGCAGTAAAGAGGGACTTATCATGCATTATGTTCAGTTCATAGTGATGTACAGCATAGGTTAAGGTTAGGATTTAGGGAAGTTAATCTGGTCCTATATCTGTGGGATTTCTCTTTCTAAGTGCTGTTTGGAAGAACTAGGGTGTTATACATTCCAAATCTATCCTCTCTTCCTGTCTCTGATTGGCTAGAGATGTAGGTCAGAAGAAGGCTAAGGCAGATTAGGCAGAGTTGTTACTCACTGTGAGTGTACATAAGCTTCATGAAAGGACCTTCTAGAAAGTTTCACGGTCGAGTTTTATGACTAATGCTCAACACAAGTTGTTTATCAAATTACAGTCCCAAACATAGTCGTTGAACTTGCTCATAAGTGTATAAGTTATATATTAACAAGTACTAATTTTTTTGTATATTGAAGTTCTTATGGACACCTATCAACCAAATGTACACATCAAGCTGAGTATAGGTCCTTGTCTGCATTTTTACAATACCAGACCTCAGGAATGATTTGTCCCCAAAGTCAAACCCAACCTAAATTCAGGCAGAAATTTATGCCAAGCAAGTAAAGATAAAAAATCTCACTTGACCAAGAGGGTGTCAGCAAATTTCCTGCATGGACAAGCAAGGACTAGCATTTTGCAGAAATATGCATACTCACACAGTCCCCTCTGCTGGTTTACCTGTAACCAAACCTGCCTCTGACAAATTAAAACACAGACCCTAAAGACTATTTCATCAGTACTGTATATACAAAGTGGTGACGTAATAGCTTTAATAAGAAGTTAACTTCATATTTTAAACAGAGCAGAAGAGAAATTACACAGGCTGTGATCAGCTTCAGTGATGTCAAAAAAGAAAATGAAACTTTGAATGCACTCAGCTATAAATAGCCTGGAGGCAAACTACAATTTGTATCTTGAGTAAATATTAAAAACAGACAAACAGTTTTGGACATACTGAAATCTACCTAGCATCTAGCATAGAGATCTTTCAGTAAGACTCAGTAACATCTTTTCAGTGCAATCAAGTCTGTAAACTGCGTTTCCTTTCCTCTATTTTTGTAATGAATGAAGATTGTGAGCCTCATTAATGTCAATGTTTCATTAGTCCTTGATAATTTTTAATATTAAGCATTAAGCCCAGTGGCATATAATGTCAGGCTTTTTTCCTTTTTCTCATTATCATTTTATACCTTTATACCCAGTGCTTATTAAATATCTGAAGGCTGATCACTATCTTATCACAACCAAATTTGTGTAGCAGCACCTCAATTGTAGCCTAATTCCCTCTTTGTCATTAATTGGTGAATGTTCTGTGAAACAGACAGTACATCTTTAAAAGCCGATCACTGGTGTGTTATTTCTTAAACCAACTAACTACAAAATATATAGCTACTGTAGTGAATGGTGGACCACATGATACAGTAATGTGTTGATGTGTTTTTTTATACTTTGGCCATTATATGTCATTTCTGTGCATCTATTTATTATGTTTAGCTTGCTAGATAGCAAAAAATGTAAATTTTTTTTAGCCACTGTACATGTAAGTAGCTAGTTCTTCTAAATTTAAGGCCCTGGTTTCAAAATGATGCTTGTTAGGTTCTTTTCATCAACTGCTACATTACACTGTCATAACTTAGCCTCAATGTTATGGCTTATAGTATGGCAGCATTTTTAAATGCCCTAAACTGAATTCCTGAAGAGTAGTTTGATGTCATGGCGCAGCTCCATCAAACAAAAGTGAATGACCTACTTTCCCCCCCTGCCTCTGAAATATTTCAGAAATAGGATTGGCTAGCTTCTGCTGAAGTCCTGTGCACTAACCCAGAAAAGACTCATGTTGCAGCTATAGGCAAGACTGTGTTTCACCCCCTCCTCTCTTTATGTTTGGCTGTTGAAAAGTGGGTGGGAATCTGTAGGGAAGCAGAGCAAGGGCATTTTAACAGATGACAGCTTTTATTGAATTCACTGTGAGCTTAGCAAGAGAGTGGATGGTAAGAGCTGATAATTTTCTCACTTGTTATCTGTTGAAGACATGCTGTAAGTAGGCCTTTACAATGACGTGTAGTTAGATGACAATTCAGCACATTTGGCTAATTGAACTTGTGATTTTCAGTTTCATAAGGCTTAAATATTTTTCATTTTGCTACTAATGTTTTACATACCTTTTTAACAACGACCAGATATGTTTTAGTGTCAGAATGGTTTTATTATTAATTCATTACCACACTAGTACCTAGGACATTTGGAGTAGTTCACTCTCTCATGTATGATGCTGTTCACAGATGTTGCCTCTGACTGGTTAAGCACTTCAGTTAATGCATATAGTGATTTTTGAACTGGTTATAATGACCCTGCAGTGATAAGCAGACATTGCATATTGTGCTAATGTGAGTGAAATCCTAAGCAGCACATTACACTATACAGAATATTTCAAACAGCTGGGACTGTAGGATCCAGATTTTTCCTTTGCTCATTTATATGATATAGTATGTTTTGCTATTCCAGGTTGTTTAGCTGTAACTTGTGTTTTTTGGCTGTGAACATTTGACTTTGGTTGAATTCCCAACATCATTGTATAGGATACTCTGACACCATCAGCTAACAGTCTTGTTTCATATTAATGTTCCAACATCCAGTCACTCCCAGCTTGGTAGGCACTTTAGTTGCTTGGCAACAGGAGTGTGGAGTGCTTGTATTTACTGTTGAAGTATAAACCTGGGGTGAAAGCTGATGTATGTTTTAACAGAAGTGAGAGATTGTTTACGTGAGTTGTTGAGATGTGTGGTGTATGGAAAACACATACATCTGATTACTACAATAATGTCATTTGGGCTTTTGGTTCATATTGTTGTATTAAAAAAGTGATTCATTTCAAGTCTGTATTCCAATGCTGATGCTTTCAGCACCAAGATTGAATTAAGAGTATGTCTTTATTGAATTTTGTGCCTTTCTGCAGGTTTTGAGAGCATTCTCGAAGGTCTGTTTGGTCCAGAGCTGGTAGAGGACCTAAAATTATTTAAGGGTAAGTATATCAAAGCATTTTCTGTATCATAAAAGTAAAAGCCATGGTCATAAAATTCTGACAAATTAGAATTTTCTGGTTGAAGCCTAATCTGTTAGCTGCTCATTATGACAATGCTGCTGCATTGTACCATCTGGTACCCCTCTACATTCACTGTGAAGGACAGCCCCTCTAGGCGCAGAAGAGAAGATGCCTTGTGTTCCTACAAAGTTGGTGTTTTGGATGGAGTGGGGCCAGTGTAAAAGTCTGCAGTGTCCTACAGACATTTTTACAATGCATGGTGTTAATGAGACAATAGTGAGCATTATTTTGGGGTTTCATTATGTTTGTAGTGAGAGGACTGTCAAGTAGCAGCTATAGAATAAGGCTGTTGAAAATTGAATATAAATTCAGAATATACTAACTCACTATATTCTGAACACTGCAGGTTTCAGTCTGAACTTGGCAGTATAGTTGTGTTAGTGTCAAGAAAGAGAGAGTGCCTTTAAAAGAAAATGTATATATGTATATCAGTCAGGACATTAGAAGCAATTCTTTTATTTGTGTGATATTTATTATTTATCGTTATTATGTTGAGATTTTTTCACAACTGAAACTGTACCAGTAAATTAATTGCTCAAATCCCAAGTAAAAATAGACATTGTTTACAAGAACAAAATAACAAAGTTTTTATTATCTTTTTTGTGTCCACAGACTTTGAGCCCATAGCAGTGTCTGACTGGTCATTTGATGAAAATTGTCTATTCTGCTGTTTGAGACGAGACAAAGTAAAGGTAAGATTTGTTTAGTTTTCTTTACATTTTGTCGTTGTCTCTCAAAATTTCATCCAGTTAGTGGGGTGTCTCAAGTTAAAATAGCTTTTCTCACTGAATGATAGCTTTGCAAATTGTAACTACAGTGCAAGATATGTGATATGAGATCACATTTCAGACTAGAAGCTATAATACCAGGTGTGCTTGGAGACATTTAATAATACATGTGGCTTAAATGACGGATGGATGAATGTTAATATGAATTAAAAAATACATATATCTTGCTCATTTATGTAAACCTATTTAAGTCTGAAGACCACTTACTGAACTGTGTTGTCATTTTACAGGAACACTTAATTGACTTAAACAACGAGGGGCTTCAAGATACACCAAAAGGTTTCTTGGTTAAAGATCAGTCCACAATCAACAGACTAGAAAAACAAGCTGAGGAATTTCTCAGTGCCGTCCTCAGCAGAAAAGGTGAGTCTTGATTTCTCCGTGCATCTGGTACATCAGTATTTGTCATTAATATGACATTAATGGGCCTAGTACAAGATGACTTGCATGCAGCTCTGCCCTGCTTAGTTCTCTCTTATTTAAATCTCTGCATTAATTCAGAATGGTACAACTAAAGCTCCTATGGTCTATGGAAAATTACTTCAGCATGTATCCAAAGCAAGCACCAAACTGACTTTAATCGTAAAAATGTTATTTCAGTCTTACTAACAATCATTTATAGCTCATTCCTCAGAAAGGAATGCAGACTTAAGTGCTTCTACCTTTTTTCCCCTACAGATGTGCCAAATTTCTCAGACCCACAAATTCCAATAGTGGCTAGAGAGATCCTTCAGAGAATGATCCGACAGTTTGCTGCCGAATATACCTCAAAAACCAGCTCCCCTCAGGACACAGATTCCCAGCCCCGCTCTGACCAAAGCCTGCCAACTCCACCCTTGCTTTCAGGGGATCCTCCTTCTACCAGCCCTGCTGCCACCCTGGCTGGACCTGCACACAACCAGAACCCCGTCCTTAGCAAGCTCCTCATGGCTGACCAGGATGCTCCTCTTGACCTCACCATCAAGAAGCCCCTGGTTGAGTCCAGTGAACAAGGTAATGCCAATTTTAAACAAATCTGTAACAGAACAACTTATTCAGAGTTAAACTAGTTCACTGGTGAAAGTCACATCTGAACTTAACATTGAATCTAAATGGACTCTACTGTTTGTTTGTTTTATTAATAGATGGAGTTCTTGACTTATCTATTAAAAAGAATCGCTATAGCCTCAGCCGGCCTGTCCATAGTCCCTGCCTTTCTCCAGCTACATCTACGCTCAAGGGGTAAGCTCATTTTCTTTCTCTTTTTCTGCAGTCTTTAAGCAGAAATATTTTTGAGGATGTCTTAAGTTGTAGTTTAGGATGACCACGACAAATGTTGTACCGGTTACCAGTAGAAGCATCAAAGGATGGTCATTGGCTGAGACCTGAAAGTTCAGTCCGGAAATTGGGGCTCACTCAGCCTGTCAATGAAGTGATGAAAATATACAACAGCAAACAGGGCTATCCAAAGCGATGCTGTATATGTCATACTTCCATTCAAAATGTCTTACCAGAAGTTAATGCAACTACCTGCTCCTCATTCTTTGTTATCTGGGAGGTCACTGTTTTCATCAGTTAGTGATTGAATGGGCGGCATCTTGTTAATTTCTGAGCTGTGGTGGCTTAAATAGCTTAGCTCAGCCTTGTTTTTGGTTTTTGTTCCTCTTTCTCTGGCAAGGCATCTGCTGGCCTGATTATGATTTCCTATGGGAATCGCAGCCTTGCTAATAAAACAATACCACTTATTCTACTCTATTAGAAACACTGATACTATATGTTGGAAAATATTTCTTGGATGTCATTCCTTGTTAAAATCTGAGGGCTGCAATTCTGACTTTAATTGTATTCTCTGTAGGCAAATTGGCAATTTAACTGAATTCATAAATTGTACTTTGGTTCTGTGAAGGTACATTAGCTTGGCATCAGGCCATTTGACCATCAAGTAATGTGTATACAGTGACAACTTTGGGGATTAACTCATCACAAATTAATTTAAATTATTCTTTTTTTAATTTAACTATCAGATCCAATTTTTATGCTGTATAATTACTTTGTGTCATTGCACTTAAGTTAGTC
Source organism: Ctenopoma kingsleyae (assembly GCA_032353495.1). Classification (NCBI taxonomy): domain Eukaryota; kingdom Metazoa; phylum Chordata; class Actinopteri; order Anabantiformes; family Anabantidae; genus Ctenopoma; species Ctenopoma kingsleyae. Next base: position 10,685,966 of record JAUBNQ010000007.1, on the reverse strand, counting down.
ACATAGGTTTTAAGTTTGATACATTCAACAACCCTTTGCTGGCTTACTCTTTTATTGCTGTGCTTGTTCAGTGGTAACGTCACATGAAAAATGTCAATAGCTTAATTTGCATTAGTCATTTTGTATGGCATAATTATTGTTCCCTGCTTAACAGCTACATGCCATGGTGCGTTACTGCAATGACAAATAATCCCTACTGGCAATGCTTTTTGAGCCAGAGGAACATTAAAACCTTTTTGCACTCCAATAAATGCATTTTTCTTTGCTTTTCTTTTCATTGTTTCTTTGGTCTTTCTTTTTCCTCCTTTCTTATGTTACTGCAGATTTTGTAAACAACCATCAAAGGAAGCAAATAAAACTATGTCAAACTTGAGCCTTTTTGTTCTTTAGAGTCACACACACAACCACTCAGTCATTCTAAGATAGTGATGTTACCAAAGCAAGGTCATATAATAAAGGAGTGGCCAACATCCTCCCCTCCCCAACCCATCCTCCTTTAGAAAAGAGAAAAAAAAGCACTGTGCAAGCTCTGCTTACACCCAATTTCCTTCCATCCAATCAGGCGTTCCTTGAGAGCAGACGGACAACTCGGGCTGTTTCTGAGGAGCCTACATGATGGGAGGAGGAGGGAGGATATCGGCCACTCCCCCCATTATAAACCTTCCTCGTCTTTTGCATACTCGCTGCACATCAAAGAGGAGGCCGATTTGGAGAGCGACCCAGAGTCACTTCTCAGCCATAACCACAGTCCCAGACCCACTGACCTTTTCAGAAATGGATCTGCTTCCTGGAATTCCAAAACTCATTTTGGGGCTCTCCTCAAGCTTAAAACCAACACTGAGACTAGTGAGCACCTTAAAGATATACCCAGGTTGTTGGAAGCCACTGGACTTCTGACAAAATCACTTGCCTATGAGAAAGGAAACCTCCAGGATGCCTGCAGGGACCACAACCTTCCCCTTTCTCATTCATCATCTTTTGATCTAAAGATTCCACAGGTGCGAGTTTTGGCCACAGGAACAGATCCCACTGACTATTCAGATTCTCTTAATTTGCTTTGTGAAAACAACCTGGGAAAGAAACTTCGATCCATTCTCCCCAGACAAATCCAGAAAAAGTGCACTGGAAGTTTTAATAACTCAGGTTTGGAGAAGGAATACTGGCCTTACAACACAGACCGCCAGGTCTTGCGGGGAAGCGATAGCTTGGACTCGGAGTTAGATCTGGGTAACAAGCAGCCGAGGAAGAAACGTGGGCGATATCGACAGTACAATACTGAACTACTGGAAGAGGCTATTGTGGTGGTGATGGGTGGGAAAATGAGTGTGTCTAAAGCCCAATCAATCTATGGGATTCCACACAGCACCCTGGAATACAAAGTCAAAGAGCGACTGGGGACCTTGAAACATCCTCCCAAAAAGAAACTGAGGCTGATAAGCCAGTCAGAGGAACAGGGAGTTTCACAGTCCCCTGAGAGGAAAGAAGTCCAAAACTTCCAGCACACTGTTTCTGAGAAAAGAGATGGTGCACCTGCAGAGAATGGGAATGATTCTCATGATAAAAGCCTCTCATCAAATAAGTGATAGCCATAGTACTAATAATGAAGTACTGTTGCCAGGTAAATCAGGCAAATATTGCAGTTGCCTGGTTTTCCTGGCTTGCTTTTCCATAAAACCTCAATAATTTTATGTAACATTTAAATCAAATAACCTGTATTTATTATAACTTATTTAATTTTACCCCTCACTTCAAATGTTAATATATACTTCTAAACACTGTCTACCTAACCTTCATATAGTGCCTGGAAGGCATACGTAATTTGAATTTAATACTACATATTGTTGAATTGTATATTGTTGATTCATTTCAATTTATTGTTTAGGTTATGGAAATAAAATATAACCCCTTTCTTTATAAATGCACTCTTTACACACAAAGTGAAAGGGGCGCCCCTCAGTGTCTGTTTTTCAGTACTGCTCACAGCCCTAGGCAAGTGTAAGTGAGAACAGATTAAGCATCCATTATTGTATTTGGATGCATATGGATGGCAGTGAAAGTCTCTGTTGTTATGCAAATGTCAGTCTGTGACTGAAATGGACACTAGAGGTGTAAAGACACTATGTCCTTACTCTATTAAATTAAAACTATTTATTTAATAACTCCCAAGTTCTGCTATCCAAATATGAATTTATGCTATAGTTTGTTGGAATAACATAATCTGTTGTTCAGAATTTCACCTTGCTCTTCGGTCCAATTTAGTTACTTCACAAGCATGTTTTTTTAATGTATATTTTTCTGTGCTGTGTGAATCGTAGTTTCTTTCCATAACCTTCACTGCTGTACTTTTCAAAGAAAATGTATATGAGTTGATGAACAACTGTATACATGCATATATGCCTCAGCTACAGATATGCTTAACTAAAAAATTGCCTCATATAAGTCACCTCTGATGGGGAAGTACTGAATACCAAAATACCCCTTCTGAGGTAGCATTTCAGGATGACTTACAGATGTAGTATGTGTGTCCTACTCTCAGATGTCTTCACAACCTACGTTGACTAGGTGTAGCATTTCAGAACCAGTGTAAGCCTTCAGATGATCTGTGATTTAGGGCTTATCTTTTTTCAGATTTCTCTGGGATTTTATTTGCCTAAGACACGAATAGCTGACTTTTTTATTTTTCTTTTGATGATCAAAATAATGCAAAAACCTAGTAAGCATTTCCATACTCAATGTAGAACGTATTATACATTTATATACATGTCATGCTTGCCTTTACCATGTGATCTAGAATTGTATCTTCAGGTAAATTAACCGAACTCGCCCGGTTTGCGAGGATGTTTCTCTGGTGTATTCAGTCACAAAAAGTGCAGTAGCTATACTCATGTTATCACTCTAAAATATATTCAGGTATTTTTTAAGCAAGAACATAGTTCATTCTTGGGTTCATGTAACGGTAAATAACATCTATCTGCAGTATTATTTTTTAGAAGCTCTAAGCTTCCATACAGACATTATTTTATAAAAACAAAAAATGGATGTACTGGCTGACAGAAATGTGTGTGATCGCTGATTGCAAGCTTTCCCACATATGATAGCTAGCCAGTCATCTTAGCTGATGTGTTAGCTATTGGTACAATCATACCTCAGTTCACACCCACCTGTTTCACACACTACTAAGGCAAGAGTTAAATGAAAAGTGAGGAAAACCTGCTCCAGTTGATATTACGTACTAGTTTCATTTATTGTTTGCCTGGTGGATGAAACTCTTTGCCTCATCCATTATTTTGTTATCTATCAGGACACCTCATTGTGCATTATCACACACCTTTATAGCCTTTTAGATGTACACAATGTTATTTAGAGGAACATGGATGTTTTGATAAAACGGATTCTTAACTACAAACAGTTAACTTATACATTTGCAGCTGTACATTCCATTGAATTTCCTAGATTAAAAGAAACTCTGACTTTGTTTAAGCATTAAAATATAGTTAAAGGACTTATGTGTATGTTAATAGTACTGTAACAATTGTTTAACTATATGCTAAGTGGTAAATTTACACATACTTTACACATGGTAAATTTACATGACTTGCTAGGTTATCTTTGTTTTTATACCACTACGTCTTGCTACGATTGGAGGTACTCTGCAAGATAAAAACATCTTAAATGTTTGTAACTAATTAACCACTCCAGATATTTTTTTTAAGAAACACATGCATGATTCTGTAAAATCTAGCTGCTGATTCATTTTCAAAACCTATTCTTAGACTGACAATTATCCACCATTTCTCAAAAGCCAGACTTGACTTTCAAAACAAAAAAATTGTTTGCCTCACTGTCTGTTGTAGCAAAGCTAATGGTTGACTACCTCATCTTGAAAATTCACACCAGTCTGTTGTTCTCTTTGCTGTTTTATATAGCAGGTTCACATATACACAACAGTGTTTATCATAAAATTATAGTATAGCTTGCAGAAAGAATTAAGTAGAGTTCATGTAAGTTCAACCATGTGTAAATACTTAAGTGCATCCTTGTAGTTAATTCCTCCTTGATCTATTTAATCTTTTCTTTATCTCAGTATTTTGTTATAGAGCATTGTAGGTGTTTGCTGCTTCTGAGAAATATTTCTGTTCCTAAATTGGGGAAGAGTTTACAACCCCTTACATACCTACTCAAACTGATGATATGTTTGAAATAATTTATTAATTAATGATTTTATTGTCACTTCAGTAACCATGAATGTAAATGGGTTTAATAGCATTAAAAGTAACTCATATAAGTGTTTGCAGACATAAGTATATAATGCTTGAAAGGTATATTTATTCATCTTTAATGAGATGTGAAGAGATAACATTTATCCATTGATTGATTGTCCCACTTACTTCTAAATGCAAATAGTTTGGCTCCTCAAATGACTAAAGGCTATTGCTGTTGATAAAAATATGTATTTTTGATTTAATATTTATAATGTATAAATGAATGACGGTGGGTATATCTTTGCATGATTGGACTAAATTATATGTGTCAATTGAAAGTTAGTTGTATATGGTAAGGTTTATCTTAGAGGATGTTTTACTGAAAATAATCGAGTGTTGGTGCATTTACTGAGTCAGCAATGTAAGAAGTAGATTAACTGTGAAACTGAAATATCACTAAACCAGTTCAAAATCTGGTTATTGGTTCATTGAAAGATGTATGATTAAAATACCTTCCTGTACTGGTTCAAAGCTGATTTATGTCACTAATGTACAATATGAACATTGTAGATGATTTCACAAAAACCCTCTTTGTGTGCTTGTGAAATACTGTGGAATTGAGTTATCATTTGGTTTTCTTCTGCTTGTGTGACTGTTTTATTCCTCTGGAAGAGAAAGTTTGTACTCTGTGTCAGTTACTTACTGCAGGGCATAGTGAAATGAAGAGTAAAACCCTCAGGGATAAAACACTTGTCACTCGTTATTCAGGTTCTCCACTTTACTCCTTAGACCTTGCAAGCAGGGATGTGAAGTTAATGAGCTTAGCAAAAAAGATTGGTCAGGTTCCACTTGCAGCAAATGCTATTTTTTTAATCCCTAAAATTTATTTTTTAATCTCTAAATGTTTAACATATTTTGTCATGCTGTACAAATCGTTTTGTGTTTAGAGCCAAAAAACTTAATACACCTTTTCACTGTTATTTTTATACGTTATTAAACAATGGACATCAATATAACCTCAGTGCAGTTAAGATGTTGACCAATGAAGTATCAAATTAACATGATTTTTTAGTTTAGAACACAGCAAATATTTAATAAAAAAAAAAAAAAACAGCTTAATGCAAAATCCTACAAATAGAGACATTCTGTATATGCATTTGTGACATTCAAGTCTCCCAATTCAGAGGTTGTATTTTAACTTTCATGAGGTTTAAAACTGAAATCTGTAATGCTTTAATCACTGTTCTATTACCTGGTTACCTGTTCGATCCATTAATATAAATTTTAACACTTCGTTATATAGATGGAAACTGTCACTAGGGCTACATAATTGGCTTAACAGCATCATTTGTGTTCTAGGCCAGAAATGACAAGTGAAAGTTACAGATTTCAGCTTTACTATGTGAAAATAACAATATTAGTAGTGGTATATATGTATTAGTAGTAATAATAGTAGTACAAATACAATGCTGGTTTGTAATTATCGGACTCCTTTAAATGAATATTAGCCAACAAAACATCCATATTTTTCTAATTACATATTCATCTTACAGTTGCCAGCACCTTGTTCTGCAAGGCTATTTCTCTTTTTCATTACTTGACAGCCTTGTGACAAATCACCTCAGGAATCTAGATGTGGTTTTATTTGTTTGTTCATTTTGCTCTTAAAACAATGCAGTGTAACTTAGCAATGACTTGCTTTTTTACCTGTTCTACAAATAGACTAGAGAGTTATAAATATATTTTTGGCATAAAGTGACAGTATAAATACTCCAAAGATATTGGAGGATTTTGTAATAGACCTACCTCACTGTCACAACTTTAGCCAAAAAAAAGCCACTTCCCACATGTAACTTTTAGCAGTTATTCAGTGGTATGATTAGAAAAAATTTTCAATATGGTCATTAGCTTTTTTACTTTACAGGTTAATTTAACATAAGTTGCACCAGTCATTAATTACATGAAAACAAAAACAATGTGCTCTATATTTGCCCTCTTATGTATTTTCTCTTTCAAGTGATAAATGTGTTTGGCTTGTTTTAATTAAAAGTTGGCCATCATTACTAAATGTCTTGTGCATGTATAAAATTTTCTTGATGTATAATGACAAAAAACAAAAAAAAACACTACTGTTCAGAGAATAAAAATGTAATGGTTGTAACAATGTAATCAGTCACTGGATGAAAATTTTACTTTTGAAGTCGCTTCTAATAAATATGCAATGAAAGCCATTGTTATATATTTGTGAATTATTACAAAGAATTGCACCATCACATTTCGACAATTTTACTTGTAAATAGAAATAGGTATTTTTTTGTATAAATAATGTAATAAGTGCATACTAATCAAAAGCATGAACCAGTTTTACTTCTACTTGATGCACAATTACACCTTTATTCTTTTTTTCCCCTTTCAGTGAGTCTCCAGACCTGTGTGTAGCAAAGGCAAAAGACCTGCAGTCCACCTCCACGCTGGAACAGTTCATGGCCAAACTCTGCCCCCACCATCAGAGACAGATAGTAGATGCCATTGGTTTTCTACAGACGGAGGTCAAAGCACTTGCATCCTCTAATACACAACAAGCTTCTAACTCTACCTCTGGGATCCAGGGAACTGCTTGTTCCACTTCAAAATCTACTGCAGTTACCCCTGAGAAGTCATACCCTGAGCTAAGGTTTCCCACTGAATCTACTCCTAAGTCAGAATTCCAGGATCTGTCCCATTCTATTGTAAGCAGTTGTGCAATGAAAACAGTTCCAGAGAATGCTGTGTCGCTTAAAACATTTTCTGTTGCTGCTGGCCCTGGTGTGGATCTTTGCAGCCCTGGTTCTGGAAGTAACCATGATTTGGTCTCTCCTACTGCAAGTCCAGTGGACACAGAGAACAACCGTCATGGTGATCATGCACCACTTAAGATGAAAATCATGACCAGCAATGTTGCTGATGGTAAGAAGTTGTCATGTGTACTCAATGCCTCTCTTTCAACTCATTCTGACAGTTTGGACGACAGACAGGATAGCTCAAATTCATCCAACAGAACAGAGACTCATAGTGCTAGACTTAGCTCCTCTGTGAAAAGACACAGTGAGGCTGGTCACGCATATCAAGCTAGGCAGAAAGAGACTCTCGGGCATGCCAAAGATACACCAGCAAAAATGTTTTCAGTCCATATGACCATTCCATCAGATTCTCCACGGACTGCAAGGAAGACCATCAGGGCATCTTCTGATTATCGTACCAGGGACCCTGCTTGTAGGGGAATGGCTGACCCTGATCTTGGCCACTGTGACATTGTTTTTATTGACAAGCCAATTACAGAGTGCTTTAAGGAACAACACCGCAGCATGCTCCCGCGCCGCAATGCCAGAAAAAGCACCAGAGGACACATGTATTCAGATGAAATATGGGAGTTAAAAACTGTTCGTACATTGGCTGGGAGGGGAAACTGTCCTAATCCAATGCCAGAGCTTAGCACATTGGTCACTCCAAAACAGATACTTTCAAAGCCTGAAGGTGTACCACCTGTTGATATGCTTTTTGTTGGACCATGCAGGGAGACAAGGAATCAACAAATGTCGACTGAAGAGTCGGATGAAAGTGTGATTCCAGGAACAGGAGATGTGGTGGAGGAAGCAGCTAGTGAAGTAGATGTTATAGTTGAAACTAGTCAGACAGATCAGTGTCAGAACAAGGGGCAGTTTTCTCCATCTGTGATGAGGTCTCCAACAGAAACGGATATGAAAACAAATGTAGAACAGGATACAAGTGCAGATTCAGGGACAACAACAGGAAGTGAAGAAAGTGTTGCTCAGGCTTCATTTGAAACAGACAAGAATAATGATCCTGAGCCCCAAGAGGATACAAGTGAACGTACTGAGCAAGAAATGTTAGAAACAGTAGCTGAACAGTTAGGAAATAAACATAATCATAGAAGAACCACAGAAGAAGCTGAGCTCCAGCTTTCATCAGATACACTGCACGAAAGTGAACCTGTTTTACAGCAGAATAGTGCCCCATCATCCCCTTCAGCAGTGAGTCACGTTGAGGATGAGAGAGAGGAAAATAAAAGGAAAGAAATACATGATGAACAGCCTCAGGAACTTCAACCAGAAACACAGATACACTGTAACAACTCTGAAGTAAGAGAAAAGTCAAACACCACAAGTTCAGTTGATGAGCCATTGGTGAAAGAGCCAGAAATTAAAACACCTGAAGCAGTTGATAGTGTTATGCCCTTAGAGACTGAAGATCGCAATGACTATGATGTGTCGTCAAAGACACTGGATGCGCTATTGAAGGAATTACCCCCTTGGCGTAGAAAAAGAGGTACCGTCATTTCACCGCCAAAACGATTAAGACAAACAGAAACTGTGATAGTGGGTTATGTTAATGGTAGACCCATATCTGCCTCGGACAGAAGTCTACGTCGTAGATCAAGTAACAGCACTACATCTCCTAATAAAAACTCAGTTAATTCTAGTCAGGATGTACCCAGCAAAGCTTTTGATGAATCTTCTATTGATTCAACCATAGAAAACAAGAATTTTGAGAAACCTCTACCTAAAACAGACATGCCTATAAAATCAATTGAAACTACTCCTGTGATTGATCAAGTAACAGAACCATCTTCTGACACACCATCCAGCCCAGCATCTAAAATTCCATTAAAGAGCAAACAAATACAGAAACAAAAGAGAGTTCAGAGAGACCAGGACGCTTTGCTTGTCGTCTCTGATCAGCCTGTTGATCGTCCTCAGAGCACTGAGTCCACACGACAGCTTAGATCAGCCAGCCAGAAGTCAGCTGGATGTGCAATATCACCACCCACTTTACATGCTGTCAATTCTGTTGCATCTCCAAAACCAACTGCTACCCATGTGCTTCTACCTGCAGAGCAGCTCCCCTCTGTCTCCCCTACTTCCCCCCTTCCTGATACTTCTCCTCCTCTAATCAAACCATCTCCCACTACAGGCTCTGAACAGTCCCTTGCAAACACAGAGTCGACTGTGGAATTAAACATTGAAAATTCTCAGCCAAAAGGGACAACCTCAGAAGAAACACAAAAAATTGAAGTAGGAAGTAGAACTCAGGCCAAACAGAAGCTACGGTCTGCAAAGGTTGTAGACGACAGTAAGAATGAGAAACAGGAACTTGTTGGTGAAGTGTCAAGTTCACTAGAAAATCAAAGTCCTGTAAAGACTGAAATGCAAGCACATATGCCACCAAGAAGTAAACGCATTCTCAGAAAGGAGGCAGAAGCAATTGATGTTGCTTTGCCACAGAAGCCAAATGTAGCATCTTTAGAGGACAGGCCTGCAACTGACAATGACAGCAGTACTTCCACTACAGACAGATACACAAGGATGCCATTAAGGAGTGAGAGTAGTAAGGCTGAAACGTTCCACCAGTCTGTTACTCAGTCATCACCAGTGGACAACAAGAAATTATCTTTGAGATCACAAAGACTGGCTGTACCTTTTACCACTGCTCTTACTGTAACTGGAAGACAGAGTGACCTAGTATCCCCTATTAGAATAATGTCAGAAAGAATAACGAAAGTTCAGGTCAAGCCCTCTCCTGTTGCGTCCGTTTTATCCCAGAGCTTAGCTATCCCTGTCATTACACCCAGACCTGAACCCCCAAAGCATACTGCTAACAAATTCTTTGAGACTCTGACTGGAGAAGAAAGCCAGCACCTAATTACAAATTTGAACATAAAGTATGATAAAATGCAAAAAGGGTGGGTGCAAATGGACAAAGAGGGTCAACCAGGAACAAGATACAAAAGCAAAGCAGACAGACAGGCAGCTATTTGGAAAAGTAAACGCAGGACACGAAAACCAAAATCGTCAGAGCACCAGAAATACTCGCCAGTCCAAATGCTTTTTATGAAAAGTTTTAATCTCACTAGTATCTGTCGCTGGTTTCTTGAATCTACAGAAACAAAGTCCCTTGTCATTGTCAAAAAAGTGAATACGCGTCTTCCGTCAGAAACTCAGCTGTGCTTTCACAGCTCATCTAGTACTTCAGGGACCTCTCAGGGGGTATTTCCAAGCCTACAGGCAGAGCGTTTAAAGAAACATTTAAAAAAATTTGCCATCGCCTCTCCTGTCAAGAGTAACCCCAAGAGTCAGAAACTGATTGCTAAAGCACTGGAGCAAGAGGCAAATACAGTCAAAGGGAAAGAGAAGAGAGACCTTTCCAGTACTATTCAGACTGTGACTAAGTCACGCTCCTCTGCCCAAGCCTGTATACAGATAGGCGAATCCCAGAAATCCTCTGGTAAATCAAAGAATCCAGCTAGTGCAAGGATCTTGAGGAAATATTCTAATATCCGAGAGAAGATGCAGGTCCAGCAGACGAATGCTAGATTGAAAAAGGTCTCAAAAACATTAAAAACCAGCAATATAAAAAGACTAGCCACCACAAAGTCTACTGCCAGGTCATCACTGAAAGCACAGAAATCAGCCCTACGTGTCAGTAAACAAATGAAAGGGTCTGCCGCAAAAATGGTGAGAAGGAAAGCGTTGGGCAACAAAAAGAACCCAAAGCATCCTGTTCAAGAGAGGGGAGTCAAGGCTCAGAGCAGTAGCAGAGCTTCAAGAGATGCAACTAAAAAAGAACTGCCAAAGAGATGCTCTCAACGACTAGGGTCTCCGAAGATATTAGAACATAACCCTAAAAGCAAGGTTGATAATAGAAAACTAATTGAATCGCAGAAAGCAGAAATGGAAAAACCTTCTGTGAATAAAATGAATGCTGCAAAAGTCCAAACAAAGGAACTACAACAGAGTACACTGGCTGAAATTAAAGGTACTGAGAATGCTGTTGAAACCCCTCAGCAGAGCATGGATGTCAAAGTTTCAACTTCACCTGACCAGATACTAACAAGATCCCAGAGAAAAATGGAGGTGGCAGTTCCTTCAACTGGGAGCCCCAGTCATGCTTCAAAGAGGGCCACAAAATCTGTAACAACACAAAATGCATCTCCTAAATCAGTCAGGAAAGCTGAGGAACCCACATTGACAAGAAGCGGGGCTTTAAAATTTGCCGTCAAGAGAAGTCATGCAGCTTTGTTGCCACGCAGTGCAACAAAGAGAGCTCAGGAGCATTTAGAGACCCCAGCCAAGCGCACCAGGACATCACTCTCAAAATAAAATGGACCTGCACAGAGAGGTTATCTTTATTTAGAGGATTTTGTGATTCTGTTTTATCGGAAATATATTCAGAAGGACCAGAAGTATCTATTTTGTACTCTTGCCAGTCTCTTCAGAAGATACCTTTTTCAGTAGGCAAACATGTGAAGAAGGAAATTAATTTATGCTTTTGTAAAGCTTCAGTGTGACAATGCAAATGTGATGGATTATTTGCTGAGCATTTGCTCTGTGTTCAGGGACTACAGACAAGTCCTACATGATGTCTAGCAGATGTAGTTACTGTTTGGCTTTATGTTTCAGCACTCTATGACATGGTTGGAGATAACAATAGCCTATCAAACCTCGTTTTAAAAGTTGGGATAACCAAGCTTTGATGTAGTTATCAAGGTGACTTTAAATTTATTCACCATTCTATGTTTCCTTTTTTTTTTGCCATTTTGTATATAATTATTGTTTTAGTTTATAGCATGCACCACATTTACTTTTCAGAAGGTTCATACGAGAAGAGAGATCAGCTTTAGAATACAATTTTTACCTAAAGTAAATAGGCAGTTTGTATCTCCAGCCTGTCTTCCAATCACAAAATTGTGAATATGTGACTGTTGTGACCAGGTGCCTTATTTATAAAGTGTAAAGTAATAGAATGTCTTGCTAAATGTGAAAAAGCCTGTCCTCCAGATGTAACATCTTTCAGTTTTTGGAGAGGCAGTCCACATTCATGTTTCACAGAGTGTGTGCAAATTGTTTCCGTTCCACACAGTATGTGCCTCGTACCTAATCTGTAAAATCTTATGTTGATTTCATTCAGATGTTCTGATTTACTCTTACCTGACACATTTATTTTTATATTCCCAATTTCCCATAGCATTAACATTAAATGGTTCTTATGAAAGTTGTATTAGATGTTAAAGCAAATACAGTCTGAATTGTTAAAACAGACAGGCAAGCCCTGTATGTGTCATGACAAGTTTATTTTTGTTGTTGTTTTGGGTCAGTTTGCCTCACCTGTGTAGTCACCTCTGACCATTGCACCTGCTGTTGTCTGTTTGTGATTCTGTGATTTCACTTTGAGCATTTTACCTGCTTCTGCATGTGTTCAGTCTTGTTAATGTGCAGAAAGTATCATCAACTTTTGCAATAGAGGTGTCACCCAGAACTATATTTATGTCGTTGGTCTCTGAAAATGCTAACCCCATTCAAGATTATGCATGCACAATTACCGTCTGTATTGAAAAACAACCTGAGATGAATTTGGAGTACGGGCTTCCTGCCACTTCGGCAACAGTTTCTAAAAAACAAAGGCCTGAAAATTGTGTACATTTGGTCGGTTTCAAGCGTCTTTAGCATTAATGGCACATTACAGGGTGATAAATTCCTTCTTATGATTATTCACAAGTTGCATATGAAATTTTGGGTTAGTGTAGTCACACTTCTGATTTGTGTATTCAAGTATGTTGAAGTTTTATTATGTTTTTTTTTTTTATTGTCATTGGCTGTCAGGTAGATGTTCTCATAATGTGAAAGTTCTTTACTTCCACAGTAGTAACTTACAGTAGTGTAAGTTAATTTAAATGTAAGTTAAAGGAAAAATACCAGTTTTAGCACAGTGTTATTTTTAAATTATGCTTCATTTTTCATCTTTAGAGGTTAAATCATCTGTAAATGCGAAACATGTCCGTCATGTTTTTATTGTTATTTAAGAACTCCGTGCAGGCTAATAAATTTAGCAAACCTAAAACAGCCCACCAAATATCAGACTTGAACATGCTTATTCTTTACAGTTGCTATTTAAATATTTTGATTTTGTATATTAGAAAGAAATAACTGCTTTATTTGTGCTAATCCCAAGAATGATACATCTTTATGTTAAAAACTTTGTATTTTTGCTGGACTTGATAAAAAGATGTTTGAATTTTATGATTTGTTTCTTTGCTTGTTTATATCAATTTAAAACGTTATGTTGTCAATTAACCAGACAAAGGTGAACTACTTTTTGGAGGAGGATCAATCAAGGTCAAGGAAGTAAATTGGCGAGGTGAAAACGCAAGGTATGCTGAAAGGTTTAGTATGCTGAAACCTAGATTTACATGCAGCAGATTTTATACCTGTTCTGAATGGCCACCGTCAAAGTCTGAGTGAAAATTCTAGCATATTAGCTGCATATTAGCACTTTCTGTGAACTCTTTATCATGTGCCTGTTGTCTCCAAACACTGACTTGTACCATTGGGGATGACGGTATAAACTTTTTGGGCTGTCTCTACACTGAAGTTCAAGATCTTGCTAAGTGTCTTACCTGCACACACTCTTGGTCACAGGGTCACTATGCTGGCATTAAATGGCACAGACTCAATAAGCACCTAATTTGAAGTATGATAAGCCCTTAATACCCTGCCACACAAATATTCAGTGCTGTTCATGAGAACTGGCCAGTTGAGTACAGTACCTGTGCTTCTGGTGGACTGTGGCAAATAAATAAATTGATGTAGCCAATGAAGGCAATTTCGTATGACAGGGCCCTGCCATACGGTCACGGGCAAAAATCCTGAGCACCACAGGAAGCTCCCACTGTGGGACAGATTGGTAAACAGTTGTCCACCATCATCACAGTCCCTGCAGAAATCAGAGGGTGAATGAACAACAACTTCTCACCACAACCAAAATATCATGAGGAAATTGGTGATTCATTCATCTTAATAGTGAAATGCCAAAGTTCCCTATCCAACCAAAGCTGCAAAGGCAACACAAAAATAATGACATTTTGATACCCTTAACCTGTGATATCTGAATGGGCAAAACCCACAAGAACATCTGAACTGATCCTACCTGCTAGAATACTAATGGGCAGAGCTGAGGTGATTACTCCTTATTGGTCCTTTGTGACTTCCTCTCTCCACAGAGGTGAGTACATGTTTCACTCTCATTTAAGCATCCCTCCAAGAGGAGACAGAAACTTGAGCCTTTTTTTTTTTCATGTTTAATATTTTGTCAAATTGGTACCACTAAAATTATGCTGAATTAGCATTTCCCGCTCGTACTGTAATGATGAACATACAGAAAACTAACAGTAGATTACTTAGATCCTGATGAGAACATAACCTGATATTTAGGTCTAGATTAAATATTATTTCTTTTAGATTTTTATGCAAAAACATGAAACATGTTTTAATCACAGTGGACATTGAATGTCTGCGAAGATTCTCAGTCATTTTTTATAACCATGACCTGCATGGTTATAAAAAAAAGGGTGGCAGGCTTATAAACCCTGTGGAGTCATAGAGTCGTTAGCACTTGATTATCTGTGGGTTGTTTTTCCACCTGGCTTTTATGGGCGTCAATGTGAGGCTGACCAGGTAGTGGTGAAAGAACTGCATTGTAAGTGGGTGATAGATGATGTCTTAGGCCTCCTCCTCTGTTTAGCGAGGGTCGTTCAGTTCAGTATTGTTTGAAATATGAACATTTTTGTCTTCAAAGGAGTGGCACTTGTCTTCCAAGTGCAGATGGACTGCTGAGTCCTGTCCTGGGCAACTGGCTGTTCTGTGTCATATAATGCATTTGTGAAGCTGTTGTGTAGTCTCTCCTATATACAAATCTGTACATTATTCATTTTAGGATTTTTTAGCTCTTTTTTTTACCCTCTTGGTTCAGCTTTTTCCCCTGTTCCCAAAATGACTGCTGCTTTAAGTAATGGATGTAGTAGTACTAGTAATGCATCTAAGTAATAACCAAGACTTAAACATTCACACAAGATCCGTGCGGTTTCCCAGTTCCTCTGGGAAATTCAAGCATTTTAAGGGCTTTGGGGCTTTTAAAATTTGATTTTAATTTTCTTTTAACAATAAAGATATAAGGAAAAGGAAATAAGACAACACATTCTTAAAAGCACACACATTTAAGTTTAATTAATGAAAAGAGTGGAGGTTTGGTAAACATTTTGTCGGTGGCACTACATACATTCAGCATTTATTGGGAGTTTTTCAGTTCAATCCCACCATCAATCCTGTAACAATAAAGCAAACAGACAGAACCCAACCAGGTTTACGTATATTCTTACGTTTTTGCACCAGTTCAATACAACAGAGACACTGTGTTGTTTACAATAACATATTTATGTATAGAGTTGTAGATGGCAAGTCTGTGTTTCTGGTCATGCGACCAAATAACTGAATTACATCTCAATATAGCACAAGCACCACTAAGATGTCTACCAGGAAGTTGAATGCACCAGTCCAGTGCAAAGGAAGGAAAGGAAACATGAAAAAAGCCACATTTGACTAAATATGGACCTTTATGAGGTACACAGCCTAAAAATTACAGTGACTGTTTATCAGTATCCTTTGAGATCTTTAATGTTATTGTACACCACTGGGATCACATCAACAGCATGTAAAACAAAGTTAACATGGGGAGCAATATGAATGGGAACTCCGTAATGTGGCATTGTACCGAGCTGAGTGCTAGCTCTGCAGCCTTTCACATGATAGACACTTTAGATAAGCAAAATGGATAGACACTGTCCCAATTTGCAAGCAGAATAATGACTTAAGCCACCTTGATGGACTGTCACTTATTCAACAGTATGTGATTTCTCTATCTTACATTGGAAACTAAATAACAGCTAAAAGTTACCACTTCATGAATAAGCATAGGTCATATTTATCTATACACATTTATACATTCAGGTATGACTGTTGTGTTCACTGTAATTGGCACCATTTCTTCTTTTTTTGTGTGGAAAGCCAGTCAGAACTGACAGATATTGAAATGTCCAGACCCTTCTTTCATCTGTCAGTAGTAGGGATGTAATGCTTCACACAGTTGCCTACTCTAGGATGATATACCTTATCATGATCATTGTCCACAGAGGCAACTTCATCCCATTTCTTCTGGCTTGACAGCAGCTTATGATCAGGTGAGCTTGACTACTACTTATGACTACACTGATGAAGTAAAAACACCTGCTTTCTATGACAAACATTTCTCAAATTGAAATCATAGAAACACCACCCAGCACATAAACAAAATGGCATGAAAACAATCAAAAGCCTTGTGTGGTATGGCAATTACAAGGTAAATTTTAGAGGGACATCTCTGACACGCAGCTCTGACCTCTCCAGTCCCTGCAGCAAATGAGGAATGTGTGAGTCATTAAGGAGGAAAACACTGTCGTAACTCGGCATTAAGTGATGTTACAATTACATATTTTTATGCTGTTTTTATTCAATATTTTTCCTTTTTATATCATTTTGAAATTTTTGCAAATATTTGAAAGTCAGCATCATTTGTGTCTTTCACTTACTGAAGGAAAATGCCTTTTAGATAAAATAAATAAAATCAAGCACAGACTCTCATGAATTAGATGTAATATTCACATGGAAGACAACATATACAATATTAAACATATTTCTAGACCAATACTGACTCCTATACAATAAGGCCAACCAATTGCTGTATATTTGGCCAATTAACGTAATTAATTACTTTGATGGAGCATGTGAGATCACAAATAAAAACACCTACAGAACCAACTGAATGCCTTTCCATCAATTCTGAAGCTTCCAGACTTAATCTTTAACATAGAAAAATACTATACCAAAATGAAATACAAATATATATATATATATATATATTAGAATCTGTTAGGTATTTCTATATAAAGGGTTGGTGGGGAGGGTTGAGGGAGCTAAAGGAGTAAGGTTACATCATGAGACAAAACATAACAAAAATAAAACAAATCAATATGAGAAATTAGGCAGAAGAAAACAAAAATAAGACAATGATCCTGCAAAGTTTTGTTTTGTAATAACATTTATAGCGATGTTAACAAGCTCTACATAGTTGTTGGCAAACTCTTCTCCATACATGCAACAGTTTGACCAAGTTTAATACTGCAGGCATCAAGAGGAGCAGGGATAAACCGCTTCCTGCTCAAAGGGGGTGGGATTAGCAAATCATCCTGTTCCTGAGGCAATGCATGCTGGGGGACTGATAACCACTTGGCACTGCCAGCGCTGTATGAGCAAAACATAGTTGTACCACACGAGCCCTCTCACTTTAACAAGTGTTAAGACTCTGTAAGTGTATATATGCCATGCATGTGTGATCATGTACTCCAGAGATGTGTATGTGTCATTTTCAGTGCTGCTAGTCAGTGCAGTCTCTATTCTTTGAAATGTTATGGTAACTCACAGCAAACAACTGTGACACCAGACCACCTGGCTTTGAAGCCACAGCATCCACACTGGATTATGTGCCACTCTAACCCTAACTTTTCTTTGTTCGTTTCTACATGTGCATGTGTGGAATGGATGACTGTATCCTGGCAGAAACCTACTACACCAAACCAATGACAACTTTAACTCAACCCAAACCATATCCAGCCCAATCCAGGTAACTCAGCCAAGCTCAACTCAAGACAGCTTTGCCAAGTCAATCGGTCCAGCTTTCTTCTTCTCCCTCTATTTCTTTTTGTCTTTCTCTTCCTCTCTTCTATATTTCTTAGCCAGACTGGCCCCAATGTTCTCACTGCCTCCACAAAGTAAAGATGGTAGATGGCTGTCAGAGGCCTTCATGGATGGATGGGGAATTCTCACTGGGTAAATTGGGTTGGAGGGATTCCTCACTCATAAAGCAACATCTTTGAAATCTCTGAACCCTTAGAACGATGTTGCAGATTCAGTGGTCTTGTTGAGGTTGCTGTCACTTATACTTTGTTGCTCATGATGTTGGTTTCTTTGTGTTACTGTAGGTCACACACCCTAGTAAGGGGAGGAAATGTCCTATTTTACAAACATTGTTGTCCATAATATATAGATAGAGGTTTTATATATATTCTTTATAATCTCTCTCTCTTTCTTTCTTTCCCTTCTTCGCCTTCCTCCAGTCCTCTTTCTTCATTCCTTCCTATTTTCTGCTTGGCGGCAGAGGCAGAAAATCTGAGTGAATGCTGCTACATGCAGCCCATGCAGCCACACTTGATGGTCTTTTCCACTTCCTCGCTGAAGGAGGTTCCGTCACTGCACTCAAAGGTGTATTTCCGGCGCTTCATTCTCTGGCTGGCGCAGCAGGCCCCTGTGTCACAAACTCCAGTGCACTCCACCCACGAGACCATGCGTGTTGTCTGGCAGATGGCATAGCCTCGCTGTACCTGGTAGAAGTCTCGCACAGGCTCCCCTCTGCACTCAGACTCTGTTAAACAGGAAAATTGCCAACAGACATCACTATAAATTGCTTAATCGTGTCACGGTTTACATACATACAGACATACAGAGCAAACCAACCTGCGTCACAAAGTTGTCCAGTGTAGCCACTTTCACAATGACAATAGGCATCTCCTGTGTCTGAGATCTGGCAACGACCGTGTTTACAAGACAGGCGACGGCAAGGGTTGAACAGCTCCCCCTGTTGATTACATAGGGCACCACGGTAACCCTCCACACACTCACAGCGGTATGACTGAGTGTCCAGTGGGATGCACTTTCCATGGACGCACCTAGTAAAATAAAATATATAAATAAGTTGAAGTTTACATTGCAAGAGCAGTATCTAGGAAAGGGGTCCCAATTAATGGAAAAATATGGTAAATTTAAACAGTTAAGGACTGTACTGGTGTATTTCCATTTTATACTATTTTATACTTACATATACATTTCAGAGAGAAATCTACAGTACATTTATTTAACTGAAAGACACTAATTACTTTTCAGATCAAGATTTTACATGCAACTCCTCTAAAATGCAACACAGTGATAAATATTGCACTAGTGGTTCCCAAACCCTTTATCCTAGGATTCTTTAAAAAATCTGTGTATTTGGGGCATGATGTTTTAGAAGGCTAAAAGCAGGACTAATGTGTAACAGGTTATCTTAACATTGTTGGACTATATTATAACAACAGGATTTGAATACTTCCTCCACCACTGCCCATTATATAGGAAGACAATAGGCTGTGTGATCCCATTTGCAAACATACTTGCTGCCCTGGCAGGGATTGGTCGTAGGCTGGTCACAGTGTGGCCCACTCCAACCTGGCTGGCAGTGGCACACAGGTCCCTGGACCCCATCAGGCTGGCAGATGCCATGTAAACAGTAGATCTTCTTGCAGGGCTCACAGCCCGGTACCACGCCAGGCTTCATCTGGGTCTTGGTGAAGTCCTGGAGCTCGTTGTTGATGTATAGGTTCTGGATACAGCCATGGAAACTGGAACCATTCTGGATCTGCCAGAGACGGAAAGAGTGTACATCCACAGGCATGCCTAGAAGAGGGGAGAGAAAATATGTTTAAATGTGTGAAGGCATGCATACTGGATCACAGACAGACAGCTAACACAGGGCTGGTATGAGTGTAATGAAGGAAGGCCTTTTTCAAACACGTGTGTCCCAACAGTGCATATACAGGTTGTCAAATTAATATACGTATGCAACTTTGCAACTTTGGTATTTTGTATTTGCACCAGAAGACACATCATCCTTGAAAGAAGAGAAAGCAAACAGCAAAGAGGGAAATGGGATATGGGAAAATGTATTCTGCAGTGTCGTATGAACAAAAAAACAGCACAACACAGCACATCAAAGCACTAACACAAACTGCAAAAATCTGAGCCACTTCTGAGCAAACCATCACGTCAACTGTGAGACTGTCGCTGCAGTGCATCAAATGTGAGAAAGGCTTTCTTCATTTACATTGAAAAATTTTGAATATCAAATTCTGCCAGCGTCAAGAGTGGCTAAATTACACATTACAAATAAATACAATTGCATTTTATGCAAGTAAAACGCATACGGATACAAAACAAATGTGACATAAAGACTGTGTCTGGTAGTTCTTATGATAACCACTAGAGAGCATACTTTACACAATGTAAGGACAATATACAGCATCTACTGGACTGTAGTGGTGATATGGTCAGGGCTATGGTCTGTCATTTTTGAGAGTTTTATCTTTCCATCTGTTGGGGTGGAATGGAGTATTTATTTATTATATTATGTGTATTAGACATATGTTTATATGATAGGGGGAGGCCTGTGCTTAGTTATGTACTGTGCATTAATGTGTGGCTCCTAACAAACACAGTCATAAGTGAAGGTGGGTATGGTGTGGGTGGAGAATAAGGTTTGGGTGGAGGTAGGACAGGGTTGCAAGGTTAAAGGGAGGGATTGGTTGCGATGGTGACAAAGTGAAGGGGGAGGGGTGGTGATTAACAGTAGTGTAGTAGTTAAGAGTGCCTGCAGAGGAGGAAGGTGTGTTCTGGAGAGGGCCCCTACCCCCCACGTATAGTGGAGCCTCCCCGTTGAGGGGCCGCACTGCCCCAAAGCTGTCCATTGTGGTAGGGAGACCCCCGTCAATGGATAGGTTCACCATCTGATCAAAGGTCACAAGCTCCACTGTGTGGAACTGACCATCGTTGATAGTCTCAGTACTAGCAAAGAAAAACAAATACAATATAAGATAATGTCAATATTGCCTGGAATCAATTAACAGCGTCAGAAAAACTGAGTTTGTTAAAAAGCATGTGAGACCATACCTGTAGATAGCATGTCCTGGCTGGCTGCCAGGGTCATAGCTGACCTTGACATGACCTTGGTAGAGCTCTACTGCAATATGATCATTGTCTCCATTGTATAGTAGGATACCGTTATCCTCAGCTGTTGACACCTACAGACAGAAAAATTCAGTATTGGCAGTTGGAGTTGTTCAAGTCTCCCAAAAGACTGAAATCATATAAATGTTCACACATTAACACTCTGTGAATACCTGTAGAGTGATGTTAGCCTGAGGCCAGTTCTTCAGGTCAGAGAGTAGTAGATATGAGTCTCTGTCAACGAAGTTGACACTGACCAGCTTCTCACAGCGTGGGCCCCCAAACTCTGGAGGACACTGACAAAGGGCATGGCCACCTCGCTCCACGCATGGGGCATTGTTCTGGCAGTCGGCCAGCTCACACAGGGACAGTGCAGATGGGGGAATCTCACATAACTGACCACTACATCGAGAAAGAGAATGACAGATTATTTTGTTTTTTTCAAGAAAATAATGTGTGTAACGGAGAGGAAACTGAGTGGCCAAAATAAATCTAGTGCATGTTACACTGGTGATCTTCTCACTTGTATTCATCAGGACAGATGCAGGAGTATCCATTAAGCTCATCCACACACTGAGCTCCATGCTGACAACGATGTCCCTCACAGTCATTATAGTCTATACTGCAGTCATCACCAACATAGCCAGGAGAACACACACACCTGCAATGCAATGCAACACAACACTGGAATCAAGCAGAACACAAAGCTATCTCCTAGTCAGTATAAAACATATTTTTCAAGATATAGCATCATTTACTGATGTGCAAACACTTACTTGGGTCCAGTGGAGGTGATGAGGCAGGTAGACTGATGTTGGCAGGGGCTCCGCCCGGGGGCGCACACATCCTCCATTTCTTCGCACATCTCCCCTATATAGAAGCAAATGTGAAAAAAATACTACACAGATCAAACATACTGTAAAAACAGCATTACAGTTGTTGCATTATTTGCTTTGCATAATTAAACCTGAAGCAAAAACGTAAACTAGGTCTTGGATTTCCTAAGTAAAATATTCAGTAATTCCAGTGCAATATGTAAGCCAGTTTTGACCAGTTTTAAGAATAATAATATCTCAATAAATCCTTAATTTTGTTAGTTAAAAGTTAATCTATTTTAAATCTCTCAGTTTCTTTTGTTAGTTTTAATGTAATGTTGTAATTTATTGTAGCTTGTTTTTTGCAGTGTGGGTTTTCAGACATAAGTCACATTGTGGTGTATGGACTAACCTGTGTAATAGGGGGGACAAAAACAAGTGTAGTTGTTGATTCCGTCAATGCAGGTTGCTCCATTCTCACAGTCGTTGTCTTCGCAGTCATCAGTGTTGATTTGGCAAGTGGGGCCCTCAAAGCCTAGTGGACATGCACAACTGCAAAAAGATGCCCACATCATTATGTCAGGTTCCTTATAAGGTAAATAAGAATGAATACATTTCTAACACATATTTAAAAGCTGGTGTTCCTCACCTATATTCTCCCTCCCCATCCTCATTCACTTGACAGGTTCCTCCGTTGGCACATGGGTTACTCACACAGGCATTTAGACCTGTTTCACAGTTCTTGCCCTAAGACAGAGAGCAGCGATAATGTTCATCTTGACTTATTATGTTTTTTGTATATTTTGAATCACATTCAACTGAATGTAACTAGATATTTACAAATAGGTGCTAATATTGTGCAGTTCTGACCTTGAATCCTGGGGGACAGCTGCATCTGTAGATTTCCACCAGGTCACTGTGACAGATGCCTTGGTTCAGACAGGGACTAGACAGACAGGGGTTACACTTGGCCAGCACTGCAGCATCCACATCTCCTAATAAAATACAACACGAATATTATCAGTAATATGAGGTAATAATACTACAGATACTTTTAGTATATTTTCTGTGTTGAACACAAAAACTCACCTGTACATTCAAACTTCTTTGCGGGTGTGGTGAGCAGCAATTTGCCCTCCATGCCTAGTGGGCCAGCACAGCGGGCAATACCAGGCTCTTTGTAGCCAGTTTTCACCCAGTCAGATAGCCAGCGCAGGCGACAGTCACAGTACAAGGGGTTAGCACCAATTGCCCTGACAAAGCAGAAACAAACTTATCAGTGATCCGGTGATGCAAGACTGGTGTTATACCTCATTTGTTATGTTACAGCAGTACACTCTTTCACCAGCAGGTGTCTCCACAGCCTTACTTAAAACAAACCATACCAAATTAAACTTTCAAAACAACACAAATAAAACACTGCCTCTGCAAGAATAAAAAAAAAAAATTTATTTAATTCTCAGTGCCACTTTGGACCATACATCATCTGGACAAGGGCTTCGCAATTATAGGTATAGGTGTGAACAGAAGGCACTCTTAACCACCTCTGTCATGGTGGTCATGAATCAATGCTGCTCTGTCCTACCACTGGATGCACAAACACTCTTGAATCGATGTGGTTCCATTACGGTGGAACACAAGCTCATCTTTCAGGCCGGGCCAATAGCTGACACCTGACATCTGCTGACATGAAAGTCACTTGACTGTGACTGTGGGTCAGTGGCTCCCCTCCAATCCTCCCCTTTCCACCATGCAGCCTTGACTCCTGTACTGCTCTCCATAAAATGTCTTTGTCTCATTCTCTCTATCCTCCCTTCTTGCTCTCCAACTCTGACACTGATAAGTCTATTGATCAGTGACTATCAAGGGATGATGTGAATATCTAGATGGCAGGGGGCCCATAAGCAAAGTCACAGCTGTGTAGTTTTACACATAAACAAGTGCATGCACAACCATACAATGACTATGCACCACACACCTAACAGACAGGCAAAATTACAGACATAAATAAACAAACCAAAACAAATACTGAAGTCCACAGACCATGAAGAATCTGTGTGTATGTAAGAAAATGTGTGTGTGAGTTTCAGAGATGAGACAGCACAAGGGTCTGTGTGTTGCTTTAACCACAGGACTGTGGTTGATTAAGGAGGGGGGGGGTCTCGGCTCATGCAGAGCCCACCAAAGAGGACTACAGACAGGCCACTGTGAGCTGCACTCTTCGGATGTCTGACCAGACCCCCCTCTCAGTGTGTGTGTGCGTTTATGTGCCTGTATGCATGAGTGCAGACTTCACAAAATCAGTGGTCCATGCAGATGGTATCACATAGGCTGCCACTGGGGCATATAGTTGCATGTGTGTCACTACTTACAAGTGGGAGAGTGAGGCCACATCGTTGAAGATGCCATCAGGAAGCTCTGAGATTTCGTTGCCATGGAGAGACCTTAAGGGTGATGGAGGAAGGAGATGACATTAAAAAAATGAAAATGTGTGATCATAGACATATTTCATCATGGAGAAACTGCTCTTTTGTGGAGCCTTTTTGTTATACTGTTAGAGTTGAAACGATGATCTGATCTAATATTATCTGATCGGATAACAGATCTGATCTGGTATGAGATGCTGATCCATTGATCGGTAGTTATTCACTGGTCAATTTTGATATATAGTTAAACAAATTAGTTTAGATACTCATTCCACCTTCTGAAGTAAGAGGGAATATTAAAAAAAAGTAATCAAAAACTGAAAACAGTGTTATTTTATAGGCAAAATAAATAACCAAGAAAATAACTGGCTTGTTGATCAATAATGAAAATAAATATTACTTGCAGCCTTTATCCTACACACACAACGTTTGTGAAATAACTAATAACAGAAATAACTAATGTAATAATGTTGAGGAATATTTTAGTTTTGTGTTAGAATTCTAAATGGGTGGTAGGTGGTTTGTATTTCGGCTGGAGCCTTGTGCAGCTGGCAAAGATGTGAGGTCCTGCAAGTCTGTAAAAGACTGGTGTCAAGTTTCTACAGTATGTATGTCTGGTTGGCAGGGCCAACAAGGATACAGAGGGAGGGGGCAGCACAATAGCACCACATGCAGATAAGTGGAAAAACATTGGTGTAATTGTGTGTGCTGACTGATAGGTTTATTTACATACGTGCATAGGTCATATGCATGTATAGTAATGTTTGTGTGGATATTTTGTATATGCTGTTATTTTCCTTGCTGCATAATATCTTGGGTGACAACCCAACATAGCTTAATGGTTTGATGACTGATGGCTGCTGTAATCTGCCAGGTCATTACTACCTCCAACCCTCAGCTGACCGCATACTAGTGTTGGACAGCTCAATTCACAGAACCAATACGTGACACACCTGTTCTCTATGTCTGGATGGAGAGAACTAATGTATAAACAGACTCTGAAACCTCATTTCCTTCTTTGTTTGACCTGTGATTTACCACTAAGCTGTGGAAGAGTCAGGGAAAAGGATACAGAGAGTGAAGCTGGTTAGTGTTAAGGATACAGAGCCAAGCTGGAGTACGTAAGGGAAAATAATACAATGCAACCGTCTGAGACAACAAGTTAATTGGCCTGTGTGCAGGAGAGAATGCTTATTAGTGTAGAATGAGTTGGGTTTTGGTAGTTGGAGAACAGGATACTGAGGGCATGATGCCAGCAGCAGTGTGCCAGCCAGGCAGAGATCTCATGGGAGAAAGGAGCCAGGGAGTCTCCAGAAAGAAACCTGATCTGCTCTCCTACCAACATGCCCTCTGTCCCTCTGTCGTTTCTTTTCTTTTCTGTTCTACAGCTCTAAATCACTACATCACTCCATCTGACATATATCAACTTATCTTGAGTTTGGCACAATTTTAAGAATGGAATTGCAACAGAATTGAATAGATGTTTCTGGACAAGCAAAAATGATTACTAAAAGAAGTTTTGTACATAGTGCACAGGCTGTCCAACAAACAGACATATTTACCTGCACACCCTTAATCATGTTAAGTGTTTCTGTGAGTCTTCTGTTCTGCATGATTTTGCTTTAGTTTTTGTGTTGAGGATCATGTGCAACTTGTATTTTCTCACAGCACTGTGTCCAACAGCAGCCTGAGAACAGGTCTGTTTTGATTTCATTCATTGCAGGCTTTGCTTTCTTTCCTGTTCTTTTCTTTATCACACTCTTTCATATCACTTTCTTTTCTCACAGCTTCCCACCCAAATCCTGGCGGGCCACGCCCTGGCGCTGTCTAAGCTCACTCACCTCACACCTAATACCCAGCAGGCCAATTAGCAGCTTATTAATCTTCAGCTCAAACCACAACCATCATACACACACACATACTTACACCAAACTACACCACATCCATACCAGGCTCAGACCCCTGGTCTGTTTGAAGCCTTGAGCGTTAATGATTCTTCTGCTCTTTACTGCTCTGTAAAGCCAAAGGTGCAGCTTTATAAAGGCTTTGGCACCTTAGTTTGTGTGAGTATGTGTGCATGTTCCCTGCTCGCAGCCAGCTTTGGCATCTCACTGTGGTATCTATGAAGCTTCCAACTTTGAACTTTGAACCCAGTGTGGAGTCGTAAGTTGAAACAATTAAATGGAGCTCACTGTCACTTCAGTTGTATTTCAGTCCCCAGTCTTGCCTTGTGTAAAAAAAAGAAAAGGAAAAGGCCATGGCACCTAATGACATTTAATGGGAGGCTTATGATTGATCACACTAACATTAAAGACACCAAAAGTCTGACCAAGACAATAAGGTAGTCCAGACAGTCTGCACAGGAGCTTGTATAGAGTTCTGGGCCTGTGTGGTGTGTGTGGCACTGAGGGAGGGCCTCACATGGCGTCTAGCACCCTTCCACAAGGAATATTTTAGAAGTAAAGGTGGCGTGAGTGAGTAAGAGCAGAAATAACGGACGCAGCTTCATTAGAGATCAAAGCAATGAGCCGGAGCTTGCACGGCGGCATCGGCTAATGATGACCGAGCTTCACTCTCATTCCAAACTAAAAGGGCTCTTACGCTTTGTGTCTCGTAATGATTGGGGGCTTTAGTCGAATCTCACCATAAAAAGAGGCTTTGTTGAAGCTTTGTTGTCAGTAGTAAAAAGTGTGCCTGCTATGAGCACACATGGAAGGCCGATATGTCTGCTCCCACACACATACTAACGGGCACCAAGCCAGTAGATGACAAACATGCCGGCTATGCTTACAGGCACTAACACACATACACAGACACACACACAGAAGCATACATAATCTTATAAGGAGTAGTGCTGGACCTGGTTTCTATTTCCCCATCACAGAACTAAACTGTTCATTTGAGTTAAAGTGTGAGGCGTCCAGCTGCTGAATATTTTGATGCAGGTCCAGAGATTGGTTTGGTTTCGTCATCTATCTGTCGAACGCGTTTACATTCTACATCTCAGTTATTTAGCAGACCAATTCGCCTACTGGGAGCCCATGGTCACTGAGAGTACACAATCAAAGACTTCATAACTTCATAAAAGCCCGGCGGCAGCGTCAAAACCATTACGGTTAGCGGGGCAAACATTCTCCCGTAATCAGTGTCAGCGTGATCTTGTACAGTGACTTGTGCGGGAGCAGGTTTGGCCCTGATGGTGAGGCAGTGATGAGCTTGGGGCATTTAGAGGTGAACAGGCAGACTGGGCAGATGTTTGAAGATGTGTGGGCAGGACTAGGAGCTGGAAGAAGCACTGCTGCTGCCCCCATAGCTGCCATTCAAACACAGAAAATAGGTTGAAGGTTGTGTGTGTATGTGTGCGTGTGTGAATTCATAAGATGTCATAACTGTTTAGACTGTGTTTCATTCCTCTGGAGCTAATCAAAGATTCTCAGCATCTGCTGCACTGTCTCTGTAGTCAGTGCAAGCTGCAAAAATATCCTTCTTAATAACTCATTGAAAGTGAGTTCTATCTTGTTTTAGAACTCTTCTTTCAAAATAACTTCAATTATGTGACAACAAAGAAGCATTTTATTTGCCTGAGAAAAAAGAGACACAATCTCATAGTACTGGCAAGACACATAGAATTTATATTAAAAATAGGATTTTGATGATGCATTTAAAAATATAAAAATAAACTCACAGTAACCGGAGAGAGTGCAGTCCACTGAAGGCCAATTTGGGGATACATTGCAGGGAGTTGTAGCTCAGAATTCTGCAAATACAAATATAATTACATATGTATGTATATAATGTTTCCATCCTACTGTCAGTACATGCTAGATCTTTGGTCTGGAGGACTGAGGTTGGTCAGGACTTACAGAGTGGTGAGCTGGCTCATGTTAGCAAAGGACGAGTTGGTCAGAGAGTTGATCTTGTTGTTGCTCAGGTCTCTGAAAGAGCAAACAAGTTCACTACACTAATCCGCACAATGAAACAGAGACAGACAGACAAAAACTTACACTAGCTGTAGGTATTTGAAAGTAGACAGTTCCTTTGGTACTACACTGAATTGGTTTCCATCCAAATACCTAAAGAAAGAGACACATAAAGTTCATCAATGGGTCAGTAGATATATGCAATACAATGTGCATTCTGAAAAGTCTTCAAAATACAATTACTGTTTTGTCTAACATTTAACAACACTACGAACAAAGTAAACCATAGATGTCAGTAAGTATTAGTACCATCTAACAACCACTGTGGAATCCATACATAGGAGAATAGGTTTTTATAACATTTTATAGTTTTTAATATGACAAAGTACTTAACAAGTGGTCCTCAAATTCTACTAAGAAAGTGTAGTAACTGGAGGTACCGTTTATCATATTAGGTGGAAACACTATAATTAGTTTATTTCTGTTGTAAGGAGTCTAGTGTTACTGGTTAGGCACAGACCTGGAGATGGTTATTTCAGGACATCATACTTATTACACAGTTTTGACACCAAGTTGTGTCTTATGCCAGAAGCATCCATTTTCTATATACATACTGGTGATATTTAACAACACAGGGTCTAAAAAACTGGACACAATTTATCACATTAATTTTTTATTTCCTGTTCAGCAGCAACTCCTGATGTAACCCCGCACCCACTTTTCAAAATGACTAAGAAACACTTGTACAATGTGTGCATTCACGCATGTGTGTGTTAACATACTGATGTATGTACAAGCCACTAGAGCTGACATCATGCCTGCAGGGATACAACCACCCTGATGACTGCCAACACAAAGTGCTAGCAGTGGTTTGTCACCTTGATAAATGGCCGATTTAGAGGCCGTTCTCTCTGAGTGGAGCTGTAAGGGCTTTCTCCTGCTATTGTTGTTGACTGTACTCAGGGTGGGAAGAGCAGGGGGGTTGCTCTTTAGTTAGGGGGGCCTTTGGGCTCAGTGGTAATGACAGGTAATGATGGTGCAGAGGACACTTGGGATAATGATGGAGTAGAAAACTCTCCACATGACTAGATGAAAGCCCAGAACTAAGGGCACACCTGGTCACACCTGCTGGGACAATGACAGGCCTTAAGGTTTGCACAGCGTGTGTGTATGTGTACGTGTACGTGTATGTGTGTCAGTTAGTCTGAACCGCTTGAAGCGGTATTGGAAAGTTCCAGACCCATTCCGAAAACTGCTCATTAAATTGTCCTCTTGCTCCCCTATGCTCCTGTGGACAGACTTTTGGCCCTCACACAAATATGCGCACACACAAACACACACATGAACACGAACACACACACACACACACACACACACACAGATTGTTGGCTCCGAGTGTGAGAGTGACATCAGTGCTAGCCCTGAGGGCTGCAAGGAACACAAAAGAAGAATGTCTGAGAGAATGACTGCAGGGTTTATTGACTCGCTTTCTCTTCTACAAAGATCTGTTTTCTTTGCCTCTATTGTTTTCAC
>JAUBNQ010000007.1:10641480-10656234 GCA_032353495.1 Ctenopoma kingsleyae | reverse complement strand
GAGAGAATGACTGCAGGGTTTATTGACTCGCTTTCTCTTCTACAAAGATCTGTTTTCTTTGCCTCTATTGTTTTCACTAACTCTTATTTCTGTCATACCTCCTAATATTCTCTCTACCTTTTAATATTGTGTCATTAGGTTTCCTTTCGAGACCTGCCTCTATCTAAGTCTGAGAAGTGAACAATAATAACTAGATCTCTAGCTGGTAAGATGTAAAAGCAATCATAATAATTATTGCCAAAGAAACTCACAGTTCAGTCACGTTTCTGGGGATGCCTTTGGGCATTGTGTGGAGGTGCTTGTTACTGCAGCGCACCACTGTTTCCAAGCAAGTACATTCACTGGGACACTGGGGTCTGGGCACACAGCTTGACTCCTCTTGGCCTGGGAAAAAATAGAGGATGGAGGTGAGTCAGATAGTAGGCAGGAAGAGGATGGAGGAATGACCTCCAGGAGGGTAGGAAAGAGAGGGAGAACAGCAAAAGAGGAGCTGAAAAAGTATATAATAGTGAGATAGAACAAACCTAAAAGCAAGACAGCACACATATCCTTCAAACTGACTGTTATGCATTGAGGCAATAAAAAAAGGAAGTAAAAAATGTGAAAAGTAAAATAAGACTGAGGAGCCTCACTAATGTAATATCGACCAGCAAGAGCAAAGAATGGGAGCTGCCCAAGGCCTAAAGACAAGTCTAACATTAATTCAGGTGCAAATAGGCTGATGGGTCAATAAGGCAAACAGCTCAATAGCTCCACTCAGCTCGCCATCGACCAGCAGCTTAGGAAGTGCTGAGTAGCAATCTATTCAGTAAACAAAAAAGTCACACAGTAGCGGTCATTATTTAAGATGATCTCAGACACTTTAAGCAGCTCTTGTCTATAATGTTTTGTGGAAAAGAGTGTATTGTTAAAATCTTCATCAGTCAGACCCAGACAGGTTATTTTCACACATAGTGGAGGTCATCATCTATAGTGAAGATGTTTATCTGCTTTCAAAGAGACAGATTATTTTAAGTTGGGAAGCTGCAACAAAACTCCAGATACAGATACATAAATACAAATCCTAATAATGATAAGCAGTTAGTAGATATCACTTACCGTCCTCACAGCGGAAGTCAGGCAGAGCCACATCCTGTAGTGGGATCTCCTTCAGGAAGGCAGGACGCTGGCAGCGAGGGTTACCAGTCACAATCTTCCTACTCCTTAGCCAATCACCAAGCCAGGCCAGCCGGCAGTCGCAGTTGAAAGAGTTGGCCAACAAGTTACTGATAGAAAGTGAGCATAAGATGTTGTAAGAGCGCTGAAACAAATGCATGGTTAAAGCTGGGTCACATGTGTGTATGTAAAGTTCTCACAGGGTGGAGAGGGTCTGCAGTGTGTCAAAGGCTCCAGGGCTGATTGTGGTCAGCTGGTTGTCATACAGAGACAGCAGTCGCACGTTGTGTAGCCCTGTGAAACTGTCGTTGTGGATACAGCTGATTTTGTTGTTTCTCAGCATCCTACGGGGATAGAAATGAAATATTCAGTCTAAAATATAAAATTCCTTGCATTTTAGAGATGTCAACATTGTGTCCACGATTGTACGGTATGTGTTTGTGTGTCACTCACAGCATACGCAGTCCCTCAAGGCCGCGGAACATCCCACTTCGGACAGAGTCAATCTGATTGGCTGTGAGGTGAAGCTCATTGACAGATGATGCACCTTCAAATGTCCCATCCTCAATTTCAGTGATCTTGTTGTTGCTAAAGTTACTATGGGAGATAAAAACATGTCAGAGAACTGGATGTAATACTATGACGAAAGGTGAAGTTTAAAAAGTTCACTTACATTTTCTTCAGCTGGGAAAGGTTCTTAAAAACTCCTGTTGCCTCCAGACCAGTAATCTCATTGTTATTAAGGCGACTAGAAACAAAAAAGAGGAAAATGTTAAATCAAACAAACATTTCTTGTTCTCTGTAAATATTTCGTGTGATTTTTAATTTGCTTGGTTAAAAACTTTATATTTATTTTCATTCAGACTCAAGAGACAGTCTCAGTACACTTTCTTAGAAGTTTTCATTCTATCTCTCTTCACTCTATCTCTTTGTCTCTTCCTGTTCACAATATACAACAGACTTTTCTTCTGTTTCCTTACAGTTCAGTGGTGGATGCAGGGATGTGCTCGGGGATCTTGGTGAGCTTCAGATTGGAACAGTCCACTACGTTTGACTCACAGCGGCACTTGGGAGGACACACTGGATCACTGTTGCAGGCATTATTCAGATGGGTGTCCTCTGTACCTGAACAAGAGAAAATTCAAACACACACGCAGCGTTCTTATAAAACAAAATGACATCAGCCTCTTCCCTATAACACAAGCAGCTCACTATCCCATGTTGGTCTTAGTCACGCATCTGCTTCCTGCCACAGCTGTATGCCAGTACTTTGTCTTGTTGTGACCCAAGAAGCAGCTTCCCTAACTAATATTTAACCATAAGCACCTTAAAGGACGTCCTGCAGCCCTTCTACCATTCATGTAAAAGAGTTGAATGGGTGGGGGCAAGGGGATGGATGTGCCTGGGCAAGTGTAAGTTATTTTAGAGAGGTGGTAGAGTGGGAGCAGTGGGGTGAAAAGAACAGTAGCAGGGGAGACTGAGATAGGAATGCCAAAGAAGATTTGGGCAGCCAGCTTCAGTGAAGCAGAGCACCCATGGGAGAGGATGTTGGGACAGAGGTTGTTGAAATGATACACAAGAAGTCAGTTCAGACAGGTATAGATGGAGGGGAGGAAATGAAAAAAACGAAAACATAAATGCATGCTGGTTAGAAAACAAGAAATGGGATAAAGAAGATAGATAAGAGGCAAAAAGAAGATTGAGTGGCAGAGAGACATATGTCCTGATACAGGAAGAGCAAGAATGAGGCAGCATGGGGAGTATGGGACATTTTCCTGCACCTCCTCTGTCTATGAATAGACGTTACGTGCCAAAAAGCATGCTGCCAGTTACATCATGGCTGCTCAATAATGGAACAGCAATGGGAGCCATTTAAAACAGCGTGTGTGTGTCTGTGAGCGTGTTTATTGTGTCTCATTGTCTGTGTATATGTGTGTATATGTGCGTGTACAGGGTATGTGTGTGCATATGTACCATTTAGCACCTATTTTCTGTTAGGATATCATTTTATGCCTTTTTCCTTCTTGCTCACATCGGTGCACCTCACTGCCTGAGGTTTTGAGATGACGTCAGCGGGACACCGTGTGGCATCCAGACCACAATCATAGGCAGAAAAACCGAAACATACTAGGACTGAGTATCCAAAATCTGTCCAAATAAATGGGGCAACATTATAACATAGCTTCAAACCCCAAACCCACACTGTTGACTTTATTAGAGCATCGTTGGACAGTGACAGAGTGAATTACACTGACAGAAAGGATTTCCCCTGACTGCCTGCGCATAGACTTTCTGAAGCTGTGACAGCTTCGTGGTCATTAAGGAACTTTCCCCCACCAGGCCAGATAACAGGAAAATACATTTCCTGCTAGAGAGGAAGCAATGAAAGTACAGCACAGCACTTTGATCTTGAGGATGCTGAGGAGCCGGGGGAGATTCGTGATCCTGAGTCATAGTCATCGTCACAAGTGCGTGGTGGCGACACTTTTACTGTCAGCAGATTTAGAGAAAACAGAGAAAAGGGATGAGGTTTTTCCCCTCTCTGGGGCACAAAGTGACTCATCGCTAGAGTTGTAGAAGTTCTTATAATTCCCTGCAGCTTGGCTCCTCATTATCAGTGTATTACGGAATTCCCGTACTGTCAGGGACTGCGTGTGTTGTTCATGTGCGTGTGCATGTGTCTATTGTGGAGGCTTTTGTTTTTATCATTCAGGGAGGGTGAAATTCTCATTAATCACATTTGGCTTTGATCTTCCTTCTGCTTACATATACTCCCATTTGTTCGCTAAGCCAGTGTAGAACTTTATCTCAGCTTAGCACACAAAGAGACATTAATTTGCACACACAGACACACACACACAGGCACAGACAGTGAATCACGCAAATGTCTGCACTGCAAACACACACACACACATACACAGACTTCGACACACATCACTGCTCCTCCTAGTTATTTTCTTGGAAGTGCTCTTGTTAAGAGGTCCGGAAACATCCGCTGATAGGAATCTGGGTCCTCTGGTGGGCTTTATTTTCTTTAGCTATTACTGATAGAAAGGACACACTTTCTTCCCCTCTCTGTCCTTCTCTCTCTCCCTCCTATTCTGCCCCGCTTGGTGAGTGACTGACTGTGTTCGTGCCAAAGCAAAGAGCCATTTCCTTTTCTTTCTATCTGCTGAGACTCTAAGGAAAACAGAACTGAGGAGAAACAGACACTCTCACACGTATACACGTATATCACATTAAAATGCACACATAGTACAATCACTCATGGGCCCTATTAGCTGTTCTCACATGCATAAATACCTAAAATGCCACTATCACCAGCAACTAAATTTCAACTAATTTTACCCATAAATTCTCAGCATTTCCTGTGTAGACCTTTACCTTTGAACTTCATCCTTCCATCATCCACATTAAAAAAATGATTCCCATTCATTCCAACTTAGTTTGGGCCATTGTTTCAAGAAATTACTGGAAGTGAGTGAGTGCACCAGAAATGCTGGTAATAACTGTGCCAACAGGAAAACCGTTAGCCCTAACCCTAACCCATAAGTTTGTCTAACCTGTGGGTTTGTTTAAACCTATATGACTGCCTGAATGCTTGTGTTTCTTGCCTCATCTGACTTATTTTTAGTCATTTCGCCATCTTTCCAGCTTTCAGCAATTAACATAGTAAATTAAAAAATAACAGTGCAATTATTCCTAAAAAAGACTTATGGCAAACTTGAAAAGTAAGATGTAATAAAATTAAATTATCCTTTCCCCTGTGGGAGAATTTTATATAAATGAAGTAAGTAATGGAAAAACTGATACTGCTCCATGGCCGGATAATCAAAGAAATGAGGAAGACGATGATAGGTGTGAACATTTGCAAGCCACTCACCTGGGATGACGTACTGCTCTTTTGCTGTGATGGAAAAAAGAAAGAGGGACGGATGTCAGTGAGACCAGTTTGGTCTGCATAGCTGTGGTGTCGCTATGCTTCAGAAAAGTCATATATAGAAACCTTATATATGACAACACATGAATTAAGGTACATGACAACAAAACAGAGAAGCCTTGGACTATCTCTGTGAATGGCAATGTGGAGAAACAAGCAACAATGTTAAAAGATGGTAAATATTTGGTTGTTGCTAAGGACGAGTGGCATGAGGGAAAGAGGGAGACAGGAAGAAAAAAGAAAGGACAAGGATGAAAAAAGGGAAGAAAAGAAAGAGAAAAACACATGTACTCCCTTCTTCAACAGGTCTAGAAAAAAATTAAGCTATAAAGAAGTTTGAAGCCTCAGCATTGTAGAGTGCCAGACAGAGCTGTGCAGTGCATAAACACAGTAGAGAGCACAAGGTGGAGGGAGTGGGGATGGTGAGGCCTGGTCACTGCAGTGCAGAGGAGCGAGAGAATGAGGGGGCATGAAGGAAACCTGAGCCTGGCAGGCAGAGAGCGATGAGCGGGCAAAGGGGGATGGAGGGGACACAAATTGGAAGAGAGGGGAGCCTGAGATTGGCAGAGGGCAGAGGAATGGTTGGCACGTACTGAAACTCTAGCCCTTATATGAGCCTCGGCTGGTGATCTCAGCTCACTGCGGTTTGAATGTGAAACCAGACTCACAGTGTGGTAACATGGAGGGTGAATGGAGAAACAAGGAACGATCGCTCCCTCCTTGGCCCCAGATTCATCTGGGGAGATATTGATTGAGGAGTACCGGCACAGCAAATGAAAGGTAGAATAAAACCTTTTGCCAGGAATGATCACTCATTAAATGTTGTATGAGGCAGAGAGAACAATGCAGAGATAAAACACACTCCCAGTGGAGAGAAAGAGAGAAGGCAAGAGTAGAGCAGATGGACAAGTGGAATAAAAACAAAGCCTTTCTGAAAGACATAGAGCTAGACAGAAATAAGAGTGAGACATTTGGAGACAGAGACACTGGCCTACCGGAGCAGCGGAATTTTTTGCTCTTGATCTGTCCAATCCGTTTGTTTGCAAGGCGGCGTGGGCTGGCGCAGCGGGCGCCACTGGTCTCGATGGGGTTCGAGCGCAGGTAGTCTGCCAGCCACTTCAGATTACAGTCACAAATAAATGGGTTCTGAGCTAGGTGACTGGAGGACAGAGTGGGAGGGGGAGAGGTGGATTGGAAGGAAGAGGAAAATGTAATAATCTCATAACAACCTTCACCCCATAATAATGGCCAACATTTCAAAAAAATACAAGTAGTATGTTTATATTTAAACATCAGTGTCACAGATTTATGACAGAATAACAGAGCCATAAAAACATAAGAACATGCCTTGTTTGCCAGACATCAGCAGTGTGAACTTCGGCTTAGGGCTGGACAGTAATCTGCTGATTTAGTTTAATGACTTTTGTGAAATTGTTTGGCTGAGAATTATTTGAGTACAGTAAATCCATGTCACTGTCATGTCTGTGTGAAACTAGTGGCAGCAGCTTGTTAGCTTAGCTTAGCATAAAGAGTGGAAACAGTGCGGCTCTGTCCTTTGATTCAACTTTTACTTCAACTTTAGTATTTTTTATAGGCTGCAGCTCATGATCGTGTGTATCAGGACTAAGTGCACCTAATAAACTAGCAACTGGGTGTGTATAAATATTGAAAAATGTATTATAAACCAACCATGCTTCAGAATAAAGAGTGTGTGTGTGTGTATTACAGCAATATTAGTTGGTTTGGATGACTAGAGACTGACCAAATTCTGAACATGAAATTTTAACCCATATGCTGGCAAAATAAAAAGCTTGTTTTAGACCGAGACCCTTAAACCCTATGTGGAAGTGTGGGTGTGGTGAGCCAAATGGCAGCACTACCCTTCATCTTCAGCAGTTGTCTTGTATGTGTCGTATTTACATACTGGATGTTGATACAGACTACACAGCGTGGGATCTGTATTAAAAACAGTGTGTGGCTTGCCTTGTTTATGGGAGACATTCATTTAGCCAGAATTGATGCTGTCTGAGTAAC
Organism: Ctenopoma kingsleyae; assembly: GCA_032353495.1. Taxonomy (NCBI): domain Eukaryota; kingdom Metazoa; phylum Chordata; class Actinopteri; order Anabantiformes; family Anabantidae; genus Ctenopoma; species Ctenopoma kingsleyae. The sequence continues at coordinate 10,649,105 of JAUBNQ010000007.1, read as the reverse complement.
AGTGAAAGAAAGCGTGGGTGTGGTGTTTCTGATCTTGATGTGGACGCAGAAGCTGTTTGTGTCCATATTTCTTAAGATTTACTTTGTATCTCATGATCCCATTCCTGCGTTATTACCAGACCTGTGAGTAAACAATGTCTGTGTTGGCTCATGTTTTATGGTGCTGGCCCAGTGTGTGTCACAGCGTGTACAACAGTACGCGTGTGTGAGTGTGTTTGACTCACAGGGTCTGTATAGCTCGTAGTGAAGTAAAGGTGCCCTTGGCAAGGGTTTGGATCTTGTTGTCATAGAGTGATAGCAATGAGAGATTTTGCAGGTCCTGGAAGGCGTTTGCACGCACACAGTGAATCTTATTGGCATTCAGCAACCTGAGAAAACAGAATAAGGAAGTAGGATGAGAGAAAGAAAAGAGTTAGGGAAACAGCTTGTCAGAGTTTCTGTATGCATTCATTCATTATGCATTCCATCTTGAAAACTATGCACAGGTACAAAGTATATTTGAAGGTTATGACTCCTTTACTGAGTGGGAGGAAAGGGTGCCTGCTATTCGCTATATGCCTGCAGTCTGTCAGCTATGTGTCTGTGTTCCACTTACAGCAGTTGCAGGGCGTAGAGGCCATCAAACACCCCCTTGGGCAGGTCAGTGATCTTATTTCCATACAGCACACTGGGAAATCACAGCACAGATTTGGTTTAGACACGGGAAATGACAACCAAGTTTATATTTATGCACATACACATGCACAACTCAGTTTGAGGCCACTTACAGGGAATTGAGGGAGCGCAGGCCCTGAAAGGCATCTGGAGCTATTTCTGAGATCTGGTTGTTGCTCAGGTCTCTGCAATGAATGAGAAGGCCAAAGAATTAGTCAAGGAAATGGAGGTTTTGGGAAAAACTCAAAGTCTTTTTTCTGTGGGTAGTTTGAACTCTATTATCACAATGGTGTCACCATCATAGGCATGGATGTAATGCCTCTGCTTGTTGCTGTCAGATAAGGAGGAGGCAATGTATTGTGAGTTGGATGAATATGTGCTCTAGCCCTTTGCCTTATTTGATAGTGTTTCCTTCAGGGGATTTCATGAAACCATGTAGGATAGAGCCTCATAGCCAATAAAAACATTTACTTGTATTATTTGTGGCCTATCAACCAGCCCTGTGCTGTGTCGTGCTGTGTCACGCTGTCTGTGTGTGAGTAAAAACGAAGTGCACGGCTTGAATCCAAAGCAAAATACTGTAGACTGTTTCTGAACATAGCTGTTGTTAATAGGATCCACAGGCCTCTCCCAACAGGATAACCACTAAGCCTGTGTGTCTGCATGTTTAGGTGTGTGTGTCTGTGTGAGCAAATGTAACGGTAAATGAGGACCAGTAGGACAGAAAGTGAGAAAGACAGATGGAGAGAGGGAGTTAATGGAGTATGTGGACTGAGCTCAAGTTGAATGGATACCTTTGAAGGAAAATCATCATGTGGTGAAGAAGAGGGATATTTTCTCATTTGGGGGTAACAGTTAAATAAGTACCCATTTGTCTTCTTGCAAAGGAATTGAGGTTTCCTGAAAACGAAAATGCAACATAGGAGCCAACATCTGCACTGGTGTGTGTCTGTGAAGACACTGGCGTGCTTTTGTATGTGCTGGTTAGCGAGGGCTGTTACTGCATCCCTGACTTAAGGAGTGGTTCATGTGAAGGTCATCCAAAAAAACAGGACAAGGTGAAAGAGAATGTGCTGCGGTTGGCATTGACAGGGGGAAGAGGACACTCAGGGCCAGGAGAAGCACTGCATTCATACCTATAAACACCTCAAATACCGGCACGCTTCCAGCTGAATCAATAAAGACTCTCTCACAGACAAAAGGCCCTGTATTGTTGTTGCTAAATGAAGAATCAGCAGCAGAAGCTGTAGCAGGTCATGGCTGTTTAAAAATTTGTATCATATTCAATATAAAAGTTATAATTTTCAGTGTAATATTTCAAACCTTTATTTTATTCAGGGCCAGTTGTTTAGTTTTGTTTAACTAAATTTGAAAACTTGACTTTTGACAATTAGTTTACATATATTTTTCATTTATTTTTAAAATGTAATTACAAATTTACTGTGAGATTATGGTCAATGGTAACTGATATATTTCAAAATATAGTAACAACAACTATTTTTTCTTGTATGAACACTATGAATTTCCTTGAGATTTTACAGCAGCTGCTTTGGCCCATTGACTCCTTTGTATTCACCTCAAGTGAACTTCCCACTGTCCCCTGGAGTTGGATGATAAAACAGTGAGGAATCCTTTAAAAAGGGCAGAGAAACTCCCTGACCTTCCGTTTCCTCTGTCTCCCCACTGCTATGTCGGTCAGTCCCGGTGGTGTTGGAGTCGTGGGTTTGGCCGAATGGTGTGTACTGGCTGGGTGAACAGACAGCTGGCTGAATGGGTGAAAAATCACTCAGTCCCAACTACCAGCCTGTCACTGCTGATTCCCAGAGAGAGCAAAGTCTAAGCCCTCATTCCAGCACACTCTCCATCCCCTCATCATCCTCCCAGCCGCAGTTTACAGTTTGCCCACGCAGGCACACTACACACACACACACACACAGACTGGACACAGGACTAGCCAGGGAAATACCAACTTACAGCAGTGAAAAATGAGAACTGTTATTATGTTCGTGTTGCATCTCAGTGCTTGCTTTCCAACAATGGTAGCACAACAGAAGAACAAGACGTTGTTCTTCATGCACAGACAAATAAATACTTCCCAGGAGTGTAATGATAAGACTGTCAGTTGTCTCTTGTTTTTCTAGCCCTCAACGTCTTGTCCTCATCTCTATTATTTAGCCCAGAGGTGAGTGTACTGCTGTACTTACATCCTACGCAGTTTCTTGTAGAGAGAGAAGGCTCCGGGAGGAACAGATTTAATCCCATTCTGCTCCAGACGTCTGGAGAAAAAGAGGAGAGGACAGGAGCGAAGAGGAGAGATCATCAGTTAACCAAACAATAGATTTCTCCATGGCAACAGAGCGGAGTATTCCCCCCATCACCTCTGACCCTTGATGATTGGCCTGATTATATTAGTGGAGATCTATTCCCCAGCTGTAATAGGTCCAGGCATGTTGGAGTCATAACATCCTCAGAACAAATAAACAGTCTGAATACTAAAGTGCTGTGGAAAAGGACTGGAGGGGAAAAGGCTCTCTCTCAGTTTGTAGCAGGCCCTCAACTAAAAGTCATAATTCTTCTTGGTATAACATTTACAGCTTCCAGCACTTGTGTCCTGATATGAGATCCTGAAATCAATAATGATCTCACTTGTTCTTGTGAAATTTGTCTTTATCCTCTGGGTGTCTGCAAAGTGTCTGCTGAAACCTTTGCAGCAGGGTGAAATACTGCTTCTTTTAGTTTACTTTTTCCTGTGAGCGTAAGAGCTGTTCTCACCTCAAAAAAAAAAGCTGTCAAAGAATGAAATGAATATACAGACAAGCATGCACATGGCAATTTTGTACAGACCAGTCACAAACTCTAATCAGTCTTAGACTGTCCCAGGGAAACAGACATAGCTAAACCCCATTAGTGTGGGCATGCATGTCTGTGTGTTTCAGGCTGGCTGCTACTTAGGACTCAGCTCCGTTCCAGACTTATTCCCTTGTGTAGCTGGCAGAGGGCTGTTTATCTGCAGGTCAGTTCACAGCTTTTAAAACTGTCCTTAACAAGGCTTAGCAGCGCCCAGAGGGAGCCAGCTGTGGGCCTGTCTGGTTGTCCTACAATGCTGCCTCCCAGCAGAGAAGCTGGCTGCAGAACAGGAGGCATGGGTCTGTGCGAGGTGTGGTGAGCCAGTGGCTACGACGGAATCTAAAGAACATTAAGATGGTATTTGTTACCACGAAAAACATGATAACTATTTAAATTTCTGGAAAACTCCTTGGCAAACAGAACACTGTTGAGAGATTAACCATGACCTCCTTAAATGATTACTTGTCTCAGAACCATTTCCACATGATTGAATTATTCTATTAGTGACATTTCTGATTTATTATATGCCTTATTATATGTCTTATTGTGGTGTGTGTATGTGTGTGTGTGTGTGTGTGTGTGTGTGTGTGTGCGTCTTATCGTGGGGGGGAATGTTTTGTTAGACACAGCCACTTAATAGTTTTGAGTTTCCAAAAATTTCAATCAAGAATCTGTCCCCTTCAAAGCAGTGGCCTACATTTATGGAGTGATATAGCAGTGCAATTGACATTCTTAGGATAGCAGTGATTCCAGACCACAGATTCCTGTGGTGGCCATGCTCTCTCTGTCTGTTTTTGTCTGTCTGTCCCAATGTGTCTGTGGATTTACAGAGTGACAGCGCTGTGGTTCCTCTGCCCTCACCATGCCGAACAGTGTTGGCGCTTACTCTCATCAACTAATCTGTCTGACCAGTCCAAACCAGTGTGTCACTCTTCATGCTGTTCGCATGTTTTTTGGTGTTCTCTGCATGATGTGATACTCCAAAAACAGAGCCCGACAAAGATACACACATACACAATACTGCCTGACAACTTTTTAGCCTTTGCATTGCTGTTCTTTGCAGATCAATATGTGCTGGCAACGTAATCACTCCAATCAACAAAGGAGCTGCTCTGTTCAACTGGCAAAGAAAAAAGAAACAATTTCTCAGAGTCGCCTTCGAATGATCAATCAATGGTTCCCATCCAGTTTATCAGATTGAGCATTTTTATGTGTGTCTGTGAGCTGGTGCTTGTGTCAGCCCAATCAATACACCTCATCCTTTTCATTAGACTCTTAGCATGGTTTTCATTAAGGGGAAACACATTATGCCTTTGGGTATTCACTCAGTGTTTGCGTGAGTCAGAAATGGATTACAAGATCGCAACAGCAGCTAAAAAGCGGGGGTAGAGTATTATGGCTGAGTTCAGACACTGCAGACAGAGACCGTGGTGCATAATAATCTGTTGTGCTTGTGTTTAGGATAACTGGGCCTGGTCTCACCATAGAGGAGTACAGAAACCAGCTCATATCCGTACAGCCACAAACACAACACTGGCATTCATTAGGAGAGAGCAGGGCAGCAAGGTTGCAATTCTCCGATTTGTACGTAATGAGAGCAGCATGTGTGTGTTTGCGTGTGTATGCGAGTTACAGAGTGCCTCATTAACAAGGCATTAGGCTGACCTTGATACCCAGCAGCCTGCCTTGCTGTAATTGAAACTGATTTTATAATGAACTTCACACACAGATCAAACCTGCTGCACCAAATTACTCAGTGAATTCACTCGCCCATTTATTCCCTCGCCGTTGATCTGCCTACTCAGACCCGCCTGTGGTGATTTGGCAAACCACGAATAAAAGAGAGAGAAAATGGAAAGAAAAGTTTAACAGAAAAAAAATTAGAGTATTAGAAAAACTGAAAGAAAGTTTTGGGAATGAAATCTGTAATGTGAGGATCTGATAGACAGGATAGGATTAATGCATATGATATAAACCAGTGTTCCATTCTGGTCTTGTAAAAGATGAATCTGAGCATAGTTTATTAGCAGGACACAGTTAAGCACCAATTAGATGTGAAGGGCAGGGAGAGTTTAACTCATCAGCTGTGCTGAGTGAATCTACGATCTATAAAACCTGTACATGGGAGAGTTTTCAAGCTTCTCCCTGTTCTTCTAGTAGTGCTGCTCACTGGTTACTGTGCCCATAGATCACATTAATCTCTATGAGATACTCCACTTGTGGAACATTACAACTCGAGGGCAAGCTCTAGAAAACTACCATATGAGATGCAAGGGTGAGGCTGAATTATACACATCTCATACTGTAAGTAAATACATGTAAGGATATAAAATATCTTTATAATCTGTGGTTGGTCACTCAGTTAGAGAAGAACACTTAAAGTATAAACTGAGTGTCCAGATTTGGAAATGAAGCAAACCCCTGCAGTAGAAATAGGTCAGGGTTATTGGGGAACATGGGATCTCTGACTTCCATGCTAGCTGGGTATTTATAAACAGAACCCACGGGGAGAAGGAGACCTAGAAACTTGCTGTGTCCTCCTAACTACACGCATACTCCATGGAAGAACATGCAATGCACTCGCTTTCCTCCTTCATCCTCCCTTTTTCTCACTGCGCATAAATCACAGCTCGTCTGTACCATTTCATGCAAACTTTTGCCAGAGGCATTAAACCCATGATAAAGAGAGCAAAAGCACTACCTTGAAAAGTTCAGCCTTGCATTCCCAGACATTCCAGTAGGTTGACATGTGGGCCATAAACAGTTAATGCCTACACAGATGTTAGAGTACTGATAAACTGAGGGAGGGATGTTGGCAAAGTGCTCACCTGCAGTTCACAGCCATCTGACTCAAAAACAGTGCGCAGTCATTTGAGTCTGTGTCTCAGAGTACAGCAAAAGGATAGATATCCCCTTACTAGGTGGTGCAAGGTGAGAAATTCAAACTAGCACAGCATATGAACATTAAAACAAACAAGCTTAAAACATCTCCGTCTCGTTAAACCTATGCATGAGCATCCACAGATGTCTTTAATGTACATACTAAAGCAAATGCTCTGCAGTGCCATGCGTGCATGTGCAGAAGTATCAACATTTCATCTATATTACAGATCCAAACAGTTATGTAGTTTTGACATTTACTGTTTGGCCATTACTAAAGATGAGTCCCTATAGTTAGAGAATGTATTTTCATTTTCATCATGATATAAATTCAAACAGAAAATACAAATGAGTAGCTCAGGCTTCCCCTTGCTTTGTTGCAGATGTAAGTGTACTGTGCAGTGTTTCAGATATTAACAAAAAAAACATTAAAAAAAAAAAAAAACATGTTTTATCAAACACTGAGGAGTTCATGAACAGCTACGCAGATGAAAAGATGCAGCAAACTTAAAAAAAAAACATCTTCACATTGAGACTAATCTATCTGTGCACTTAAATTGACTCTGAAAGTATTTTAAGGATTTTATTAATTTAAGAAAGCTTGTGCTTACATCTCCGTCATGCTGTCAGGCAGATTGGCTGGGATGGCAGTGAGACCTTTGCCTCTACAGTCGACAATGTTGTTACTGCAGGTGCACATGGCAGGGCAAGAGCCTCCACCTACACTGCAAGGTTGGAGGCCTGAAGACTCCTGATGACCTGGAAAGAAAAGCAGTAAAGAGAAACATGAGTTAAATATAATCACATGCTTTAATGATCCCCTTGGGGAAATTGTTGGACGGCTACCAGATAGAGTCATCTCTACTATGGGGTTTCAGTGTGTTGTCCAAGGACACCTCAACATGTAGCAGGAACTGGGAAGAAATCACTGACCCTGGGGTTCATAGACAACTGCTCTACCAACTGAGCCACTGCCACCCCAAATATGATAAGAAGAAATGATCATGAAGCTCTCACAAGTGTGTAAGCACAGGTGGACTTGGATGGTTTTAATGAAAGCAGCAGGACTCAGGATTACAGGATGAGATTGTTTGACAGGGGATTTCTGCGGTGACATGGAGCAGCTCTTGAACTCAAGTAGGGCTCAAACTCTTCCCCTGCTGTTCATGTCATCAACTCTTTGTGCTTTATAAACTGAATAGCAAACAAACACACATTTCCTGGGATGTTCTGACCCGTTCTGA
>JAUBNQ010000007.1:10626934-10641380 GCA_032353495.1 Ctenopoma kingsleyae | reverse complement strand
CGTTCTGAAAAAGATATGAAACATCCTACTCTTGACTTTAATACAAAGCTGTACATCCTTCAGAATCAGGGGGTAAGAAACTAGGTTATCTAGCAAAGGAGTGCCACATTGAGAGGAAAAGAAAGACATGAATAATAGAGTTGCAGCCGCAATTGAAGGTCTCCCAATAACAATCATTGATCTCTCTGCAAATTTTCCTCCTGAGTCTGCGATCTCTGGGTGGAACGTATATCATTCTGCGCATTCAGCTTTGCAACCCCCACCACTTCACTTCAATTTTTTTTTTCTAAAATGCTTCAACTTTTTAATTTGCATACAGAGTACACAACCCATCACACTGTCTCCAGATACCTGTTCAAATAGCTACAGTACTGTCAGTGATATGGTGAAGAGCGAGTGCTTGCACTGCCAGTACGGCATGTTTGGTATGTGTGTACAAGATGTGTGTATGTAAGCCTAACCCAGATAAAATGAATAAAACAGACTTTTAAATGGCCTAATTTACACAGCATTACAAATCTGAGTTTCAAAACATGAATATTTGATGACCTTCCTATCTATCGCTCAGCTTGAGTGGAAAATGTTGGAGAGCGGGTGGAGGGGGGAGAAAGAGATTGAGGGAGAGGAAGACAGAGTGAGTGATGGTAAAAGTCAGTAACAGAGAAAACCATGCGATGCCAGACCATGAAATTACTGGCTGTGGCTCTTGGGCCATTTAACCAATAAGAAATGTTTATGGTCATACTTCATGCATGTGGCCAGTCATAATCAATTATCTGAAAGAAATGAGATGCTTTGACAAATCTGGGGAATCAGGTAAATGCAACAAATAGCACAAAGAGAGCGAATCGACAGTCACACAGTTGCTCAGCCCATGTGATCAGAGGCCCTATGATCTGGAATGGCAGAGGTTTGACAGATCTGGGATCAGGTGTAGGGCAGGGAAGAGCTCCCTTCTGATCTAACATGGCATATTTGACAGCCCTGGGATCAAGGAGAGTTCGAAGCACAGCTGGAATGGCCTGAACAGTGACAGCTCTCTGACAGGTATACTTGAGGTGAAACAGTTTGATACACGCTGGTCTCCTGTTCTTTTTAGTGCTGTTTTCCCCATCATCTCTTTCCCGTCCACCATTTCTGCTCCTCTATTGCCTGCTCATCTCCCTAGTTTTATTTGCTTTCACCATTCAATCACTCTTCATTCTTCTTGTTGCTCTTTCTGCTTTCTTTCACTCCTTAGTGTCCTTATTTTCAGCCTCCTCATACCTATATTTCTGCCACTGCAATCAATTACCTCCTCTTTATTTACTTGCAAGTCCTTACATTTAGCCTCACTCCACCTCATTTCTCTCATCATCTTAAAATGTTATCACTGGCTTCTTCCCATTTGTCTTTTTTTCCCTCAAATTCTATTTTAGCACAACAGTTGGGCTTGTGTGTTCTTTCCCCCTTTTTGTTCTTTAAACAATAATTTCTTCCCTGTTTCCCACTGCACCACAAGTAATTTATTACTCATTGCTCATTTCAAACATAATATTTTTTATTTAATTTATTATTCCTTGGTAGCAGTAATTTAGTACCAGTAATCTATCTTCTGTCATATAAGCAAAATTTGTCAGAAGCAGCTTCCAACTATTTCTTACATACCCTGTAAAAGATGAGGGGGAGCAAAGAGGGCAAACATGTAAATGTTTAGCTCCATAAAATCACTGTGGAAGTCAATCAGACCAGCTACAGTCACTCTAATCAAAACTAGAGTCAGTGTATTATGAGTAATTAAGATGGAAATGAGTGGGCAACTGTATTTAGGTAAGGACCATATTATTACTGATTCTGTCAAATAGAGCTAACAGATGCAGATTTTGGGTCCTCTTGGAAACAATAATGGAGACCTGCGTTTCCTGCTGTTCATTATTTAAACATAAATATTTCTTTGTGATGATAATAGCACAGAAACTGGTTATAGAAAATGGAGAAAAAAGGAGGGAAATCACAAATGAGTTGCTGGCCATGCACCAGTGTCCCTGTAACCAATTAAAAAATAAAAGTGTTTGCTCTGCAGATGTTATTTTTGAAATCCAATTTTCACCCAGATTTTTATGTTATTTCCACTGTATGTTATTTTAATATTTTAAGTATAAATAGTAAAAATGATTTTTTTTTTTTTAAATACTTAAAAATAATAATGTTTTGGACTTTTGCAACTTTAAACTGATTTTTTAAAAATTGATGACAAAAACAACTGTCTGGAAAAATGTGATATTGTCTGCTCATTCTCATGCTACTTATTGACAGAAATATCCAGTATCATGACTCTTTCCACCTAAATACTGGGAGTGATCAGTTAGTGAGTCAAGATGTGTTGAGTGCTGCAGAATTTCATTGTATTTTGCAACAACTAATAATGCACGGTACCCCATTTTCCAACAACATGCCTCCCTTCTACGCCTTCCTCTCCTCCAACACAGCGCCACCCCGCCCCAAATCCCACGCAGGTGGCCTAGTCTGGTTACAGTACAAACTACATACACGCATAAACACACAGTACTAAACGATGAAATACAAAAAAAAGTATGTGTGTACATGTGCCAGCGAGTCAGTCCCTAATGAGTCCTTTCCTGTGAGTTCAACTTCTGGTCAGTCATCCACTCAAGAAGAAACTGGGAGTATGTGTTTGAATGTGTGCACGTGTTTTCATGACTGTATGACTTGTGCAAAGAGAAGCAGAAAAACATAGTAAGATTCCATCCTGTTGTTTGTCTTGCTCAAAAAGTGTAAATGACCATTCACTACTAACATTCAGAGACTCAGTCAGTGTTGGTCTACAAAAGCTTTATCAAATAAAAGACAATATTCCATTAAATATTTTGCACAGTGGAAGGTAATATCAGCATAATCTGCAACTTCCACAACTTTCTTTATCTGTATCCTAACATACTCCAAAGCTTCCCTCACATCCCCTGCTTCCCTTCTGTATCTGGAATTGTTACACTCCCACGCATCTTGAATCTCTTTCCCTGGGCGATGAATAGTTAATGATCTGTGCTGTCACGCCGTATGGCTGCATAAAAATCACAACCCATGGAGAGAGAAAAGGACACAGACCCACAAACACACACATGTAGATGCAAACACCCCTCGCAGCTGGCGCTGAGACTGAGATGGCCTTATGGGGAGTGGAGGTTCTCATGCTGTTTTTCCATTGTCTTGATATGATTACTCAAATGCATGGCATACACACGCACACGCGCACACACAGACACACACACACACACACACACACACAGCAAGAGAGAAACAGCAAGTTCAAAGACAATAATCTTTGTGTGAGGAGGTGAGAGGCCATGAATAGTGACAACTGATGAGAGGGTTACTACTATCAGTGGGGACCAATTTTGCTCCATCTATGTGTTTTATACATACAGTATCAGGCATTTTTTGGCACTGCTGCTAGCTCCTAAAAGCTGGAGACACATGAAAGGCCCAGAGGAGAGCCGTGGGGTTGCCTGGGGCAGTGGAGCTGTCAGCTGGCTGCCAGGTGAATGCACTGACACAAAAACACAATGGGAGTGGACGAAAGGGAATATCTACAGCAAGGACAAGCAGTTTTTGGCATGAATGATCTGACCAATGAACAATGTGCACTGTGAAACAAGTTTTTCAGATGCTGTAAAAATACTCTCTGAACATGTAAATGACTACATAAACTAAATGAAAGGCTAGGTTCTTGTAGTATAAAGTTTAGTGTACGTAACTCCACAAGTCTTACCTGAGCAGCTGAATTCATGTTTCTGCACTTCTGCCACATTAAGTCCTCTGAGCTCAAGAGGGCCAGTACACTGGGTGAACAGACCAATTGTAGGCCTTTGTCTGAGCCACTGGGCCAACCAGGCTAGGTGACAGTCACAGTTGAGATTATTGGAGTGCAGACGGCTGTTGAAAGATTTAAACATAAATGCATTTAAACATCTTCTCTGCCTCCCTTGCTATCTAAAAAAAACATCAGCCAAAGACAGAATTAGCATAAAAAGTGGCTATTCTTTCCTAGAACTCATCACATCCCAACATCCTGTCCAAAACACACTAGTGTGGCAAAACACACTAAATGATACGCTACATGGATGATTGTAAATGGCACATGCTAAAAAGGAAGAACACTAAAGAGGACCTCTCTAAACCCAATACTCCACGGCATTCCTGGAATGCTGTGCCTGTCCAGAATAACTCTTCCTGTGGTGTGGTGGACCTCTGGAACACGTATGCTAACTTGCAAATCCACGTGCACAGACATACAGCGTGCACACAAACAGGAGAGCTATATAATATAACCCCACTGGGAGAGAGGAAGCCCAAAAAGTTACCACAAGAACAGTGGAGTCACGGCTCTAAGGGTTTCAGCAGGCATAATTGTTTTAATTTGTACATAATTTCAGAGTTAGTAATCACATACAATGCACAATACACAATAGGCTTCTAGGGCTATTTGCATCTATCTAGGCCAGTTGTTGTTGTGTGTGCTTTAGATGGAGGGGATAATGGCCCCTGGCGTTGCTACAGACCCCTCTGTGGTGCTCTGTGGTTATGGCTTGCCTCCCAACACAGCCTGGAATGACAGAACTTACAGTATCTACTCTCATTGAGATTTTATGAGACTTCTGCCTTTTCTCTACTCTGCCTGCATGCATGCTGAGTATAGTATTATGTAAAATAATAGTTGCAGAGAAGTCAAGAGCATTGTGGTGGGATAGGTGTTACTTACAAGGTCCGCAGTTTGGGCATGTGATTGAAACTGGAGACAGAGATGCTGCTGATGTTGTTATTGTTCAACGTTCTGTCAAATGAAAAGAGCAAACAAAGTGATTGTCAGTGCAGTGGAGAAAAGCCACTTTTAAATTTATACTTTACAAAGAGTTTTGTTGCGCCCATGCTTGTTTTATCTTTTCAAATGCACCCCCCAACTCCTCTCCATCTTTCTTTGTAGCATCCCCCCAGGAATATAAGACCTCATTCCTTGCAGATGGGAAGCCCTCACACCTCCCACACACGCATACACATACAGTAATGGATGCGTGCACATACAAGCATGATCACAAGTGCCCCGACTTATTTGAGAAACATATAATACACACACCAACACACATTTCCCTTGAACCCTGAGCATCAGCTGCAGCAAGAGAATCAGGTCATTTTAATCAGGCTAATAACCCTTTACCATATTTCAACCTGCCAGCCCCCTTTCTTACACAATCTGTCCTCCTCCCCCATAAAACGTATACATACAGACCCCATCAAACCCCCCCCCATTATGACAACCCTATCACTACATCTGCAATCCATCTACGCCATGAAAGCAGCCTTTAATGTTTTTTTTGGTCTCCCCACGCCCGAAACCCCCCACAAACACACATGCACAATACAGTCTTTCACTACAAAAATAACAAGGCTGTCAAAATGCCATTGTCCCCCGGTTTGCACTGTTAGTCTACATTGTTTCAGGTGGAAAGCTCTAACAGAGGCCTGTGATTATGATTTTTGACAAGGGGTGATTAATTGAATGTTTAAAAACTGCATAACATGGTCACCAATGTGTCCAGGGTGGAATGCTCACTTGAATGGGATTTTTGATCAAGATGGTTGGAGCTCCCTTGTCAGATGGGCTGCCGAGGGCCGGATGGGGTGTAGATGGAGGGGGAGGAGGGATGGGGGGTGTTAATGGGATGGAGAGGAACACTGCTGTCAACTGTGTGGAACAATGAGTTAATGGAGCTTGGTCTTCATGATGCAGACCCCCTCATGAGGCCCACTGGGGATATTTTGGCATAATAACCAAGGTCGTACTAATTAAAGGCCTGTGTTATGTGTATATATTAGTTATGGTTATTACCAGGGCGAAACAATGTCTTAATTTAACTAAATACTTTAATGGAATGATACAGTGTGGGGCTCGATAAATAGCATCACTTCAGATACTTACAGCACTTCCAAGCCTCTCAAAGCTCTGAAGGCTCCATCCTCGATGCAGCTGATGTGGTTTTTATCTAGCTGACTGTAGAGCACAAAGGAGAGATAGAGGCTTTGAGGCACATACACAGTCTTTGAGTCTCCCTGTGGGGTAGTTGTTATCACTTATACAGTAAGTAGAACACTGATGGACTATGGTAAATCAATACTGGTTTAGTCATCTCAGCTTGTGTAACCCCATGTGTAGCAGAAGGGGACTTTTCTGATTGTCTGCATTGATACACCTCATAAATCTCTGTGTGAATGTGCTTATACTGTGGTAAAGATGCTTTTGGGGAGCTATGTGTGTGTGTGTGAGGTAGATATTATGCTCATTCAGAGCGATATACTGTTCACAAGAAATGCAAACATACACAAATATGTCCAAACCTTTATTCCTACCGAGGACCATGAAGTTATCGACTACCAGTACTTCTAGAGCATTTGCTTCACAGCAAATTGATCAATTTGATAACTGATTAATAGCATTTTTTAAACCAACAATTGTATGTCTCTAGCTACTCAAATGTGAATTTCCTGGATTTCTATGAATGTAAAATACTTTTGGTCATTAAGTATTATAAAATAAAGTAAATACATTCCCACTGAGAGGGGAGAGGTACTCACAGGTTTTTGATGTCTGTAGCTCCTCTGAATGCCTTTCTGGGGATGGACTGGATGAAATTCTCACTTAGATCTCTGTGGAGAAAGTAAGTAGGCATTAGTTATGCACAACTAATCCTTGACATGATTTGATTTGTTTGGTTCACCAGGATGTGTGATGTGTGATGTACAAGTACAAATCAACCCTTGGAAGGCCTTTGGGAACATTATTAACATGTTCCAACAATTTCCTCTCAAATGTTTGACTTTCAGTGTTTAAAGTATGCTTTCCAACCAGCAGAATTTAGAGTCTTTTCAATGTCAATCCCTCTTTAATCACACTCACTGGTGCGTAACAGAAAGCCAAGACCATTTTTTCACTCTGTGTGCAAAACTCTTGAGGTGTGGTTCTGCATGTAGAGCTCTACTCAGTTTTATAGTGGCTGTTTTATTCGCTGTCATTCATGCTATAATTTGTTCTCTGTGCCTTGACCATGGTGTGGCGTGAAATGTCCAACTCAGTGCCTACACAGTAAATGAAACAAACGGGCAGTGACCAATGGGAGGTCCTCGCTGGTACTGTGAGGTGGATTCACAGCACATTGCGGCACAAAGAACATTATATTAGCCTTAGGCTCTGTGTGTGTCCAGTGCTTAACAGTGGGTACAAAATAGGCATTTGAAAAGTAGAGAACAAGGAGAAGGGTCAGAGAGGAGAGGAGGGAAGGAGAGTGAGTGAAACACAAGTAGCCATAGTTTTAATTAGTAGAGTCTTTTGTCTGTCATTTAATTGGTGAGCTAACCTCATTCAGAAAGCCTATACCCCTCTTCTAAACACACACTACACAGGAAAACTGTAGGGCACTGCCAGACAGGCTCCTGTCTTGAAACATACACACAGATGGATCCCACAGCCTGGACAGACGTAAACAGAGTACTTATGTTGCCCATAGAGAGACTAAAGCACAACCCCAGAATCTATGAAACTACACAACACAACTCCTCTGCATACAATTTTGATGACTATTTCTTATTTCATGTTCATGTCCACCACAGCACGCAATCTCATGATGCACACAACAAGTACCCACACTTACAAAACCACATGTGGCAATGTTAAAATGAGTTCCCAAGACTTGCGCGACACATCAGCCCCACAGTGTACCCAGTGAGACAACCTTTCCAGAATTTTCCTCAGAATGAATATTGCGCAGACATTGCTTTAATGGGATACAAAAGAGGGGAGCAAAGCACACCACAGTGGTTGTGTTGTGCAATCGATCTAATGAATGGGTAGTTATGCCTTTATGGTGCAGCAGAAATTAAAACAGCGCTCTGCAGGCCACTGCAAATACACCACAATTGTTTGCTTTTTTATTCTTTGACTATACTAAATCCAAGGCAACTGTTGATTGTTTACCAAAATAAGATGTTGTATTTTGTTTGAACATGAAAAGTTCAATATTACATGGGATTGGTTCCACAGAGATCAAGCTATGTACAGCTAGTTGAGCATAAATGGGTCCTGCCAGATCTTTACAATGTCACCAATGAAAAAACAAACCTAATTTAATTAAAAATTTAAAAGTGACATTGTATAAATAAAGCTTTGCATGGCCCAAAAATGCAATGTACATATGCAGATGTGCAAATGAACACATCTCTGGCTGGTATTCAAAGAAAACAGAAATATTCCATCTCATGCCACAATCTAATTTTATCACCAGCCTCAGAAGATCTGTGCATCTGCTTTCACCAAGATTTTCGGGCAACACAGCTAGCAGGCAATTTGCACAATTACAAAACAATAATGTATCTATTGTGTCAGTCAGTCCTATTTTGTAGATCCATATCCCAAACATCAAACCGGCTTCATGTCTCCTCACTAGCAGGCATGGCAGCCAGAACAGTTGTTCTCCCTCCAGCTCCTTTGTTGTTTGTTATTTGTCTTGGAAAAACAGCCTGAGTGCAGAGTTGAAAGCTGAGTCAGTCTGGCACCAGGGCTGTGTTGGTTCCTCTTATCAATGCGGCACCATGTGAGAGGAATGCTTTTGGTCTACTTGGCCCTTCACTCTATGATGACTAATTAGTCTTCTTACCTTCTTCTCACCTTCCTGTAACAAACACACTAGCACACACAGAGATGGCGCACAGCCGACACAGTGTTAATGACTTCTCCCCCCGGACATCTGGGAAGGGTGCGGTATGTCTTTTCTGTGAATGTCTCTATGTGTTTGTTCACTCCCAGGTTACAATAAGAAATGATAACTGATTGCTGGACTAGCACAGCTCTGTTGGAATGCCAGAGGCTACAGTAGGTGCAAGGAGAGGAATGAAGACAGAGAGACAGAGCGATGGAGACAGGCATGAGAGGCTGGAATGCAAGACAAGGCAGAAGGGTTCTGACAATATGAATACAATGTTACGTGTAAGTAGTAAAATGAAAGCTCTAGGGTGGAATCCGCACTCTAAAACCCCCATAATCCTGTTGCCACGCTATAACGCGATTGGATGGAGTGATCTATACGCTCCCACTTACGGTGTGGTTGATTGGATTAGATGCTCAGGTCGTGGGAGGTCATTTTATAACTGTAGGTCTGTTCTATGACAATGCTTGCCCAAAAAAGCCCCATGACAACCCCAAACGATGCTATCTATCTTGCCAGAAAGTATGCTCACTATCATCATCATTTACTTATAGTGCTTTTCACCATCTGTCTGTTTCTTTCATTACTTTGTCACATCTAACAGAATAATCACAGTGGTCATGGTTTGGAGTCTGCAGTCTTCTGTGTCCTCTAAGGATTTATCGACGTGTTCAACTCCTACAGGAGCCAGAGCTAAATTAAATTTAGCAATACTACATTTCTGCATTTACACATTCTTAAAACGGCAAACAGGACATTTCTGTGGGAGACCATGCTGTACTTTACATAGTCTGTGGTTACCCCTTACTGGTATTTTCTAAGCTCAGCCCCGACGGTGTTGGCTCTGAGATATTTGACATTTCTGATTAGTTTGGAGGCAGATTTTCAGGGAAGCACTGATCCCTTCAAAAAAAAAAGGCATAATTATGTGAGAACAGCCACCGCAAAAGGGGGTTATTGGTCACCATGGCCTCCACCAGCTAACTAACTCATGACAGTAAATCTATTGTTATCGCCCTTCAGCAAATACCACCACAGAGCATCACTTGAGAAGCAGCCCAAATATACTTAAGACAACCAAACTGGTTTGAGATGAAATTATAGTTGGATAAAAAAACAGAAAAAAGTTTCCCTTCTCTATCATATTATTCTGCCTTTGAGTATGTGGCACACTATATACTGTAGTTTCAGACTTCAGCTGACCTCAAGATCATCAGACTCTGAAGTACTGCAGGAGCAGAAAGCAGACAAAGTTAAGTAGGAAGCAGGATCACAGATCATAACCTCCAGACCTCCCTCCACTTGCATATGTCTGTTCAGAGTAAAGGTATTCATCTAAACCATCGAAGCCACGCTGCACTCGTCACTATTTCCATGTACTCATTACATTGCCATGAAGAATATCCTGAGGCATGGCTGTGGCCTTTAGCCCCAGTACAGACCTTTGTACATCTTAGAAAATTCTGTAATGATGTCAGATGGCAACTTTTTGTTTGCTTATTTCCTCTTCACAGCATGCCTACCAGTCCTTTTCATTACAGGTGTGTGAAGCAATGTCTGACTGAGCAAGATTGTTTCTACACTAGAGTTCAAAAAGACTAGACCTGGTATAGATTTACCTTAATGCACTACACACCTCATAGTGGGCAGTTAGTTCATTAACGTAGCCTGGCTCTCTTTAGGTGATGTTGCTCACAGTTCATTCCCATTGTAGTCCTAATGATGAGGTAACACACATGTTTTCAGGTGTGTCCTCACCACATGAACCCCAGCCCCTAACATGCTGCGGTCAGGACTTTAAGCTTTCACTTATACAAGACCTCAAACAATGGTATCGTTTAGTCATGTAATGTGTTCTGACAATAAACTTAGCTACTGATATGCATGTTTACAAGATTCCCTGCAGAGTCTATATTTGGGATAATTAGCAATGTTATCAGACATAGCTCAAGGCGCCTGGTCTGGAGATTAGCCGCACATTGAAGGTAATGTCTGGTTCCTGTCTGATTCACATCATTAACCTCTGATCTATATCTCAGTACACTGCACTAATACTGTACTCCACTTCAACTCTCTTCTGAATGACTCAGATACTATGGCTGCATAACCACTGTAATGGGATGTTAATCCCACCACTCAAAAAAGGCAGTGTAAAAAGACATATTTATATTTATTTTATTTATTTATATTTTTCTTTGCCTATGTATCATATTATTATAATCACACTTCCTTGAGCAGAGCAAAAGCAGTTTTTGGGGGACTGTAACAGCTAAGTCACCTCAGTATGGCTAGCATCTTTCTTATTAAAGCCCCCAGGCTTCACATGTGGGAGTTTGCGGGTATATATACATATAATCTACAGAAATGAAAACATGCAAAGACAAACACTTGCCTTGTTCATATTCTAAAGATTTCACAGCCTTTGCCTCCACAGTTGGTTGACAACAGTCACTGATCACAAATCAGACAGGATGATCTGATGTTCTAATGTCTTGGTTTTAAATGTTTCACTGAGGTTGAAATACAAACAGCCATTTAAAGATTTATATGGGCATGTGTACTGTGCAATATAATCTTTCCTTCAGTGACCTCCAGCTTACTGTTCACTGTTATCACTTTCTTTCTACTCCTTACTGTCTTTGTTTGCACTGTTTGGGTCTGGTACCCTATTTGTCATGTAGATTTAGAAATGATGTGAAAGTGATGGATACAAACCATTTAGTATGTGACTGACACTTTATCAACATTATGTATGCATATGGCGAGAATTTTCCAGTTGCTACTTTCACTCTTATTTCATCAGTCTATCTCTTTGGCATCTCTCACTCTATTGTACATTTCTTAGAAATATCCAGTAAAAAAATCTATGTGTAAATGATTAAATTTCTTACTGATAAAT
Organism: Ctenopoma kingsleyae; assembly: GCA_032353495.1. NCBI lineage: Eukaryota > Metazoa > Chordata > Actinopteri > Anabantiformes > Anabantidae > Ctenopoma > Ctenopoma kingsleyae. The sequence goes on along the minus strand of JAUBNQ010000007.1, from coordinate 10,629,731 downwards.
TAGTGTTGATCCTGAAAAGATGTGCTCGTACAATGGTTGCACATTTACCAGAGTAAATGCATTCATTTAAGTATATATCTAAAATAGAGTGTTTGTTTTCTTGAGCCAATTGCATGATGTTTATCCTTGCCAAATGCTCTTAATTTTGCTCCACTATTTAAAGGGGTACAAAACGATAGAGAAAGAGAGAGGGAATGTGTCTGATTACTTACTCATTAAGGGAGTTAATGAGGTGTGTGTGGGCTGTTTAAAGAAATGGCAGTGTGCTGCCACTAACTGCTAACTACTTTCTTCCTCCCTGCATGGTTAAAACCCACAAATAGACACACATATAAACAACCACACACAAAAACTGTGGGCCTTCAGAGAAAAGTGACTGAACCTGGAAATGTACCAAAAACAACTCAAGATACAACTGCATATAAAGCGGCATTCAAATAAACCAAATGAAACATGTACAAATTGTCCATGTTTTATACTCACTACCATACCCATACCCAACTTTAGGTTATAATTCCACTTTTAACAGTGATTGAAAGGAAAATGTGATGTGACTGCATTGCATAGGAACACAAAGAGGAAGTAGAGAGTTAACGATGGCTCAATATGCCCTAGTGTGAAACTGAAATGACTGGCCCTGTCACAGCAGAATGTGAAGAGATTGTAAAGACACAGTCAGGATATAGATGTTATTACTTGATTAAGATCACTTCTGAACTATAAAAAGGTCTTGAGCACATGAAGCTCCACTCAGTAAGAAATAATAATAAATAAATAACCTGGCTGTGTTACCATGCTGCATTTTTGTGTAGACATATCTTGGAAGACAGCAAACCCACAATGTCATGCAGATGAAAAAAGAAGGAAGGTGTTAAGAGTGGGGGATGACATAAAGAGAGTGAGGTGAGAAGGAGTATGGATTGAGGCTGCAGGGCTTTTGGGTGCTTGCCAAAACACAGGCATGTGTGTATTTGTGTGGCCTGAAAAGGGTGACTGTTCCTGTGTGCAGACAAGAGTATCTGTACCATCCACCTCTGCCTCATGCCTCCCCCATATCATAATTTTCCCTCCACACCTTCACGTTTTACTGTTTATCTCACTAAAACAAATGATAAATGTGCCTCCTAGCTGCGTCTACCCTTAGTGTTTTGTACTACCGTGCAGTCCAATCTGGACAAGGGAGTCAGACGCCACTATCATCATCACAGTTACCATTATCATCTGGAAGTCAAAACACAGTCTTAAAAATATCCTTGATTCATGTTCACGCCAATTATCATGCACACACACAGACTACATGCAAGCACGCAGAGTGTGTAAGGTGCTTCTCTAGTCCCTTTGTGGTGGAGATGAGAGGAGGAGGAGTGAGCTGGATGTAGCTCAGTGGGAGGAGGACATGATAAGAGGGGAAGGAAAAACTGCTTCTTTTATAAAGAGAGGAATAAACAGGCTGTTTTAGGAAAACTCTCATACAAAAACTCATGAGAGAAGGTCTCTTTCCCTCTCTGTCTGACTTTTAGCACTAAATATAGGCTCTATAAAGAATCCTAATGAAAAACAAACACTATACTAATTCCAAATGCAGCACAATTCAACAGCATCTGTTTGCCTTTGTAGATTTTTTTCTTTTGAAAGCTAATGTCAACACCAGTGCACCAAAACTAGTACAAACAGCAAGGGAAATGTTTGAGTGGAGATGCACGTCACCTCACTAGGGTCTATGTCTTTTCCTGGCAGTGTCACTTTCTCTATTTACTTATATAGATTTCAGGAAATAAGTCATTAAGCAGCATCAGACCTCACAGACTGTCACAGCACAGCGTTCGCCTATATAATTAACCCTGTATGTTACAGACATGCTGAAAGGGAAGCCATGTAGGCGCATCTGGAGAGGGTTTGTGATTTATTTTGATGCTGAAAAATAAAGCAAGCATAACACCCCCTATCTCTGTCTTTCTCTTGCTCCCATAATACACACACAACACAAACTGTCTCTTTTCGATCAGTCCTGAAGGGGATTTCATGGATGGACTCCACTCTAATCATCTACAGCTCACCAACCAATGAAAAACATACAGTGCTCCCAGACTGGAACACTCAATAACCACCAAGAGAAAACAATGTCCACATGAGGGCTGACAGACACACACACACTCACACTCACAGAATCAAGACAGAGCTCGTTTAACTGTTGCCCACATCTCCTCTTTCACTGTAAATGATTCATGATGTGTATTTGTAGGCTTAGAAATCCCGTATGAGTGCATAGATTTGGCTGTGTGCACTGCTGCCACCCGTGAAGAAAAATGAAAGAGTTAAAATGGTGATGAAAGAAGAGAGAAAATCTATTCTTTCTTCCAGCTCTTGATTTACCCTAATTTCCCCCTACCATTATGTCTACTTGTGTTTCTGAATATGTCCAAGCCTTTCATTGGCAGTCAAGCTGAGTGATGGAGCAGGGCTGAGCGGCATCGATCATGACAAATGCTTAGAGCCTCTATCAACTGACAGTGGGGTGTACGATAGTTCAGCTTTGCACAGGGACATCGCCAGGCCCTGTCCATCCATCACGCTGTCTACCTGCTGGACAATAGAAGAAAAGTGTGAGAAGAACAGAGAGAAAAGGAGGGAGAGTAAGGGAAAACAAACACCTCTCAATGTGTCCATTATCACTGTATCTCTAAAACATCCAGTGGACTTACACCAAGACAGAAATAATCTCCATCTCTGAGAATTGTCTGGAAATCATTTTGCTAGATTAGACTAATGTTTTACACTGTGTAAGGATGGGGGTAAA
>JAUBNQ010000007.1:10609850-10621133 GCA_032353495.1 Ctenopoma kingsleyae | reverse complement strand
TATGTGTATTTGTGCAGCCAGCCAATTCCCAAGTGGTGACCAGAGGCAGAGACTATCAAGTTTAGAAATGTTGTTTGCTGCTCAGTGGTTGCTGGTTCTCTTCCATTAGCTTAGAGACACAGAAGCATGCCAAACATGCAGCAAAAATATGTGTTTGTGTGTGTCTGTGTGTGATAGAGAAAAGACAAAAAAGAGATGGCGATACTGTATATAAGCTTCTTACACATGCTGCCAAGATAGCCTCCACCTCCATCCCCTCCCCTCACTCCTCTCCCCTCCTAGGGAGTCAGGGGTTGCAGCAGCCTGGGTGTCTGCCTGAAGGCTGGTCTCACAGCAGGCCAGTCATAGTGGCAGTTCTTTGATGTCTTTGTGGTGAGACTTCGTGCCTCACGTCCACGCTCATTAACTTTGTCAATGACAGATCAATGTGAGCCTGCAGAAGGCTTCACTGCCTCAAAACTGCAGACTATTCACCAATCTGGTCTTGGCAGAGTTCTCATGACACACACAATACAGCAAGAGACAAAGTGATAGTTTGCTCATGATAGCACAACCTTAACAAGAGTCACCCCCTCATGTGTGCAAGGAGGATATTGCTCTACTTAACTCTGGCATCCTGACTTCCTACGGCTTAGTGTTCACAGACAGCAGTCGCATCTTTTTACATCCTGTAGTTCTCTGTTTAATGATTAGGAGATTATTGCCCTTCTATCTTTGTGCACCTTAATGTCAGTCAGATGAGCTAAAACCATGAGAGCAGTTTGGGCTTGTCTTTCACGGTAAGACCTATACCTGTATTGAACATAATGTTATTACATACTTGAGTAATAAAATAAAATAAAATAAAGTCAGTCTTGTGTGCTTTTGTTTACATATTGTTGGTTCAAATAATCAAATAATCCATCAGCATTAGCAGCAAAGTAAAAGTGAATTAAAAGTGAATCAATACTTACTATGAAAGATACATTTTATTCAGTCTGTATTTTCAGGATTTAAAAAAGTCAGGAGATATTCTAAACTCAAAACAAAGCATGTAATAATACAACTTATCTGAAGATTCAAACTGCAGTTATTGAGAAGCACTAATTGCCCAAAAGTCTTCAGTTGTAGTGTTGCATCCACACATGTAATGCCCCTCACATATGCACCCATGTAAATATGCCCCATATATATATATATATATAAATATGAGTAGTTCACAGGACTGCTGATACACAATATATGCACAAACAAGTTCTCACATGACAGTGTACATGGAGAATGCATGTGCGATGTACACGCACACACAAAGCCTGATGCACACAAATAAACATGGCCAGAGAGCTCATCTGCTTTCTAAATATTTAAAAAGACTATTCCTCGGTCTGTAATTAAAACCACTGTAGCAAAGCTGTGTCTCCAACCAACAACCAATTTCTTCCTCTCTCTTTTTCTCTGCCCATCTTTTTCTTTTCTGTTGTTCTCCCTGTCCTTCCTCCATTTGAACCCTTGCTTCAGTTGCCTAGAAATGGGCTGTTTGAAAGTCTTCCAAGAACAATGAAACTGTGGGAATCATCTGTGTAACAACTGCCCTCTCTTTGACACACATGAATCCCTTTTCGCTCGCAGTTCGTCTGGAATGGCATCAGTTCATTTACCGCTGGGAGAACGTTAAAGTTCAGGTTTTGTCTGGAAGGTAGGCAGCTGTCTCTCCTGAGGAGAAGGTTGCCTTTCCTGAGAGAAGTAATGATATGTTAGGCCAGCCCACAGAGCAAACACAGGAACCGTTAGTCAGCGCCACACACTGTTTGGTTACAATACTCAGGGCTTCTGTCGTGCCCAGGCCTGGGAGGATACCGGGGGTAAATCTTTTCCCTGCTTTACCGCTTCCTCCTGTTAGAATCTGCCCAAATCCTGCCTTTATCATTGTGTTTGCTCTGCTGAGCTCACTAATGCTCTCCAGCCTCTCTCACAAGGTAGGTGTTTATATGCATGTGTGTCTGTTTGCTTTGATTGACACAGTAATGGTTCCCATCCCTTCACTATCAACATGGATGGAATGGGAACACACACTTGGAGGCTCAGAGGACAGACATGTTCCTGGAAAGAAGAAACTCTATATAACTCCGCTCCAGTAGAAATGTATGTAGCATGTGTGTGTGTGTGAGTTGTAAACAAACACTTCTCATGAAGCGGTGATGGTCTACGGAGAGCTGCTCTCATTTCAAACATCATTTATTTATTAGCTCCCTGTGAGGGACATACACACAGCCACACGCGCCCGCAGTGACAGAAATTCTTCAGTTTATTCCATCATGCACCAGCGATCAACCTTATTCCCTCACCCTCATCTTTCCGCCCCCTCCCTCAATCCCTCCCTTTCTTGAAATTGATGGACTGTTTTGTCACGTAGTGCTGCATTTTGTGCAATATTCATCTGAAGAAAAAAGCTCATCTCACACTCAATGAATTTTCATAATCTCTGTTCAGCTATGATTGGTAAATGACGGGCTACAGGCTTGACAAACAAACACACACACATGCACACACACGCATACCAACAAACCTATTATCCAAGCTTCAGGCGAGGTCTTTGTTTTGTACCAATGGAATCTGACAGTGATTTATGAAGAAGAGGAGTCACACTACACCGCGATACACACAGCAACACAAAGCAAGGTTACTAGCCCAAACATGGGCACAAAGAAAGGTTACTGCTCCATCAACAAAGCCACACTGACAGCAGTGCACGCTGTGGTTGGAGGTCAACACCGCATTTATGCAGCCCACCAAATGAATGCATTGGCTTTCGATAAGTTGTTTTGACAAATTCCAAGGATATGAAAATATCTGCTTCCGCACTCAATTATTCCTTAATGACTCTTCCGGAAACTGCGTGAGGCTTGGATAAAACATAAGTGACTTTCCCAGTGTCACACTGAGTCCCAGTTTGTATGCCAGTTCCTGGAGTTGTTTTATGATGCATTACTACTGCGGTTTTGTCAGAGTGGTGAACCTTGAGTTGCCAGACACACCCTGCTCCTCAGCGTGAGTATGCCCTCTGCAGTGCCAGGCTTACTTCCTTTCATTCTGTGTGGGCATGTTAGATCCTTTTTGCAGGTGCTATCAGTTACAGCTCAGGTGAGGACACCACATTCTTTCTGACTCATTACAAGTGTTAAGAACACAAGGCAGCGATTGAGCTGGTAATCTGCAACAATTTTTATTCCACAGCTGGTTTTGGAACACACACATGCAGTCGCTGCAGGAAGAAAACTGATTCCTGAGGAAATACGTTTTTTTTTCTAAATAGCAACCACAGAGCTTTTCTGCAGTGGATTGCAAAATCCATTCTGGGTGCTGGTTTGTTGCTACTCACGTTCTTGGTGGGACAAAACAGACAGCTCAATTGACAGTGAATTGTCAGCAGGCCCAGAAAAAAAGAAGGGAGAGATATAGCAAGTGGGACAGACAGATGAGAGACAGATGGAAGAGGAAAAGTTTTCTTGTCTTGTGTTAAAAAGTTGGATAAAGGACACAAAACACAGATTGATGACTCACAGACGAATAACACTGCTACTGAGTCATCATTAATGGAGCTTAAGTTGGGGGTAAACACTCATTGCTGGTTTTGCTCTCAGGGCTTAGGGATGCACCACAGAATCTAATGATATCAGAGAACAGGCCTCTGCAGCTAATCACACAGTTACACAGATGATATATACAACACTGCAGAAGTACAGAAAAAGAGAGAGATAGACAGAGGCAGGGAAGTGGGGAGTAGAGGCGAGAATGAGCCTCATTTGAATAAGAGATCATTTTCTAAAAATGTCCCTCTCCGTTTTGCTCATTTCACTACTCATGCGCTCTTGATGAGTGCTTCAACTTCGGCAATAATAGTATAGTTTTGTGTGTGTGTGTTGGGTGGGGGTTTATGAAAGCCACTCCAGGGCTCTCCAAGGCTGGCCAGCCATGGCCAGCTTGACGACTGAGGATCGGAATTCAGGAGGGCGGTTGACAAAGAGGCTCTCCCCTGGTGTGTGATTTTTTTACAGAATGAGAAGAACGTTGTAGATGGAGGGGACGGACAAGAGAGAAAGAGAGGGAGATGAAAGCCAGAGCAGGTGTGAGTGCCTGAAACAGTATTGACAACTCAAAGACGGTCGTCTATTCAGTGCTGCGTAATTGCCGTTACAGTGCCTGCTTGTTTCTATAATTTCCTTTTTAGGGCGATAAGGCAGCTCGTGTTACACATTAATTATGTTTTCTGGGATCGCTTCTCTGCCCCTCCCCCTGTCTGTTGACTGACAGTTTGGCTGCCTCCTGGCCCAGGCTGCCTCAGAACAAGAGAGTGGGTGACTGAATAGTCTAATAAATGGTGAAGGAGGGGCTGGTCACACCCCACTCTATTGTACTGGCGCTGTCACACCTGACCCTTAACCAAACACCCACACACACACACACACACATGCACACACACATGCAGACACACACTTTGACAGCTAACAATGTGTGCATACAATCCTTGTACATAGGCACACAAATGCACACACACACACACCTTCACATCACCTCTGTCAGCCCTGACCCTATACCAAATACCCAGGCCCCCCCTTGTATCCAAGGTGACCAAATGAGGCCCAAGCTATTGCCTAGCAACCAGGGAACAATGAGCTCCAAGGAGACGGAATGGCTTGAGCAAAGGGCAGGCTATTCTCTGGAGATGGAGCGAGGGATGGAGGGATGGGAGCCGAGGTGGTGAGAGGAGGGGACGAGGGGTGATGGGAATAGTGTTAGGACACATCTTTAACCGTGTCACAAAGAGGGTGCCTGCCTGGGAAACAAGGCTGTGCTTCTCTAACCCTGCTGGACGTCTCCGTTCAACTCTGCTACACTCAGTTCATTTTCACTATTAGAAAAAAAAAGCAGAACAATATAAAACTCTTTTATCTACTCCACCCACCTCTCTGCATCTGCATAACGTACAAGAGGAGGCCAGGAATAAAGCAAGAAATGCAAAAAGCAGGAGAAAATAAAATATTATGTAATTTGGTGTTCTGTTCTCTACAACAGAGAAGACTAAAAATATTGAAAATATCACTGTGCAGACGACCTCAGATCCTCCACATTTCCTACAATCAGCCGAGGAAACGTTTAAGTGATTTGACTGTTGACACCAACATCCCGTCTCGTGCTGTGAGATAAACTTCTTTCAGTTCTCCATCTTTCTGTCCTTGGAGGAGTGAGGGTGTCAACACAGATGTATCACCATCTTTCAGCTTTCTATATCCAGAAACACAGGTAGGAAGGTGAATGAGGGTGAGATTGCCAAGAGGCCAAACAGAGCATAACAACACTCTGCCAATTCAGTCTCCATAGAAACTATTAGGATACTATAAAAAGACAAAGATACTGTAAACCCACCCAGATAACTGGCTCATGATGTAATGATTTAGAGCATGAGAGAGTTATCTGGCTATCTTTGATTAGGCTTTTGCTATCAACCACCGCAAAAGTTTCTGAGAGGAAAAACAACTTCTGTAAAAGGTTTCTTCTGATCCTAAACTGACTTCAAAATACTCTACAATCCCAAATCAAACCAGTTTTACCAATTAACTTTTGAGAAAAGACTGAGCAAATGGGAGAGGAGGGAAAACAAAGTGGGCAAAATTAGTGTTGAGGAAGTGTGGAGAGTTGTTGTGCACCAGTTTGTTAGCTTGTTCATGTGAAAACTCTTTGTTAGTCATGAATGGCCTCCTCGCTTTTACAACTGCTTTATGAAGTGGAACCTGGGCATGTCCCCTCTGCTTCCAGCATATACTACACACAGGCAAACTGTACATTTTTCTTTCTTTCTCTTAAAACAAGCAATATGAACATGTGTCTGTGAGTCTAATAAAGGTGTCAGGGGGAGGGCAAAATAATAATGTGTGGCTAGGCGTTACGGATTACTAGACACACACACATGCGTCTTGGTTCTGGAGGATTTAACACGAGTGGGCAAGGAGGACTTAAGGACTGGCAATGATACTTCTGGGTGAAGTTACATGAAAGAGTATCAGATTTTATTCAAATATTCCTCTGTTGCTCTTTCTTTGTATCTGGGTATATTCACATGGTAAATTTATGAAGTGTTGACACACTCAGAGAACAAGCAGAGAGTAGCAATAGAAAATGTTGTATGCACTTGTGTGTTTGTCATTGATTTGTTGCCTCTACCATTGTCCCGCTTGAAGTATCTGACCTTCAACAGCCTGTAAATATCACAAACAGTCTCTAAGATAAAGTATTAGACAGGGGAATGCTATAACTTACAAAGACTATAATTATTTCTCTGACAAAATTGTGTGTGTCTCTGTCTAGGGCATTCTTGACTTCATGGGAACTGTCTGCATGTCTAGGTTAGACCTGGGCTGGGTTTGACCTACTATTCTTCTATTCCACGAGCTAAATGCAGCTCTGGTAATATCCACTCCACTAACACCAGCACTAACAACACGCCCTCCAGCCATCAGCTTGATCACCACATAAAAGGGCCTGCAAACTCATTACCACTGCCTGGGGCTCATCAGGGCCTCCAGTCCCCTGGCCTTTTATAAGCCAAGGAGGATGGTGAAATTCACCAAGGAGGGTAGAGGAAAAAAGAAAGAGAGCTCATAGAGGGACTGCCATCCAGGCAGCCAGGTGCTAAAGACACAGATAAGATGCAGGGAGGACGTAATACTGTAGAGTGGGAGGAAAAGGAAGTGATAAGGAAGGCAGGACAGGGTAGATGACAGAGAGGAAGTGAAGGACAGTAAAAGGTGCAGGGGGGTAGTAGAGAGAAAATAGGGAAAGCTGACAGAGGGAGGAGGCTTTCTACTCCTATCTCTGTACGGTGTTTCATCCTCCACAGGGCCCCAGTGTCACTTAGGCCTCCTCCAGCAAAGTCCAGCTTTGAAGTGATAATAGGGCTTTTGGCTAATGCTCCACTGCAGGTGTCCCTGGCCTTTTCTCCCTCTCCGTCGCTCAGCACAGCCACATACATAAGAAAAGATGAGAATCTTTTCAAAGTTTACAGATGAGACCAATCTTTCTTCTCTCTCTAACTGTCGACCCACTGCACTATCCCCAGACTATTTATTAATTCCCAGGCACTGTCATATCCTTCTTTTTCTCTCTGCCTTCTTTTACACTTTCATTTTTTATTTCTGTACTTGATTGAATTGAGGCTGCAAAAAACTAAGAAAACAATTTTAAACTAATTGAAAAAAAAAAGATTTATATAGAAAAAAATCAACCTTTGGAGCTGGCTAAATAATACATCAAATACATCAAACTGGTTATCCATTGGCAAAAAAGATTACAAAACAGTAATATGAACTAAGTGTGTGCGTATATATATGTATATAATGTATATACTTATTTTTACTGTCTACAGTCTAATGAGTCTTCTACCCCTGTCAGGTTGGTGTGACTGCAGGCCCTGCTTCATTTACAGGACACAACAGGTAAACACACACACACACATACACACACACACTAGCTCTGGCTGCATCTCATATGTAACACTCATTTCTAGAAGCTTTGTTTGGGTGGGCTAGGTGTGTGTGCATCTGTGGGTACACTCCTAGATAAACAGCGGGGAAGGGGAATCGATTCCATCCCCCGGTGATTTCCTGTTACACTGTATACAAAGCAAAACAAGGAAAGACACCCCCTGCACAGAACAACATACTGCTTCTCACCAAAAATATCTACACAGTAAGCATACACATACACTCCGGGCCTAATAAGATCAGTGCTTCATGCTGTGATACCAGCAGGAGAGTATTGTGTGAGGGAGTCAATATTGGAAACAGATATGCATTTGTAACAGAAGTCAGTTTTTCCTTTTTGCTATGCTCACCAGTACTGCATGGTTCAATATGTCTTTTTACTGGAATGTGGGCAGTACACTTACCTAAGCACAGAAGTGTCTTGTGTTTACTGTGAAAGTAGGATGGTTGAGGAGAGAGTGCAGAGCACTGAGGCACACGATATGAGTCCTGGTTGCATTCAACATTTAAAACGTATGAAACAGCTGAGTTTATTTTGAAGTTCATGTGCTTGTTTAACTTTTTTTTCCCCCACTAGTCACACTGAATATGTTTACATGCACACATAAGTCATTACTGTGAATAACGAGATATGGGTAAACAGGTCAATTTAAGTGTTTACATGACTCAGAGTCACAGCTGTTTGTCTGAAAGGTAATCTAATATGTGGTGTTCAAACAGAAAAAGTAAAAATGGTAAAATATAAAGCACATGGCCTGAACCTTTACATATGATGCACTGTGGACCTTTGATTTAGAAACTGATCATCCTGTTGTATATATTTTACATCAATAGTGGTGAATTATTTACAAAAACTAAAAAAATCTGAACACATGGCAGGATGTTACCAGGAGATTGAAAACACTATCTGTAGTGGAGTTTGGTAGCTACTGTATATATGTTTTACAACATGGCACATGTAGTTTTAAGAATATATTGCTTAAAGTTTTTGTTTTAACATTAAACATCTTTAAGTTGAAAATATTTTCAACATTGTATTAAGCTACAAAAACAAAATGTCAAACAAAATCTAAAGTATGTATGTTCCAAGAGCAATTTTAAAAATTACTAATATCAGCAGTAGTGGTTAATGTTTTTACATTATATGTCCCTAAATATTAATGTTGTCTTGATTTTATCATAATTGTAATACATCTAAAAACACAGTTTCCCAGTACAACTGCCGTTCACACCTGCCAATTAACAGCTCTGTTGGAGATGTTTGAACAAGGCGGGATGCTCTAGGGCACCTCAACAGCAGCTGCAGTAAGACAAAAGTTCCCTCATTTTGATTTTCTTAGCTGATATTCAACCAGTAAACCTTTCACCAGCAGACTACAGCATCAATATGAACCTTGTTAACCTCTAGGCAGACAAGTTGTTGACTTTATACAGTTAGAGTTTTGGTAGCAGATCAGCAGCCTGTGGAGTCTCAAAAACAAAAGGCCCCAAGGTGTTATAAGCATAAAGCCCTAAGGATGGACCTACACACCACAGACAGAGAGGAGACAGAGCTCACACACACACACATGCACAAACACAGAAATATAGCCACGGGGAAGAGGAAGGAGTTCAACCAAAGGCTCTCCTTTCAGAGGATAAAGGGATGTGTCTAAAGCCTATAATTACATACATACACAACTAAAAATCCAAGAATCTCTTTCCATCCATTACACCACACTTTTCCCAAGCAAATGGATCAGCTCTCATTCAGAAAAGATGAGGCTAGTTTAGATCCATTTCACCTACCAACTCTGTCTTTCTGTGTGTGTCTTCCGCTCGCTCAGAAAAGGTAAACAGCCTGAGTCTGAACCCCGCAGAGTATTCGTTGCTACAGCAGCAAGTTAACAGGAGGTAAGGAAATATGTGTGCAGTGGCATTTGTGTGATTGTGTGTGTGTGATCTGTGTGTGTGCGTGTGTGTGAAGGCATAATTTGCCCTGCAGTTTGTTTGTTTGTTCTTTTTAAATCACAGAATTGGAGACAGAGCCCGAGGCCACAAGATAGGGCTGGAACAATCATTTACTGTACGCGTGTGGGTTTGCTGGCCATGTGCTCTAAGTAACACTTGCGCATGTGTGGGGAGTTTCCTTGCTTCTTCCTGTTTTAGAGGACGTTGGGAAGGGTTTTGGTGGCCCTCTCTCTCTTCCCTCTATGCTTATGGGATGAGAGGCTGTGTTCCAACACTAGGTTCCAGGATCTCAAGTCCAGACCCTAACAGCTAATAACTAGAGATTACACGCAGATACTGTAGTCTTCCTGTTCCTCCTCACACCCAATACCTCCACGTGATGATCCATAGCAGATAATCTTGATTGAAAACCCAGGTTTTGACCTGAACTGTAACAAGATGGACAGCTGCACTGAGTGAGGGAAACACCTATCACAGGAAGACTGCACTCTATTACGGTTGTGATGAATGAGCTGTGTTTCTCATTCTGATAGCTGCATTCATACTTCATGCTGCCTAACTGTACAGGGCTGTTATGCACACACATGTCCACTGAGCATGTGTTCACAGTCACAAAAGCAGGACAGTCCAACAAGCACTAAATGGGTTGTTATTCCTGGCTGAGATTGCAGCAGTCCACAAGTCTCTGCTTCAAAATTCCAAGGAGTAAATGTATGTGTGTGTGTTTGCATGCACATGTGTGTATGTGAAGACACGAGGGCAGTCTGTACTCCTGTATATGTCGGTTCCAATCTGCACCAGGCAAAGCAGACTGTCACAGAGGCAAACTGTCGGCAGCAGCACAGAGGAGGAGGAGGCCTCCTTTAGCAGCGCCACAAGTGAAATCCCTGTGTGTGTATACTCATGACGGATCTAGACCACACTGTGATGTCTTATTCATGCTGTATCAATTCATAATGACCAGGCCAGTCCCCAGTGTGAAGAAGTGCACATACACACACACAAACGACTGGGACGGTCATCACAGAAGAAATTGTGTATGTTTGCTTGTACGAATATTTAGAGCATCAAAGCTGGTATGAACGGGTATGTAGAGCAGTGTGTACCAGATGCTGGACACATACACACACACAAAACACCACCGATGTCCCAGCGCTTTAGTGTGCATATTTAACAAGCCGCAATCCACCTGTTCAATTATTCATAAAGAAGGACACAGAATCGTTAGTAAATATAAACACCACTGTTTCTCTCCTGCTTTTTAATGCATGCTCCTCTCTGTTGCACCTCTAACCATCTCACTCTCTCTTCCTTCACTTTCTTCTTCTTCTGTCTGTTTTTTTTTTTTTTGTCCTCTCTTTCTTTCTCTCTCTCGCTCCCCTTGTGCTGCGGTTGTGAATATTTCAGATGGCGGAGTGGTTTTTAAATTACCCCCTTTTGGCTTCCGCTCTCCTCACATGGTTTGGTCTGCATTTCTCTCTCACACACAGTCCGACTCGTAAAGAAAACAGTGACAAGCCATAAAAGCCACTTTTACCAGCTGTCAAGGACAGGGGCAGGAAGAGGGGCAGGGGAAAGGAGTTGCTAGATATTCTTCGATTCCCCACCAGGTACTCATACCCTTGCAAAAACCTAAACTCTAGCACTACATCTACTAAGTTAGAACACATTTCACCCAGACTGGAAATAAAACAGTATAGAGTCAAACATATTTTTGGTTTAATTTATTTTGGTTTCGATTTTTTCCTGAGATTTATGTTTCCACCCAAAAATGATGGAGGAGAATTTGTTTGTGGAGCTCACAGCTTTAAAAAAA
>JAUBNQ010000007.1:10579903-10596835 GCA_032353495.1 Ctenopoma kingsleyae | reverse complement strand
TGTGCAAAGACTATGTCTGAGAGTGTTTTCCCGGCTCCTGGGCTTGTCAAGGGCTATTTACAGTTTTCATTCTGCTCAGTCAGGACTCTGGAGCAAGATCACTGATAAGAAAGGTAAACATCAAGCAGGTCCCACACATGATTTACACACACTCAACCCTTTCTCATACCCTTGACCCATGTATGGTCTCCTGCATCTCTGAGAGACTATCTCATTTTATAACAGCTGCAGGTAGAATTGAGATAGTCAACCCAAACCTCTGACTGACTTATTGATTTTACTTGGCTTTCACACTACAACAACCACCTTGATAAGGAAACACAGACTGTTTTAGTTCATGTAGCAGATACTGCTGTAAGTAAAAACTAGACAGATAGCAAGTGAGGCTGGAAGATGGGGAAGAGGAGCCAGGGAAAAGTAGCACACAGACACTTTCTGATCAAACATAGATAACTTATGACACTCTCGCAGGCCATAGTGAATCAATTAAACATCTGTTCCCAAGTGAGTTACTGCACCAGACTGGAACACACACACACACACACACACAAACACAAAGTTGTAGTAGTAGTAAAGACTGAAGAGTCTTTCATTTTTATTTTGTATCTGTAGTTTGTTCAGTAACATACGCTGAGATTCTGTTGTGGCTTTGAGTCCCTCATAAAGGCATTAAAGCTGTATGAATGTATACTTTGACTGTATAATGTACCATGTGGACAAAACATCTGCTCTGCCACATGTATTATGTTTCAGCTATTCTACACACAAGACTGAAAAGATCTCTGCCTGACAGATGTGCACCAACGACTGGTAATATGACGGATGCTGCAAGTATGTTGGATCTGTCTATTGATCCCTACGAATAAAATGAATAAAGAGTTGTTCTGTGTACGTTCCTCTCCCCCACTGAGCACACTAATATCCACTAATATATAACTAATATCATTCTTCCATTTCTTTACAGAGATTAGCCTACTTGTTTGTAGATAACCAAAAAAAGGTGCAAAAAAGTAATTTAGAGCTGAAACAATAACTATAAGTCAATTAATTGATTAGTCAATAAAAAGAAGCTTTATCTGCAGCTATGTTGATAATCAATTAACTATTTAGTCATTCATTAGAAAATATACGTTGACTTGTTTCAGGATCTAAATAGTGATAACACACTTTTTGGGGGGTTTGTATTGTTGATCAGACAAAACAACACATTTGTAATGGGATCTTTGACTCTGATATTTCAGTGATAAAATAAGTTCACCGAGAAATTAAGAAATCATTTACAAATAAAAAAAAAAACAAGCAGAGATTTTTATTTTCCTATTGAATTTAGATTATTTTAATAAAAATATGTAGAATATTTATACCATGGATGGGTTCATTTCAAGTATGACTCATTTTATTAGATTTTAGTTTCTGAGAATTACTCCAGTTTTGCACTGAACACAACATTTATGTGATAAATGTGCAGAGCAATCTCAAGTGTCCTTTGTATCTCAAATCCTGCCTGTCATTTCCCCTCAAACTTGCATCACATCAAAAGCATCTTGACTAGCATGAAATGTGTACTATGAAGACATATCCATAATGCCAAGAGATTTGTGTATTTTACACACACACACACACACACACACACACGCACTCTCCATTGCCATCTTTTTACTGACTAGCCAGAGGGATTACAAGCACAGATAGACTTCTAAGAGATGAAAGGTGATCTAGGTGGATTCTCCAAATTCGATTTTCATGGTGTGCTGCAGATGCAGCCACTCTTGAATGCATGTGCAAAGCAATCACACATGTAGACTTGCATAAGGCTTTTTTTTTCAATTAATTTATTATTAATAATGTGGTGATTATTTTTTTGTTTAACCAATTACTTTTGATTATGAAAACAAAAGCAAACAATGTCTAGCACAACATCCTGGACCCCAAGGCAATATTATGAAATGTCAAATGTCAAAATCATCAATTTACTACAATGTAATCAGTGAGTTATATACTAATAATAATACTGATAAATAATTTATTAATCCTTTTGGGGAAATTCTTTCTTTCCTTGAGGTGCCAAGGGTTCAGGGTTCAGTGTCTTGTCCAGGGACACTTCAACATGTGGCCAGGAATCAGAGGGAACTGGGAACATGGGAAGCAAACTACCAACCCTGGGATTCATAGACGACTACCTTACAAACTGCACCGCGGGCGCCCAAAAACTGAAACCATCAAATTATAACTATGATAACTATTCATGCAGTTCTACATACACCAATCAAAAAAAAAAAAAAAAACTCGGCACTACAGCACCTACTGATTTAGACAAGCGAGTTAAAAACTAAACTCAAAAGACAACTGGAGAGAGAGACACAGCGTCTATCTCATTATTCAGTACAACAGAAAAGACCACAGCTGTGTTGTGCAGGCAGTAAATGGAACTGAGTCCCAGGCCTATAATTTCACAATCCTACACTGAGCTGAGCATAAACATTCTGTGAATGACCCTCATTCCAAGCATTATCAGTCCTCGTGGGATTACCAGCTATGAGGATGGATATATTAGACTGTAAAAAAGGATGTAAATGAAAGTCAGTCTGCCTTGGGGCTAGACCTATTTAGTCCTTTATAATAAATAACGTGGTCTTGTTTATTCATTCATTAGCTTTGTGGTTGAGTTACAAGTCTCTTAACTCCCCTGTGCAGCAATCCACTCATTAGTGAGTACCACCCCAGTTACTGTGCCAACCTCACCTTGAAAGATCTTTTTATCCTGCTCTTAACCCCCAGCTCCACCCCACTTCTTTGTCTTTTTTCATCTCACTTTCCCCTTTAGTCACATAGCCAGAGTTGGCAGGTAGTGGGCAGGCACTGTTCAGTCTTGTCAGGGTAAATTATGGATCAGGTGGCCGGTGAGCTGTCAGTTGTACCAGCTATGTGCTGGTGCCAAAAACACCGCAGGCATTCCTTGGCACATGCACACACACCTCCCACCTCCAACCCCCAAATACAGAAAAAATGGTAATCAAAGCGAGGGCGCCCCTCATCTTCAACCTCCTGTAACCCTCATGTGTTTTCATCATCTAAAATTACTTATTCATTGCATGTACGCACACACACATATTTAGAGGCACATGCCCAAATTTATGAACAAACACAAGTGAAGACAGGCATGCATGAAAACAGACACACAGACACATATGGTGTGCAGCCTCCACCTTCTCTATTCTGGAGGAGCTCCAACATGCCTCCAAATCACAGTACAGGGCATTTTCTGGCACAGAAAATCCATCAATACACTGCCTTTATGTAATTAGATGAAGGTACACATGTTCACACACAGACACACACACACACACACACACACACACAGACACACACAGCTCCACCCCTTCTGCAAATTAACTCATTCACAGATGAGACACACATTTAATCTAAGCAGCAGGGCTGCTAGGGAGATAAAGCAGCATACGAGGAAAGGATTGGTCAATACCTGTCCAGATAAAAGCATAACTAACATGTTCTGTCAACGCAAACTTGCTTTAATTAGCTTTATACAGTATAGATGCTAATTTTTCCTCTGATATCAAATCAGCTACCATATTATTCTGATATTTTGCCTCTGTGGATGTATTAAGAAAAGGCCTGAAGACACGGAAGAAGATAGGCAAAAAGGAGCTGGAGAAAGAGGATGGATGAGGATAGGGAGCAGAGGGGGAGGGAGCGGACAGAGGCCCATATGAGGTAGGGTGTGATTTTAACACGTGGAGCTCACAGTTTCATTACAGGTCTTTGGTCTGAGGAGCCCAGGGGTCAGACCTGATCCAAATGCACACTGACAAGTGCAAATGGGATTCTGTTGTCTGTCTCAACACCCTGCCCCACAAACACACTTTCTCCGAAAACCAACCCCCTCCTTCTCTAAAATGCACACTGTCCCAAAGCATCACCCTGTATACATTAGCACAAATACACACATACAGCAAACTGGCCAAACAAAGTGAAGTGCAGACACTTTCCTCTGATCTGTGTCTGCTTTCCTTCCCAACAGCAGTAGTTGTCTACCTTCCAGTAAAGTGAGACAAGTACATTTTGCAACATTACACATTTTACTTTGTGATTTAAAATAATTTATACAAAGAAAACCTCTAGGACAATTCTATAAGAAAACGTCTTAGTCATCTTTGACTCCAGTGGTTATTGTACAATTTAATTAACATAAACACATTTTCTAAATACATACACATAAATCTACCTATGCATATGGGACCATCAATACACCAGGTTGGGCACCTTGATAAATCATCCATCAGCCTGCAAAGAGGAGAGTCTCTATTGTTAAATAGTATCTGTCTTTGCAGACTAACTATCATCTACGTGGCCTACACACACAACTAATACACCTCTACTAGTACACGCACACACAACAGCAAAAAAGGCAATGACCCAGGAATAAATTGCATATGACCTTTCTACATGTCGAGTTTAAAATGCAGTGTCCCGAATGTGCTAGATATGTCTAAAACATCCAGAGATGCTGTAGTGATAAAATCCTCTCCTGTATGAATGCACAAACAACTTTAACACAAAAATGCTCTTGAACGGAGGGGCAGGGTATATTTCCAGTGTGAATGGCCATTCATGTAAAAGGAAACCACAAAATGACCATGTTTCCTCTCTGCTTCAATGTAGAACCAGCATGTGCCCATAAGCAACCCGGAAACATGCAGACTGCTAGGCCAGAAAAAAGGTGTTCTTAGAAATTAAATATGAAAAGTATAAAATATGCAGCCAGCTCCCACTATGCTGATGCTCCCTCTGACACAGGCTTTCTCTCTTCCATTCCCACTGCATGTTTTATTCAAGACTGATATTCTAAAAGCTGAAATAGAACAATCTATTTCCCCTTGCACTCCTCACTTCTGATTTACTGATGAATATTTCAGAGGAATGTCAAAAAAGACAGAGAAACTCCACACTGCAAACCAGCGTCTCCCAATGTTTCCCATCCTCCCTCCGTTTTACAAGACAGCTACGTGATCCTTGTGCAAGACTCACTTAAGTAGCAGATTTGCTTAATTTTCTACATGATTTAACAATTTGTGGAGTGAGTGTGCAGGGGCATGAGAAGGGGAGTCTTTGGCCCAGGAGTGGGGAAAAGTGAAAAGCAGGCAAGTGGAGAAGAGATAAAGAGAGATGCAGCACTCTACTGACAGGACTGATATGAGTGGGGGAAATATATTCTCAAACATTACAGAAGAACCATGAAGTAAATCTGGTTCTGTTTTACAGCAATTTAAGATTGTAAACTACAAGTCAAAGTTTATTTTAAAACTTTCAAACAAAAAAAATTATGTCACATTGAAAAGTGCATCAAAAATCTGATCCATCCGTGAAATTGATTATATAATTTATTTTTTAAAAATTCAACAAGAATAAACAAGCAGGTAAGTTAATTATGGACACGTGAAAGGCACACATCTGCTCCTGCTCTTTCCAGTCCCTCATGCCTATTTATACCTGACTGGAATGTCAGTAAGTGACTGAGTGACACATACGCACACACACACAGAGCATTATAGACAGCGCTATTGTTCTCTTTGAATCTAAGCAAAGTCATGTACACTACAATATAGAAGAGAAACAGAAGGCAAACTGAGAAAAGTAGACAGAGACACAGCCAGGGGGGTTCTCGGTTACACACACAAACACATACGTGGAGTACAGATGGTACTCACAGTCTTTCAGTGTTGCGGGGGATATTCCTTGGCATGGTTTTGAGACCCAGTCCATGGCAGTCTACTGTGGTGCCGCTGCAGGTACATAGGGCTGGGCAGGCATTGGCATTGCCCATGAGGAGTGCAGAAAGCATCACCACCCAAAAGCAGAGTGGCTGCCCAGTCAGCTTGCCCATGCCTGCCCCAAAACAGTTACCTCTAATGAGCATATTCTCCACTACTGTAGCCTGATCTTCTTCAACAAACCCCTGCTTCACTCTGTCCCTCTTCCTTTCTGCAATAACCAGGAGTCCTGCTACACCTCGCAAGTCCCCTAAAATACTTTTATTTGTGTGCCGAATAAAAATTTTAAAAAATTACTAGAAATGCTATTATTTTCCTTTTAGTTGTGATGGAAAGAAAATTCCTTTCTGTTCTTCTAGATTTCGTTTGGTGTACGTTTGATATCCACCACAGTTTGCTGATTTAAGAAAAAAAAAAAGCGGCTTTCTTTCTCTTATTTTCTCCTCAGCAAACTCTTCTTCTCTCTTGTCTTTGTGGAGTTGCTGCGCTCTGGTCTGCACACGTCTGCGCCTTAGTCCTCCTCTCATTCAGTCCTGCTCTGCTCTGCTCACATGAAGAGAGAGGGAATAGGGAAAGAGCAGAAAGAAAAAAAAAGCCAGTCTCTTTCTCTCTCTCTCTCTCTCTCTCTCACATACACACACACACACCAGTCATCCATCACAGGGATCTACAAATAGCAGAGCCCCCGACTCCACCCCTACCCCTCCTCTCCTCCCCCACTCCTCTCCCTCCTCACACAACATCACCCCCCAGAACCCTGCCTGAACTCACTCTCATTCTTGAGATCCTTCTTTCATTCCCTTGATTCTATACACTCTACAAATCTACTCCAAATATCTTTCTTTTTCATTTTTTTTCACTTACTCCACTCCTTCTTTTCTCTCAGGTTTGCCTCCAGGCAAACCCCTAGAGAGGGGCCTAACCTGCTTGACACTGCATAACCCCTGCCCGAAGGGAGAAGCTGTGGTGAGACAGTGTGTGTGTGTGTGTGTGTGTGTGTGAATGTAACGAAGGATAATCCACTGGGGAAGAGAGGAATCAACACCTCGGTTCTCGGAGGCAAAAAGCAGGAATAAATAATCCGTAAGTGTGGGTCTTAACATGTAGATCAAGTGTGGCCACACACACAGAAGCTGCAGCCAGGAACTAGAGTGAAATAGCACACACACACCAATATTCATGATCTGTTGGGAAGGTGAACCGCAATCATAAAAAGTAAGTCAACACTATATTTTAAGCACAGCATGGGCACATGAACAGAGATTATATCCTAATATACACTAATCAAAAGACAAACAGCTACACTCACAACCAGACCTGCTCTAAGATTTGGATTTATGGAAGGAATTGGCACACAATCCCTCTCTTAACGCCAGGACCAGGCATTCCCTGAAGTAGACTCAAAGGATAAAGACATAAACTAAACTGTGTTGAGAAGGGAAAATTGAATGATAAGCAGCATCTGGGGGCCATTATTTACTTTAACTGCATTCTTAACAAATATTATTTTGCAAAGGTTGACATTTTGTTAAAACAGTGGACATATTAGAGTCTAGCAGCTGTTGACAGTGTAATTGTAGCTTCCAGGAAACCTTTCCAAAAGCGTATTGATTTGCAGTTCATGGAATTGCAAATCAGTGGTGGTGTAGGAAACAGACCTCTTATTTTTATGAGTTCAGTCCAAGGTGCATTGTTCTCGACTGTCCACACAATCAAATAAATGGCAATACTTTAAATAAAGGCAACGAAAAGAAGGAAAAAGAGTACCAATGACGCCTTGTATAACTTTGAACTGGTGTGTAACAATATGATGGTGACAGTTAAAAAAATAGATCCATGCTTATCACAGAATGCCAGGAAACCAATACTCAATTTGCATTCTTATTATATTGAATTTTTGCATCGCCTCATGTGCACTGCACTCAGTCATAACTTTCTGGTTTGATTATTTTATTTTACACAAAGGGACACAAAAATGGCAACTGAGGAAATAACAATACATTATTGGTTTATTGCCATTCAGCACTTAATAATAATTGAGAATGATTATTTAGATAAACACAAAGACATTCACAGATCTGTAAACTAGTTATTGTAAAACAGAACACAAGATTGATTTTCATAACATTAGCTGCTAATCTGTTCTTTCTTGTTGCTTGTTACTGCACATGATTTTAATAATAAAGTTCCACACTTTGACTTTATTCAGCCATCTCCAGCTAAAGGCACTTTGGCTCTACAGGGGGCTTTGTTGCAGGGTGGATCCCTCCCAACATAAATATCAGCATAGACCTAAGAATCCCATTTACTTTAACTGGCAGACACAAAAACAAAAAAAGAAAGAGGCATGCAGAAACATTTGTTTGTATGTTTTGCTGCTTGCATTCCTGCAAGCTTGAAAGCATGTATATGCATATTTGTGTGTACATGCAAGTGTATGCAAAAATACTCACCTCAGGAAAAAAAACTCTTATTTGTCCCAGTAAAAGTGTCAGAGCAATGTAGATCTTCCTTCTATGAATGGCTAATTAAAGAGGAGACAGTGGTGTTTAGTGCTAATGGGGGGTGGTGGTAAAGTTCTTCTGCTCTCGCAGAGTCGTGTTAGGAATTCTCACACAATACAAAACAGGAATTATTCTACAGCTCTCAAAGATGTGGGAGGACATGGCAGTAATTTACAATTAGTCTGCAAAACATAAGACCTCACCAACAATTTACTCAATTGAGGGACTAACTGTGATTAATGTGGAATAACACCAACACCAACATTAATTTAAAAATTCACAGTATTCCTGAAGTTCAAATATTTTTCTACAGCTTTTATCGAAGGTTAGAAAAAAACATTACGGGAGACAACGTCAACATCTGCTTGTTGACGAACAGGTGAAAGCAATCAGTAAACTCCTGCGTGCTGGCCACACAAAAATGGAAATGAAATGTGCTTGAGAGAGATAGTGAGAAAGCAGAAAGAAGCTAAATTTAGTAGCTGCAAATTGCAACAGCATATTCATACTTGAGGTATTAGTGTTTGACTCTGTATTGGTGAAAAAGCAAGAAAAAAAAATCCTCTGTCCTCCGTGGATGGTTGAAAATAGATCTAACTATGCCTAGACTATTTGACTTGAAAACAAATTTAGTTTTGCTTTTAACACATACTGCATCTGTTACTAGTATTCTACACTGTATGGTGTTTCAGACAGAATTAGCTTAATCTGAAAGGCATACATTTAAATTAAAAAAAAAAAATCACTAAACATATATGTTTGTGGGTTAGTGCATACACTAGATAATATAAAGTTGATTACAGTATGTCTGACTTGTTTTACATACACATTCTGGAGAAGCGATGCTAAATAAAACCACTCTTGGAAAACAATACTATTCCTAACATGGAAGCTGTCTGTAGTGTATTTACAGAACGTGAGGAAAAGCAGACCCATTTTCGCAGATGTTTACAACATATACTTACAATACCAAACATGTATTGACATGGACACCATAATGACACACTGGGACATTCCTCTTATTGTGGAGAACTGGCTTCGCTTATACTCTCCACCCACTCACCCCCCAGCTCCATAAAATATGTTCAATTTGGGCAAATCATTTACTTCAGAAAGCAATGATTTTAGTAGCAATCCGTTTATTCTTATTATTCTTGGCCATGAGCCTGAACCAGATTTCCTTCTTTTTTTCAAGTTATTTGACATATCTGTCAATATCAACACACATGTACATTTTCACATTTTGATTTGTTTTGTTTTCTGCTCCTTATTTGCTAGAACAGACACTGCTTACTAAAAATTTGCTGAAACTTGACAGCGTTTTGACTGTAGGACACTGGGATGTTTACTGTTAAAGTTGGGAGAGGTGAAAGGATGGGATATAGAGAAACATTAAGTATCATTTATCATCTTTAAAGGAAATATTGCTTATGTTCAGATGGGTTGTAATAAGCAATGACCCCAGGGCTGATACATTTCAGTTTTTGAGAATTTTATTAGAGAATGAGTGTCTACGCATTTACGGTATTTAACAGCACAGAGGTAGAGCACGTTTCCTCATTCCTCTCACACTGAAATC
Source organism: Ctenopoma kingsleyae (assembly GCA_032353495.1). NCBI lineage: Eukaryota > Metazoa > Chordata > Actinopteri > Anabantiformes > Anabantidae > Ctenopoma > Ctenopoma kingsleyae. Next base: position 10,586,963 of record JAUBNQ010000007.1, on the reverse strand, counting down.
TCCATTTTATTTGGCTGAAAGGATATGTTGTACTTCAGATGCTATAGTCGACGACTTATTTGCAACTCAACAGCATCACCTTGTGGCTGCATATATATATGTGAAGATCAAATTCCAGAGGACAAATAAATGAAAAACCATCATACCTTCATTTAGGAGGTATGATGGTGGCAAAACAATAAATGGTTCATATCCTACTATAGCTATTCCTACATACCAAAGAAAAACACAACTACACACCTCAGCTTGTTGTCTTTTAATTACAATGAGTTGCATAGCTTCACAGTAGCATCAACATAATCTGTTTACATGGTAATTAAAGATGACCATGCAGCAATTACCATAGTATAGCTCAATTGTAACAGCTTGTCAGAGTGACCACTGAAATGGGCAGTGCTACATAAAGTGTAAGAGAACTAGTAGTTTTCAAAAGTGACAGTGGCTCGAACTCAACTGGGCAAACAACCACAATAGAAGGCAAATAACAGATTCTTAATTTGCCTTCAACCAACCACTGATAATAAAAATTACAGAAAAAAAATAGACAATAAAAATAATACAAATATCTTTCACTAACGTAAATAGACACATTGCATATAAAGCTATAAAAGAGTTGAAATAAAAAAGAATTAAACTGGCCTGAGAAATCGAATAGGTCGCAAAACCAATATGTGGTTTAAAAGTAGCAGTAGTTTAAATTATCACAGTGTAGTCAGACAAAATTTGAGCTAAACTGCAAACAGAATGTTTCATTCTGTATCTCCCACTCTCCATTTTTCAGTCACGTACTGACACTTGAGTGAATTATTTGAAATGTTTCAGCAAAACTGTTCGGAGGAAAAAAAAAAATCTTTAGGTTAAATAAAATTGCATTATGCAGTAACGTTATAGTCATTTTAAGGCACATTTCTGAATTCATCACTTTGTAATAAAAGTCTTACTACTACAACTTAAAATCAAATCTAAGATTTAAATAGAAAAGTCTGCACTTTACCAATACATTTGATGCACTGGATCCCAGGACATCCAGATGACCAATAAAAAAATAAATATTGTACATTTGGGTTTGCAAATTAAATAAAAGCAATAATAAAGTAAAATAACCAAATAACCCAAATTCTGGTTGCACATACGTTACCTACATCTTAAATGAAAAAGGCATAAGAAAAAGAAAAAAAGAGGTACATCATAGAAAACTGTTAAATAGCATTGGCCTAAAAAGTTCTGTTGTCATCAAAATTCTGCTTATTTCTTGTCATCTTAGTAATTTTTAAGACATAAGTTTCACTTTCAGAAAAAAAAAAAAACAACTGCTAAGCACAGATCTAAACATGGTGTCAAAACAAAGCTGTACAGTGCACTACACCGTTACGTTTGTGTTGACACTGAACACACTTTACCACCCTCAAAACTGTTGTTTCCTTAGTTATGAAGATTCTTTTAAAAGATGATTAGTCCTGGAGGAGATTGGAGCAGAAAGGCAGAAAATTAGGTAATTTGTTCATTCTTTCAGGCATTATTAGTAATGTAAACACTGCTGAGTCAGGTGAACCATAGTTAAAAGTCTGAAGTGCCAGAAAGCACCTTCAGCACAGTCATGAGGAAACAGTCATTAACTACTTGTCACTAGTTGATGACAGTTTTAGGAGTGAATCCTGCTGTGCCACAATTTCAACATCACATTTTGATTGGATTTGGTTTGAATAAAACAGAATTACTTATTCTCCATAAATGTGCATCATTATCATCACAGCGGAAAATTATAGGTAATTTCACCACTGTCAGACATGTTTATTTCTTGTTATTGTACATAAGATATCCAGGGTGAGTCAATCCTGACAACGTAGATATACCCATTGTAGTTTACTGTCCAGCAGTGAGAATTTGATAGAGATTTTGCGACACATTTTTCAAAATGTGTTTGCTTTGTGGTATAACAATGCAATACTCACTCCTCCACAGCTGGTGTTTTCTCTGCTGGGTAGAGGACTCTGCAGTCTGCTGTTTTCTTTCTCTGTCAATGCTTGGCTTCCCAACACCTTCCTCTATTTTAGAAACAAAATTCCATTACTGAGAAAAATACTTTTTCCAAATTCACATTTCTTACAAGTGCTTGGAGATTGCAGAAGACAGAGTGTGAGCAAGAAAAATACTTTCTCAAAAATCAAAACCAAGTCATGTAAAGAGTAGAAGAGGATATTATACACTAGAGAACAAACCTTGATAATTCCACCCAAGGAGCGTGAACGCCAATGTTTTCTGCTGAATGGTGTCCTTGAGTCAACTGAAGGTGACAGCAAAGGCTGCTTTTCAAACTACAAAGACAAAACAACCTTAGGGGCTAGGCTGCAAGTACTTTATTTCCATGTAATTTCTCGTCATAATGAGTATGCTGACCCACTGTACCTGTCTGATGAGCTTCTTCTTTTTGGCAGACTCTGGCATACTGTTCACTTGCTGGTAAAGCTCTCTGAGGGCTGTTTCAGTATAACTCTCAGATGACATGATGGTACCAGCTCTCATGGAGGGAGAACGGAAGGCAGCGGTTTCCCCGTGCATGGACTCATCTTCAGTCACATTTTTGGTACCAGAACAAAGTGTCAAGTCATCCTAGCAGGATTGCACAGAATGTTATTTTGCTGAAATTGTTTTCAAAAGAAGAAGCCATAAGAAAACTTATCTAACTGCACAAACATGAACAACAAATATAACCTTTGTATCTTAAATCTGAATACTGGCACAGTATACAAAATGTTTAAGTCAATGATCTTTGAAAATCATTCTATTAGCTTAGTGCCTAGTAGCAGATACTGCACTCTCCAGATTCTGCATTTAGACACGACCTACCAAAAATTAAGAGGTTACACAATTAAAAAGTCAGCAAAAAAATATTAGGGTGGGAGCATTGACAACAGCTTCATAGATACATGCAATGCAGTGTTAACACTTTACTTTTCATTAAGCTGAACCAGAAGTTAAGAACAGGAGAAAAGATAAAGCACTCACCTTTGACTGAAGAGTTTTTGATCCTGTGAAGTATAAGCGTGCATATTCTTTGATATACACAGGTGCCTTCAATGAAATACAAAATGTCTTTTAAATTTTCTGATGAAAGATGATTGGGTAGAATTAATCCACTAGAAACGTACTAGAAATTGATGAACCCATTCTTAACAATGTATATTAATGCTGCCAATGTTCCACTTGAAATAGTACATTGTATGTGCAATAAAGCAAATGAAGCACATATGAATAGAAAAATAAAAGCCCATCATAAGTCTAAAGGTATCTGATTGCAGGGCAATTAGAAAAATAAGTAGTCCTTACTGATATTTTTAAATTTCCTATTCTTTCCTTTGCATTTCTTGTAATCTTGGCAACAATAAAGCTATCTGTCATGAAAGATTCAATGGACAGAAAAAGGGACAGATTACGAAACAACAGGGGAAACATCTCTACACAATTGTGTTGCAATATATGCATTTTTCACACAATATTTAAATAAAACATCTGTGTTTGATTTTGACAAAGTAAAATTCAGTACACATTACAAATGACATACAGAGACAGACAGAGAAACGGAACAACAGAAAGATCCTGCATTCAGTGATTTAAATATTTTACAGTGCAAGCCAAACTATAATTACAAAGTAAGACGTCATATCCACAGGAACAGGCTTTAGGCTGCTCACCTTGAACAATTTCTGTGAATGCCTGATAATGAATGCTATGCCACTATTCAGTTTCTCAATGTTTCCCTGTAGATCACTTGCCATCACCTGCACACATAAAAAACAGAAAATACTGTCAAGCTAATTCAGAAAAACTGTTACTGCCACGGTTGATTGCGTACATATCGTTGATGAGATGTAATATAATTGGAGGGTAGAACAAAATGAACCTCTATTGCTTACATTTTTGGGCCAGATGATATGTGGAGCAAACATTGTGGCAAGATTGATTGCTGACATCTTGTTGATGTGTTGATTGCGGGCAGTGTGGTACAGCAAATCCAGGAGCAGTTTCAACAGGCTACGATTGGCTGCAGGAAGCAGCATGAAAAGCAGCTGATATGCCTCCATTTGGCGTTCTTTGTCAGGCACACTTGTCTTATTTCCCTTATCATCAAAGCAAGTCAGCTCTGGAAACAGTAGATAAGAGAATTATCAGCCAAGGAGCAAAGGGGTTGTTTTCTTAACTTTGCATTGATCTGAATTTGATTTTATCTTGAGGCATGTTCACACCTCCAATCTTCAGGTGAGCATGGTAGTGTCTGTGTGTGAGCAGAGGTTCTGGCAGCTCTCCCAGGTAGGTTTTGAGCAATGTGGCCGCATCATTGGGGTGGAAGTCACCTGTCTCTAAATCTATCTCTGCCCCGGTGTTCAGCATCTCTCTCAGGGCTGCCTGCCGCAGGCTGTGGCCTGGCACACGGAACAAACCCTCAACATGAAGGTCTGAGAGGTGAGAAAAAAAATGGGGAAAAACGGGCAGTGAGGAAGGAAAAAAGATGGAGCACGTACGTGGGTAGACAGAGCAAAGGAAACACAGGGAGACAAAGACACAGAAGTGAAGAGAGACAGAGTGAATGAGATGGAAGGGGGAAGACAGGGGGAGGAAAGTGCTTTCAGATAAATTATTAACTCAAGCATTTGCTCCCAGTGTCCACTTTCAGTGAATGACATCATTGCCTTCTAGAAATAGACCATGACCTCATGCTCCAACTTAGTTAAAGAACAAGTAGTAAGAGTTAGGATACAGCCTCGATGCTTAATAAATCAAATTCTTCTAAAACTTAAAAATACATGCTGATCAAGAATCTGACCAGAAATATCAAGGGAACTTTAAATCATTAATAGTCTTTGTCTGACACAAATACATGATCATGATCAGGAATTTCTTGCTTTCTTCTCAAGGCCAGGGATGCAAAATGTATGTACTCGTGATATCACAAACTGCTTTTGATAAAAAGACCCACCTCACTACCACGTGACAGACGTTATGCAGCTCTATGAAATTATACTCACTCTTACTCAGGTATTCAATGAGCTGATAGATCTGTGCTATTCCTTCTTCAGTTAATGGTGCACCAAAAACCACTCCTTTATCTGAAAGGCATCAAATAGCACAATGACACTGATTGTATCTTTTATGTGTATAATTGGATTTTTCCAATTACACCAATCATTACAAGTTTATTATTTATAGATCAGCTTTAGAACTTCCATCAATCATGTGGAACTGCTGCTACATCTCTGCTACAAAATAAAACAGATGAAACTAGTTTACATTGTAACAAGGCAGCAATGGAAATATAACATGATTCTATAGAGAGTGAAACTAAACATCACTTAATCATTTAGTCTATCAGTAGAAGATTAATGGGCAACTGTGTGACAATCAACACAATAGATTGATGCAAAGGTGAAATGGAACTCCAGTTCTGTATGTATATTTACTATGTTGCTCAGTTCTGTACACATTGCATGTCTGTCAATCCTAGAAGAGATATTACTCCTCTGTTGCTCTTCCATAGGTCTTTGCCCCCACTGTTAAAGGTGTGTGTGTGTGTGTGTGTGTGTGTGTGTGTGTGTGTGTAAGGGGGTTTCTACACTGGATGCTGTATATTATACAGACTGTAAAGCACTGTGTTTGTGATACTGGGCTATATAAATAAAATTAGATTTCCCTTGGACTGATCATTAAAATCATATTTTACACAAAGGTCTCAGACATCCTCTTCTTCCTGCTTCTGAATTGCAGCTTGTCATGTGTGTTTTACGTGATGGTAAACTGAATTTCTTTAATGATGTTGTGAACGCCCACGACATACTGTATTGGTCAAGCAGAACAAACAACGTGATGGCTAGCTGAAAAATAATGGCCATATTATTACTATTCATATATTTGAGCAATTTGTCAAAAATTCCAAAGTACTACAAAGTCTAAGGTGACAAAAATAAAATATAAGAATTATCTGTTTGTGGACCTACTGAATAATTTCAGTCCCATACCAGTTACTGCGCAGTACAGTTGTTACTGTGTAAAACCTGTGGTGCACCTGAGCATATTAATAGTACCTAACCTTTCCGTTTCAGGAAGTTGAGGGAGCGTAGAAAGCCAGTGGAGGACGGCACTCTAGGCTCAGACTCTCCGGTGAGTTGGGCAAATTCATCCCCTGGAAGGTCAATGAGTCGAGTAATATTGCTAAGTACCAAATCCGTGAAGGCCTGTGGATGCTCGTGTCTCAGTCTCTCCACAAAGAAGTCTGGGTTAAAGATCACAGGCTGGCTTGCGTTTGGCCATTCCTGGGTGATAAATACACTGCATTTTGTTGCCCTGTTAGAAAAAAAATAGAGACAGAGTTGGAGTTTATCCTAAAGTTCAGGGGGTTAGTATAGTTTTGCGTTGCTCAAAACACATTGGCGGACATAAGCTAACTAACGTTAACGTCGACTTATGTTCCGTTGGCTAACGCTACGTCCCAGTTGTCTCCGAGTATTTAAAAACAAATACATTTCCTTATCACTCGCCGTCGCAGAAACTTGCAATTTCTATCACACCAGTGTAACTTGTTATTTTAACGACAAAAACAATAATGTTGATACCTTCTTTCCAGTTTGTGATTGTTTTGAGGATCGTTTTCAGCCGCCATCTTCGTTTTAAATCTTCCGCTGTTTCATTTTTAGTCCCGCCCAAAGCGTCGTGATTGGCTGAAATAGATGTCACTGTAGGAGGGGCAATACGTCTCGTATGTCGGGTGTGCAGAAAAACAGCGTGACGTCCAGGGAGCGTAATGTAATGGAAGACATTGACAGTATCAGTGTGCTTACTGCACAGTGTCAGTGGGGCAATTACAGAAACTTTAAGTTTTTGGAAAGAAACAGTTGAATCATTTTGTGTGACTCATTCAGTACCTTCTACCAAAGACAGAGAGACAAACAGGTATACAGGGTGTGTGGTCCTTAATAATGTTGTTAACTCTGACTATTAGGCAGCTACTGTAGACATTGTCCCAGTAAGGTTTTGTCCCAGTTCCTCTTTGTTCTGCTTAACCTGTGCT
>JAUBNQ010000007.1:10528456-10539476 GCA_032353495.1 Ctenopoma kingsleyae | reverse complement strand
ATCTATCTATCTATCTATCTATCTATCTATCTATCTATCTATCTATCTATCTATCTATCTATCTATCTATCTATAGCGCAATATTAAAACAGTTCTTTGTTGAAAACAAGTAGGTTACAGTGCTCTGTAAGCTATTGAAGTAATGTGATCAATTTATTCTCCAGCCTTTGAAGTTAAAATTGTTTTTTTGAGCGGTACTGACAATGAGACCAGAATTCTTCGTTTTGGCCTGAGTAGGTGGTAAAGTGAAAACTGTCTACTCTTCATCAGGCAGGGAAAGGAAAAAAAGTGTTCTTCAGCTGTTCTGCAGTATTATGACACTCTTATACAGCACACCCTGATTGTGCAATTAGAGTTCAGTGTTTCCTCCCGTATACACTGACAGACCATCACAACTCTTCAGGAAATAAGGAAGAAAAACAACTATTTTTAGCTCAATGGCAATACATTTTTGGCAATATCCAGGAACTTTTAAAGGAGTTCAGCTTTCATAAACCCAAGAGAGCCGAGGATTTTCTCAAGGCACAGAGAAACCACGTAATCCCTCAACTGAAGTGAAAGTAGAAAACATATGAGAATTTCAAGCCACAGTCATACAGTGTACTGCTGATGCTGATACAGATTGGCTGTGCAGATCCAACACTGAACCTCTCAGCTATGATCACAAGGCCCTTCTGACATCTAGTGATGAGAAAAGCTGAGCTGCAATTTTTAAAAATGGTTGCAGTTTTCACAAATATTGGTGTGCAGGTTGAGTTGGTTCTTCATGTGCCTATAATTCAAATGATTTCAAAAGGAGCCTGGGATATAATGTCATTCATCTCCTCCCACTTCTCCAGCCTCTCTCTTACTCATAACTGCACTCCAGCTATTAAGTATTTCACTTCAATAAATTTGAGAGACCAACAAAAAAGAGAGAATGCAGCAGGGTTAGACAGATTGTACAGATTTTTAGCCCCTAAAATGCCTTATGCGTAAAAACAGTGGGTCCTACATTTCCCATAATGAATCTTTTTGCTAGCACCAGCCAAAGTTTACATTTGTCATGCAGGTTTTAAAAATGTGTGGGCTTGGTGGTCACATTATAATTGCAAAATGCTGGTTTCAGTCTGGTATTTTCTTGCATATCATACCCCCTTTTTCTAATACGTAAGCTTATATAACCCTGTTGACACCATCAGGGTCATATTTTAAGACTGTTGAAGCTCCCCCCAAAGACATGGAAGACACTGTTTTGTACAAGTTTTCATAATGGACAAACTGACCTTGATGGATTAAACTAGTGGTGTGCACATCCTCATCATAGTATAAATGACAAGTCCATGGTTGATAAAATAATACACAAGGAGAATGTATTAGATGTTTATGTCCATGTTTGTTTAGAAGTTTTGAATGTCCTAATGCAGAAGTTTTAACATTCTGCACTTTGGAGAAAGGTAGGGATAGCGTACAGTATATACTTTAGTATTTCAGTCATGGGACAAAGCTCTGCATACACACACAAACACGCACACACCATAAATAGGTGTGACAAGCATGACAGCTAGTGAATAAATTAGGCCAAACTACTACACTTCGTTATGTTTAACCTTAAAAAGACTTCAGAAACACACACAGACACACAAGGAGACACTCCCCTTTTCTAGCTCAGTGTTTTCTCCTAATGTCCCCTCACCATATTCATCATTTTGACTTCTTACTCTGCTTCTTGCTTTTGCTTTCTTACCATTTCTCTTACCTGCCATGGAAAGGTCGATAAGCCCCAGAAAGTGCATCAGTTTTAGGGAGCTGCAGACCACCAGCAGGATTCCCACAGTCTGCAGCCCCTCCACCTCCCACTTGTCTTGGAAGAACAGATGCATCCTTTACCCCTTCCCCTCTTTTTCTTTCTGTTAAAAAAATCTTCCTCTTGCCCCAGGGCAATCACGTTCCCCCAGCTCAGCTCCAACCAGGAATGCACCGTCTTCGTTTCTTCAGTCTCTCCTCTCAGTCTCCCTCTATATGCCGGTATTTGGCCATCCTTACTCCACACAGGTCCCCGCCTGCTTTCTTCAGTGAAGGTAGATTGTTATTCCCCTCGTTTCTTTATGGAGAGTGGTAAGTGCGTGGCAACAGGACTGTCGACTTGCTGCTCCACCCCCGCTGTCTCCAGGCTGTCAAAGGTTGTTTAAGTTCCAGGTGAAGTTCGGACAATTCACTGTATGTGTCCTGGCAGGTTGGCGGATATTGTTTTCTGACTCCCTCTGCTTTTTCAGCTACTGACTCTCAAAGTCTCTCTACTCGCTGCTTGTCGTCCCTCTCTTTCTTGCCTTACCTCCGTCACTCTCCTCCTGCTGTGTCCCTCCCAGTGCTTAATTGGGTCAGTGATGGGACTGAATGAAGGATGAAAAAAGAGGGGGATGATAAATGAAGAGGGGAAGGATGAAGGAGTACTACTTGTCTATTAAGGAAACAGAGGGAGGGGACATACAAAAGACAGATGAGAAGAATGATATGGAAGATGAGATGACAGAGGGTAAAGAAGAGTTAAGATGGAATGGTATGAAAATAACAGCAAGCAGGGGCGTAGCAAAGAATCTAAAACAAGTGATGAATCAAAAAGAGGCATCAGGGGGAAAATGAAGGACAAAACTATGAGATGAAGAAGCAGAGAAAGACTAACAGAGGGAGGCGGGAGACTGTGACGACAGAGAGGCGAAGCATCTGACCCAGCAGCTACTGTGGACAAACCCACAGATGTGGCAATCTCCCCTGAGTGTAAAGTCAACACACGTGCACACACACAGCCTAGAGGTGAAATCTGCCTATAACATGTACTGCATATGCATTCCAGCACATTAGGGAATGTTTCAGTTGGGATAGCATACATTGATGTCACATCTGGCACACTAACACCCTACGACAGACAGACACAGTGGAAAAACTGGAACTGGAGATTCAAAAACAGGATTTCAAAGAATGGATTCAAAATGATGCTTGGTCATGGACTCCCAGTAATGATTTAACATACAGTACATGTATCTGAGTGGTCTTCTGTATGTAGTGTTTTAACAAAGAGCAGCAGGAAACAAAGATTGCAAATAAAACAGGAAATAGACTTTTGAATCACTGATACATTCAGTAAGTTGCTGTTTGTTGATTGGGTATTAGCCAGATGTGAACTAACCACATTAAATAGAGCTTCTTATAAAAATTCAGTTTCCATTATCAGTTTTTATTGCCACCACTGACCTTATGCTACCTTACATAAAAATTTGCATTTTGCTCCTGTGAAGGTGAAATATACAGATTTTAAATTTGGGAAAAACTGAGCACCAGTATTGGATTGGAACTCAATGTTGGCAAATACTCTGAGTTGAGGTATTGGAATCATAATCCCCCAAATGAAACAACAAAATCCCACCTAGAGAAACACATGTAACTGTTTTCAAACAACAGCCTTTATCTTTACCATTCACAACAGTTACAGATCATTGTTGCAAAAATAATATTTTTTGATCCTATATGATTAAGTACAAAATGGACTTTGTTAATGTTATTGAAAGCAGATGGTTTGGGCTCAGATACAGTTATTACTAGATTATGAAGAAACAAATGTTGACGTTCGGTAGGAAATGGGAAGAGAAGAATGGTTTCCCTGGTTCACGTCTGATGTTTTGTTGAGCCACCCAACCACCCTGACCTCGTCCCCCTGGACACTGTGACTCTGTAACAGCAACATACAACTATAGTCATAACTCCTACAGCTTTCAGAGGGCTTTGTCACTTTAGCACTAACACTGTATACATTGTGGCATTTGCTCAAATATGAATGATGTCTTTCTTCTTTAGGGGACAGTCTCTGGAATTTGTATTAGTAGAGAAAAATGTCATCTCTATATAGGAAATAGCTAGATGTCAAAATAGTGGAAATTACCTCTGTACTTCAAAGTCCTCCACATTACATGTGAATGAACCCTCTGATATCAAAAGTGGAAGTGCATGCTCTACAGGCCACTGAGGGTACAGATGGGGAAATATTTAGTCACAAACACATGAAAAGCTTCATTTGTCCTAAAGAGTGTATTCTATATGTGCATGTGTCTGTCTCTGTGTTCCTGTGATCAGGTCAGAGCAGAGCCAGACAGAAAGAAACCAGGAGATGGAGGGAAAGGTAAAAGGGAAATTGTGGGAGACAGAGAGGTCTACTGAGTGCTTCTGTCTGTCTGTAGTGTGATTAATGGTTCTCAGAGTCAAATTGAGACCTAGAGCTACAGTATAACTGCAGAGCCTCGGGGAACACACATCTTCCTAATAGCCTTGTGAGGCTAAACAACATACACTCAGTCAGAAACTGTCACATATTCTTTGGTACACAACATTACAACAACCAATGATTTTGCGGTGGCACACTGATTTCACTCAAGGTGTGCAATAATCGGTCACTGTCATTTAAAGTCACAATAAATTTTGGCTGTCAAGCAGTCTACATACAATAAGGTAGACCTATTAGGGTTCAGACACTATTTATGATCATGTGAATTGGGATGACTAAAGAGAAAATAACTGAGGAAAAATGGTCATTAAATGTGAATTACATCACAGCTGGTAATCTGTAGAGAGTTATAAAGATGTATATTTCCCCCCTACTGTACACTTTGCATACATTTATGGGCATGATTAATTGAACAGGCTACATAAATTCCTAAATACAATGACATATTCAGGCCATTAAATTCTCAAACACAGTCTGCAGTCGGAGAGTCAAATCAAGGATGAAAGTATGAGAGATTAAGGCTGGTCGTGCCTATCTGTCATTGTCTCTTACATAAAGCATTAGTATATCTGTCATATACTGAGACAGACTTCTAAGATCAATATAATGTGAATAAACAAAAAAGAAATCTCCCCTTTAACTTCACTTCATTCCTAAAAGCTTGCTCAAACATGACGGCTCTGTGACTGCAGGAATATTGTAAGGCACTGACATTTGAACTTGTACCTATTGTTCTGGTTGTTCTAATAATGGTAAGATCAATTTTAGCTTACTTCACTGTTGCCCTAATTGTAAACCTATATGCATTGATTTGGTGAGTAGCAGGTCATGTCTAGACGTCTATGTTACTGTAAATTTGAGGAAAGAAGCATGCTTTTGGTTTAGATGTCTACAGTGAATTACTTGTTACCTTTGTTTTAGCAATCATCATCATGCATTTAGGAACTACTTCAAAGTGAAATATAACCAAATATTAAATACACAGTATTCAGAAGTTGTCTAAACTAGAGTCTACAGCCATGCTAGAACTCACATTGATGCTTTGAGTTAAATGTTTGTATGTCTGTATGCTAATGTGCTCATACAAGCATGTTCACCACCTGATAATGTAATGCTGTAACTTTGTGTTGTATTACCTTATAGCAATACAACACAAAGTGCAGCTGAGGCTGAAAGGAATTTGTAGGTTTTCTAGTATTTGTTCGTAAACTGTAAAGTTCAAAAATTCAAATTCTGACTTAATGGTGCAATGAAAACAGAGATACATGAAAAATTAAAGGTTTACCAAAGTATTCACAATTCATCCTGAAGCATGACAACACGACATTTTACTGCAATCTATCCAGTAGCTGAGCAGACATTTCATGGTGCCACCACAGGAAATGTCATGGATTAGGGTTAAGGTTAGTCTTTAAGATACATTCTGGGAACCATGAATCTTCATAAAACATTTCATAGCAAACCACTAGTCAGCAACAGATATTACCACTCCTAGAGCTATGCTGCCTGCCAAATCTAAGGTCTGTGCATCTTTTGACCTGCTAATCAACAAATCTGTGACTCTGGGAAGCTTGAAAAGGCTTGAAGTTCCTTGTGTGTGAGAAAAAAAAGATGAACCATAGGAGCATATTTCAGTCTGAGCTGTTTACAATCACTGGAACAACTGTAATCTAGCACAAAATGTCCTCTGATCATAATGTAATGGCTGACATTCACATACCTAAATGCTATGTTGATGCCCTCACACACATGCACACACACTCAGACTGTAATAAAATGTTACGTTAATCAGTCGTAGTTGATTAGCCTCTGTGAGATATATTTTGCCTGAAGCCAGACACACAGAGTAATTGAAATACCTCCATATTTAGATGTCTACCTGGGCAATTATTCCTCTCAAAACTGATTAAAATGTCTAAGAGAGAGGGATGTGTGAGTGTGTGTGTGTGTGTGTGCAGCAAAGGAGACACAGCGGAGGTCACTGACAAATGGTGCTCAAAATTGGCTAGTGTGTTTCCAATTAGATAAGTGAAAGAAGAGAACCATTTGTGTAGATCATTAGCTTTAGAGGATATTTTTAATACTGCAATGAGAGACAAAAACAGATTCATTCTACTGAGGCAGAGTCCTTTTAGCATAAACTACAGAGATCTGCTAATGAACAGTTTTTGATTGCACACAATCAGATGAGACAGAGGGATCAGAGGGTTTTTTCTTTTGAGAAAACAGGATGCAATGGATTATTTCTGTGTACATGAACAGCGTCTATACAGAAATTGGTAACTTTTGTTTATGTTAAAGCTATTGGAAAATGTTTAAGAGGTAAATGTGAATATATACATAAAGGAAGGTAAGTTATGATATGCATTGCCATTAACTGAACAAATTGCAACCTTTTAAAAAAAAAGTGCAGTTTTTTTTCAGCATTTGGATATCATAACTTTATAAATGTTCCCTGCAATGCTTTGCACAAACCAGAGCTTGATTATATAAGACAACACAAAATGATAGGCAGCTGATTTGGTAATCAAATTATCATTTAATTTGTTTAAGTTAACATTTGCTGGTTCCAGCTTCTCCAGTGTTAATGTTTTCAGGTTTTCGTAGCCTTCTGTGGTTCTTAACATAACTATATTTTGGTTTTAGACAGCTACTTAAACCACACATTCATTGTGTCAGCTTGAATTCTGAGAAACTGTTTGGATAATTAAAAAATGACTTAATCTAGAAACTACTTAGCACATTAATGGGAAAAGCTCGAGGCTGAAAATCTCCCAAACATTTGAGGCAGTAATTGACATTTACACCTGAAGAGGGCAGTGCAAGGTAAGTTGTTCAATTATCACCACTGTATTCAACACTGCTGTTCATCTCTAGCCATTCTCATTGTTATTGTCCTATTTTAAGAGATCAGGGAGGGTAATGAAAGATCACAAGCCATTAACAATTGCCAGCATGCACACAATAAATGGTCTGCACTTATATAGCACTTTTCCACCTATACTGGTACTCAAAGCGCTTTACACTGCTTCTCATTCATCCATTTGCACACACAAGCATACACACACACTCACACTCACGGCAGAGCTGCTATGCAGCTGACCTGACTTGGGTTCAGTGTCTTGCCCAAAGACACTTCGACATATGACAGGAGGAGCTGGGAATCAAACCACTGATCCTATGATTGGCAGGCATCTGCTCTACCTCCCGAGCCACAGTCACCCCACAATACTGAGCACAATGATAACAATCAATTAAAGGTTCCTATTAGTGCATCATAAGGTTTAAGAGCAAAACTAGCACTTGTTTGTTTAAACAGCATTAAAGCTGTGCGGTTTCTAGAAGCCAGCTGCATACACGGTTTTTAAAATGCATCCTTTGTTTTTAAGTGGTGTAAAGCAGTCAATCTAAATTGGGTTTGCATTGCTCCCAACAATCCTCTAAACTTATTTCCATCAAATCATAAACACTCTGCTCTGCTGTTTCCTGCCAGGAACTAAATCAGGTAAACATCCTGGATGGATCGATAATATAGAAAAATGTAATAACAGCTAACAGGGTTTAAATTGCAGCTCTATGAAGGTTTGATTTCAGTTGTTGAAAGATTTGTTACTAAAAAGACAAATACACCAAAGAGGGAATTATTGTCAAAGCAAATGTAATACAAAGGAAACTGTTGGCAGTTTCCAGCCAAACAAAACATTAGTATACTGGGACACAAGACAATGAAATGCTGGAGTTAGGGAAAACCCTCTTTTGGTTTTCCAAAACATGGATCCCTAACTGGGATCCAGTCATGAATAAAGATCAAATTGGCAGTTAAATCGATAGCAGGATGACAGCAGTCTGCACTCCTTTGTTATAAAACAGGTTGAATAACAGCCAGTATCTGCTCAACATAAATATTTTAACCTGGTGATTCCTGCTGCAAGGCTTGTGCACCCCAGTCCATACACCCCTGACATTTGGTTAAATTAGTCATTAGCAGCTCATCTCACACATATAGCAAATATGCTATCTATAGTTTACTATTAGCTGATCTGAGGCTCCAGCAGTGAAGTACAAATCATCTGGATATTTTCTAGAGTCTATTTTGGATTGTATTCTGTTCCCCATGTATTACTTTGAAAACGCATTAGGAAGAATCTCTTGATGGCCATTATGAAAAGATAAATTTTTCTTCATTTGGGCACCTTGCTATTCTTTTGAGACAGACTTAAAATTGTGAACCTATCCTTTAAATCTGTCAAGTTCAGACTTTGACTATGATATAATTAAAGTGACAGACACACAAAGCTGTTAGAGACACATTTCCAGACGTGCCAGAAACTATGATCTACATGGTTTTTTAGCAAGAAAATATTCATTTTGTGGACATCAGGGACCTGTTTTTCATTCCACGAGGATATATAATAAGCTGTATCAGAATATCCCATGAAACATTTCTTGGTTTCGTACCTGCAAACTGCTGCAGCATCTTAAACAGAAAATCAACTACAACATTACAAATAGTCAGAATGGGTTAAACTGTGTGCAGGAAAAGGTCTTCAGACACAAGGCTAAGCTGTTTTAATGCAAATCTTTCCAACTCTAATAATGCAAGGGATATTTTCAAGGGCAGGTCTGCTTGTGTATCCTTGTGTATGAATGTGTGTATTCATTAGTTTATTTTCAATGTTATCATCTTTCGACAGACGTGTGTCAGAGGAAGAGTAGCCGCACATCAACAGCTCCCGTTCTTTTATCCACAGAGCACCTGCCATATAAATACAGCCTCGCATCTACACACACACACACACACGCACCTAATCAAATTGAGGGACGAGGAGCCAGAGAAAAAAAGAAGACAGGCAGTGACAGAAGAGGGGGAGAGAGACAAACTGTAAAAGAGAATGAAACAGGGTAGAGGGATGGTGGAGGAAAGAGATTGTGTATTAAATATCCCCTGTCTGATCCTCCTTTGTCCCAGGCTCATCTTCTAGCTGGCTAGCCATCAGAGGGCCAGAGAGAGAAAGAGCCCCAGACAAGGACAACAAGGACAATCTCCTCTGTCCTCATTGCAGTTTCATTACAGTTTATAAAGTTTGCCACAACCAAGATACTTGTTGTCCAAACCACTGATAGATGCTGAAGCATCTATGTACCTGCCCTTGTTTCAACTTTCCCCAACAGAACTGAATCATGACTTTTTGGATAGCAATTGAAAAACTTAAACAATTAATTCTTGTAAAAATTCTAAGCTTCAGGGTTTTTTTTAAGATTATGGCACTACTATAGGTGACTGATTCCTAAAGTCATCACATTTGATAACTATGTCCTTAGATGTGACCAAAGTGTGTGAAACGAAGCAGCTCACCCTACATGTACAGACTACAAACACAGATACACACACACACACTCACACACACACAGAGCTTTCTCCATTAACTTGCCTATCTGTTGAAGGGCAATTACAATAACGGTAGATGGACGTGCCTCTGTGAGTGTATGTGCTTGGAAACAAATGGGGCCTCTGCTGACCGCTAAGCAATTTAGCTGCACTTATCCCCCTCGGTCATACTGTCTCCCTCACAGGCACATGTACACACACACACACAAACACACGACCTTCACACAGACAAACACACACACAAAGTTGTGTCTTTCTACAGTTATGAAGACACTCATTGACATAATGCATTCTCTATTCCTTATTAACGCAACTCTCACCCTAACCTTATCCTAATTCTACCCTATTGACTTGAAAACTGAACTATATGTCTTCACAAATATGGCATCAAAATAAAAATGTCTATACAATGTAATAAGGAACACACACACACACACACTGTGCTGATCATAACCAAATATCCTCTTAAACAAGAAAGATTTGCTAAGCCTAATTGATATGCAGCAAATGGATGTTGTTCCATAATACAGCTAAAACTGTATTGCACACTAATTTTTGATTAGGGGACAGGAATTTTGTCCAGCTTCTGGAGCTCTGAAATCTGTCCCTCATCCTCTCTTTCTGACTGTTTTTCTGGATCTGATCTCTGGATTGTTTGTAACCTGCTTGGATTGTGTTGCTGAGATTTCTTAAGTGTGTAGACTTGCATCTCTGACCACATGGAGGACACCACTGAGGACACACTCACACTCACCTGCTCTCCTCCTCCCGACCCTCTCCACGTCAACTCGACACTAACCACCAGTAAGAACACTTACCTTGACAGATCCTCTGAATTTCAGAAACTCCTGAATTCACCATTGCTTCTTATGTGCAGTTCTCTTACCACCGGTCCTAACAGAGGAGGAACCTCACCTTACCCCACTGCTGCCCCAAAGCACATCTCTCCCTTTTGACTCTCTTCCTTTTCTATTATTATTAAAATGTTAAACTCCATCCTGTGTGTCTGCTCTGAACTAAAAGCCTTACAGGCAGTGGCGGATCTAGATAATTTTACATGGGGTGGCAAAGGAGTGGCAAGAGGTGTAAGCAGGGTGGCAATGCTGGACCTCCTCAGAGAAGTATGTGAAAATCCCCTATATGTAAATGGAGTCAACAAAATATCCATAAATACACTTTAACTTTAACTACACTTTTATTTATTGTATCTTTATCTCTTCTAAGAAAACAAAGACCTAAGATTATATTTACAATTATATATTTCTGGTGAATTAACATTTATTTTGAAGGCTATAAGAGGCTTTTGGACAAATAAGCAATTAGTTTTAAAGTATGATTTTAGGGACATAAAAGTTGGGGGGGCAGCTCGACGCTCT